>CM042321.1:12413520-12438520 GCA_023566125.1 Zingel zingel | reverse complement strand
ACCATAGGCAGGCTGGGGGAACTCATATTAATGTTAAAAAACCTCATAAAGTGAAATTTTCATGTCATGGGACCTTTAAGCTAGTAAGAAGCTAGCATCTCAGCCTCTGACCTCAGAACCCACCAGGAACTATTTCAGTCATTCCATTCCCTCTCAGTCCCTCTCTTTTTTCCTCTCATCTCCGTGCGTTTATTAAGCAGGTTCATAAAGCCCAGCATAAGCAACATTTTTTTGCTCAAGTTGAAACATTTTTGTTGTGTCTTCGCCTAAGTTTACAAAGCCACAAGCAAATTTGTAGCTAATCAGGCCCACTCGCATCTTTCCATTGACTTTGTACGCGAGCCAGGCCACCTCTAAACTTCATCTGTCATTCTGTCTGAACACATCTTTTACAGTGGAAGAGGGTATCGCTTCACAGCCACTATGGAGAGGATTAATAACTCTTTTCAACTTACATACAGTATGTCATGTAAGTATCACGTTAAGTTGGGCTTGAAAAACCTGTCCTGTGTTTGCTTGCCTGTGTATCTGCATGTGGGTATTACTGGAGATAATTCGACACCCATGTTGTGATCCATATTTAAAAAGATGGCTCTTGTGATCCCAAGAAGATAAGGCACAATGCATTTTATTTATCTTGTTTTAAACTTTTCTCTCAAAGCTGCCCATGTTCACATCTCTACTGTCTTTTTAAAGTCCAATAATTATGGTAACAGTTCACAGATCCCATTCTAATTAAATACATTGTGCATACATTCTAAACATGGCAGATTTCTTCTAGCCTGGTCCTACCCATAGACCGTATATAAACTGGACCAACAGATCCCGTTGCTCTGGACGGAGACCAGTGAAGGATATTAGAAGCACTTTTGCGGTCAGCACTGAGCGTTACTGCGCAGCCTCCAACTGAGAGAGACGACGTAAATGTGACGTGAGCAACCTGTCTGAAAGTTGTAAGTCTTCTGGTAGCTGTGCCAAGAGAAATCTCAATCATTCCCAATCTTGGGACGGAGAGCGTAGGTATATGTAAGGAGATAACATAGACACAGGTTAATTATTGCTAACTAAATGCTAGTTAACATTAGTAATTAAACTTAAACAGCTAATGTAAGTTGAAACTGCCTGCGAGCATCTCCTGTACTATACGGTAATTCCTCTACTATGCGACAGTAAGTTGCGTGGTTATGACACAATCGCCTATTTTTACAAAAACGTCTGCTACGGAGCCATAACGTGAGGTACAAGGTAATGGAGCCTTTAATACATTGTTGTGTTTCTTTAGAAATAAACAATGGACAAATAAAGTATTTAAACGCTTCAGATGTAAAGTTATTCGCTGTCAAAATGAATGGCAGTCAATGGATTGCTAACGTCGGGTGATCGTTTTGTAGCATCAAAATGGCGCCATAGGAAGTTCGAGCTCTGAAGCGAAGCTTACCCCGTTGGTCCTACCAGACTCTTGTACATTTCATTTGTACAGAGAGTCGGGCCACTCGCCATTGACAAGTGTTAACTTCCTTGAAGGCGGGTACCAGGGCATGAAATTAACACCCGACCACCCGCCAAATGCGGGTGAATTTTGTAATTGGCGGGTAACACTGTCAATCTACCTGCCACATTGGCAGGTAGCCAATGAGAATTGAGTGATTCAGACGCATAACTATCGGTAAGCAGGGTACGCAGTTGCTTACAGGCCTGGTCCAATCAGGGGCCCGCATCACTGGAAGACATTGATTGACAGCCGGGTCCCCCTATCGCATTTTCATTACTCTCGACAATCCCAGCAGTCCCCATGCTGCCACTGACCAAGCGGGAGTGAGAACGGGTTGATCATTTCCTAGTTTCTGATATGAAGACGAGACGTGTGTGTGACTCGAACATCTCACATTTACAAACAAAACGTACAGCGAAAGACTGTGCCAAACCTTTCAGACCGTCCTGCCAACATGTATACATTTTAACATCAATGTACGCTGTAACGTTTATTCACTCTAAAGTCAGCAGCTGCTGTTTCAATACTGTCGGCTCTCTGCAGCGGGCGGGGCTGCTTAGTTCCCCCCACGACTCACTCTCTCTCTCACACACACACACACACACACACACACACACACACACACACACACACACACACACACACACACACACACACACACACACACACACACACACACACACACACACACACACACACACACACAATGGATGCAGGAAAAACCGGAGATGAGACGTACAGGATGACCTAAATAGAGGACTGCTACGCTCGTTATTGTAAGTGCAAGGATACGTTAAAATCCAATAAGTACTTTTGTAAACCGTATGAATGTGTGTCCCAGACCAGGTTAGGAAATTAACTAACAATGTAAAGATCAACAAGCCACTGACAGTGACAGATTATTTTTTGTCTTAAATCCACCAGCCATTTTCATATTATACCAACATTTGCAGCATCCTGAGCCTTTTTGGTAAGGTTACTAGGAAATCTCAGCCCAGAGTAATTGATTAATAGTAATAATTATTATTCTCCCCAAAACAAGTTTCCTTTTTTATTTTTAAAGAACTATACAAAAAAAATTTAAACTTTTTTTGCAACTTTCACTGTCTATGTGAACCCCTATGCAGGATTATCAAGGCTGGCACCCCTGCAGCATGTGATGACGGCGCAATGTCCACGAGTAGGCTACCATCAATAGGACAGGATAGGATCATAGAGACACAGCAATTCCTGTTTTTCACCTTTATGAGGTAAAAAAAATGGCTGGTAAAAAGTCACTGTGGCAGGTGGATTTTTAAATCCACCTGCCACAGTGGCTGGTGGTCAAAAAAGTTAACTTCAGGCCCTGGCGGGTACTCTGTTGAAGTTTAAAACTATTGGATCTGCCCAGAGCCACTCTGGATCTGCCATAACCAATTGCTAACGTCTTGTCGTGACGTATGTCATATGCATGTGCAACAAGAGGGGAGACCGACAACTATCGGCTTATATTTAGCATTAGCATCGCTAGCATTAGCCTTAGCCAACTCCTTCACCACTAATGGAGCGAGCTGGAAAATCTAACTTTTCCTGCCACAACATCATGGCCACCAACACAACAAAGCAAATATTGTTCTTGCTCGGGCTTTAACTTCTGGTTATTCGGCAGCGTTGCCACAACGGACAGAATGGCTTCGCTCGCAACTAGTGCACGACCTCAACGTCATCGTTCTCAGCTACTCCCTCTGTTTGCTGATTGGACCCCCGAGCGGAAGTACGTAGGAGGGCGGAGCCAGGCTAGATTTCTTGTAAACAAAACTGGCTGCAAATCACTGTGAAATTAAAATCTCCCCATCCTATCATATTTTCCAAGAATTGGAATAATTGGTTTTTTAAGAGTGTTTTTACTGAACATGTTATTAAATTAAATTTTCATTGTCACTTGTATTTGCAGAAGTTTCTCTTGGAACAGAGATCTTAATTCAAATCACTACAGTACCTGGAAGCACAAGTGAAAAATGAAAATGTGAGCGAGTTTGTGTGCCTGAGCATGTTCACGCCTTTGTTTGTCTGTGTATATGTGTGTGGATTATAGATTAGAAGTCACCGTGGAAAAAGGCAGCTGTCCTTCTTAATGACAATCTGTCAGAGCTCTTCTCTAACTGCCCCTCCTCTTTCATCCGCCTGTCTTCTCTTTCTCCAACTTCGTCCTCCTCTCTTTAGTCTGACTTTTACCAAATATCCCTCACTGGGACACTTACTTCCTGTTCCTACAAGGTGACACCGACAGCAATCCGCCTCATTTTACTTCTTGGCTTTTTCATCTTTGCCTTTCTCTCTGCCGAGAGAACACACACATCAATTTGTATATCTGTTTTTCTTATAGATTGTTTTTCCTCGTTTTACTGGAATGCGAGAAAAAATAATGGTACGGTTTAATTTGGAGAGCATAGCTTTTCCATCTTGAGCATATTGATCTATCATCTGCTGTATATACAGTAAATGTTGTACATTGTAATAATATATGTAAATGTTTAATTAATTTCTAGTTTTAACACTCAAATTGCTATTGTATGACTTTGTGCTCTACAAATAAAGTGGCACTTGAGCACCCACGCACATTTTAGCTTCCCACATCACAGTTAAATGATCATATCAGACAAATGATGATCAATGCACACAACTGACTATCTCACTAATTGTGACACATGATGAGGTTACTTATTGTGGTTTGAGAGGCATTTGTTTGGTTAATTGGATTAAAGTAATGATTACTGATAGATTAAGCAAGTATGATTTATTGGATCCGTCACTTTTCTTCAGGCTTTAACTTTGCTCTCTTTTCCACCATCTGTCTTTCTGCCACTGCTGTCTCAAGTCCAGGAACATCAAGTGTCTTATGGGTTTTGATTTGATTCCTTCCAGTCCTTTGTTGTTTTTTAGGCTTTGTTATTTTTCTATTTTCATGTTTTTTTTTTCCTCTGAGGAGAAAAACATGGGTGACATTCTTTGTATTCAAAGTTTGTTTCTTTTGCTGACATCAAGATAGCTAAAGATATTAAATGCAGCATATTTATTTATCTGTCCCTCCCGCACCCACACCACCCACACTGCCCACATACTGTACATCAGTACTGTGCTGAGCAGCCAGTTGGCATGTTCAAGGTACCTATCACTGCCTCCACACGAGTCACCCTAACACAGCACTGTCACCAAAACACACACACACACACACACACACACACACACACACACACACACACACACACACACACACACACACACACACAACTGTGTGGGAATAATGATGCTGACATATCTGCAATTTATTAATCATACTTTTAATAAGCATAGACGGCCACATTTATACACATACTAGCAGACCTTAACAATGGCTCTTGTCTTCAATCTGCTAATTGTTCTTCAACTGGACTTTTGATTGATTATTATGAGTTCAGTGATTAAAAAATAAAACTAATGTGAAAAGCTGTCAAATCTTTTTCACCCATAAGGGCTGTCAATCACACACACAGCACTCAGTGGATCACAGCCGGGGCCAAGAGGAGCAAAAGATGGCTCAGCCTCCATCCCTCTGGTGCCAAATTAAAAGAAAGAAAAAATGTATCAATTGATCTAAGAGCTTTTCATCCCCTTGTTTATTGTACAGCAGGTATAACCGCTCTTTGTCTTTAACAAGCAAATACTGGTTCAAACTGCTTTAACAAGCCAATGATCTGGATCTTATAGCACAGGACACATGCACGCATATTCCTCTAAAAGACTAAAAGTGGACAGAGAGTCTGCAAAGCCACAGTAGAGGGATCCACCAAATGAGCTGAAGTAGCTCGTGGGCAATAAACAGCCTGAATCTCTAGCCTCTTTTTAAAGCGAAATCCAGATTTCACATTTTATTCAGTTTCACTTCAACAGCTCGGTTGGTTAACCAGCTTGAGGGAACTTGGGGGATTTGAGACCTTTTAGAGACTAACCCCAAGAAGAAGAATTAAACCCCAACTGACTAATGCTTTTAACACTGCTGCTATCAGGCAGTGTTTTATCTGTGAGGTTCCCAGTACACCTGTTGGTAATTCTAATGAAGAGAACAACACCCCCAGCAGGGGACTAAATTAAGCTGCAGCAGTCACAAACAGGCCTAATAAGGCACAGTGTGTGAGTTTGTGTGTGTGTGTGTGGGGGAGGGGGCAGTATCATTAAAACCTTCATAACTGAAAGTATGTTTTGCATAAGTAAGCTTCAGCCCATGGTTTGGTAATGAAAGTTATTACATTGCTCTGCCTGCAGGAGGCTATCACACTGACACACACATAAACACACTTACACACACTTACACACCATTTAATTGATACATGTGCAATTGTGCAGTTCAATTATGGAGTTATTTTGGAAGGAACCAAGCACCATGGAAACACACTCATGCATGCAAACACACACACACACACACACACACACACACACACACACACACACACACACACACACACACACACACACTCCCCCACAGCATTACACATACACTGCGTGGCACTATCTTTGTGGGGACCCGTCATTGACATAATGCATTCCCTAGCCCCTTACCCTAACCTTAACCATCACAACTAAATGCCTAACCTTAACCTTTACCCTCACCCTAACCATAACCTAATTCTAACCCTAATCCTAAAACCAAGTCTTAACCCTCAAACAGCCCTTTAAAGTTGTGGGGTCCAGCATTTTGGCCCCACAAAACTGCCCGGACCCCACAAGTATACTGTATTCCCGGTTTTTGGACCCCACGAATATAGTTAAACAAGAACACACACACTTACACACAATCATCCTTTGCAGCTGGTTCTCTCTCCAAACCCAGCTCCTCATACTAACATCCATCGCCTAGCAACCACCTATCAGGAAACACCCACACCCCTGGACCCCAAGTCCCCTGCCCCTGACAGGTAGCCAATCAGGTGAGTTGCTCCCCTGGGAAAACTACAACCATCAAGCAGAGAGGGGGAAGGGAAGTGTGGAGGGTTAGTCAATAAGGCTTCAGTGTCACCAGCACAAACCTTCCTCTCTTTTTCTCTGTTAAGCTTTTCACCCTGTTTTGTTATGTTCTTTTGACACAGTTATTGATGTCAGAGCACTTGAACTTCATTCTTGCTACTCCTCTCTCTCTTTCTCTCTGTGTGTAGGAGGCACTCAATGACTTTAAAAACCCAAACCTATGTTATACTGTAGATATACAGTACTGCATCGGATACACATTCTAAGTGAGGACTGTGTTTTCTATCAGTATGCTCATAGACAGATTAGAGACAGATGAATGAATACTGGTCATTTACAGGTTACAGATATTTTGCATTTCTTTCTCTAATTTACATTTACCAGAAACATTGGCATTGCAGAAAATTTGATTTTCTAGTCATTGTTTTCCAGATTTCATCTTGTCAAATGTTTGAAATGTGCTTCTTATCCCGGCTAATAAAGATGCCTCAAATAATAAGACATGACTATGACAATATTTTAGTCTGTGTTAGGGTTTGTATTGCAACATGTTTTGAGAGGAATTATGTCCCGCCAGTGAATTGTATTTATTTTCATTGGTGTCAGGTGATTGACAGTAAGCGGAGCACAATGTAACGCAGTGATATAAAAGCACTCAACCTGGGGACTTTCTGGCACAATGAGATACCGGTAATAAAACAGAAAAATAAAACAGAACACTAAGAACTGTTACACACCAACCAGACGGCCGACCGTCGGCAGAAAAGGGGTTATAATTATCAGACATGTTTGACATTATAGGGGTAGCTTTACAGGGTTAGCTGAAATGGAATCCCTCACTCTACCAGATAAATTTAGGCTGACCACTGGTTCCGATCAAGCCTTTGATCCAATTGTCAGGGTGGGCAAATCCGCTGTAAATCAGCCTGATAATCCGCTGGCATACTACCAGCCTTACTCTATCTATGTCTTACACTCTTTCTGACTCCCTCTCTCTCTCGCTCATTCCATACTGCACCTATTTTCTTCTTCTGCTCTAGTGATGTGAAATAATGAGATATTTTGGACGTCCAGGGTTTTTGAAATACACATCCTGTACATATACTGCAAAAACAATGTTAGGTAATTGGCAGATGGGGCATCTCCAACAACTGGATGATTATAAACTATCATGGTTAAATAATCAGTACAAAAAATGCTTTACAAAATATCTGTCTCTCTGATAAAAAGTCAGGTACAAACTTGTGTACATGAGCGTGCATGGAGAGCGAGCTCACATAGAAACTCCCAAGGTGCATTTTGGTGAGAAACAGCCAATTACTTAGCTAAAAAGTATATTGCATACTAACAGCTAACAATTACAATTAAAAATACACTTAAGAAACTTAATAATACATTCAGCAATTTAAATCTGATCACTTTTGGATCAGAGCCATTCACTATGCTAAACAAAGTTGAAATAATTAAAACTGATGACCATAACATAAACCTATAGCTACCTTTAATTTACCCAGGAAACTCCAGTGTTTTTATGTTAAGGAACATTGAGGATATTCAATCTGAAAAAAAAACAACATTTACAGTGGTGACAAAAATATTGGAACTGGCAGGACCTCCAAATTAAAGGGTTAGGAGCTCCACTCCTACTGCGGCTCCTAATGCTAATATAAATGTATGTGCACAAGTGTGAGGAACTCTGGCTACAAACACTACTATAGTGTTACCATGTCATCATTTCAGACCAAAGGAAACACTGAAAACCTGCTGCTTTTTGTCTCAATCCATCCCTACCTCTGTCCTCCTCTATCACTGTATCTATCTGTCTGTCCCTGTGCCTCAGCTGCGATCCTTCCATCATTTCTAGGTCTCCCTGGTGTGCTGTGCTTTTTCGCCTCATCGCTTCACCAGCTCCTCTTTCTCCCTCTGTTGTTTTCGTACCCTACTACAACCGTTTCCGGCTCCCCCCACCTCCATCGTGCTACCTCTCCTTGACGCCATCCTTCTTCTCCCATTGCCACTCCCTCCTTCACCCCCCTTGTCCTTCTTCATGTCATCATGCATCATGCCATTTCTTATCTGTTTGTCACATTCTCTTCTTGCTGGGTATTGATAAACCGTTACACTATGTCTCTCTCGATTTTTCTTCTTTGCCTCCTGTGTTTCATCTCCTCCACATGACGCAATTATCTGGATTTCATCGCTGTCCTTCGTTCTCTCCGTCTCACATGTATTGATGCCTCAGTGTGTACTTGCCTCTAAACACTATGTGCAGTGTCCACATCTAGCACATTGTTGGGGGCTCATTATTTTCCATTTTTATTTTAAGAATGCAAGACTCTTGGTGAATACTGGATGATACACTTGTTTTTTTTATTATCTTATTACATTATTGTTTATTATTTTCAGGGGCTCTTGGAGCATTGATCTGCAGCATAATCAGCAGCCTCTGCATTTTCTCCTCAGTTTTACTTCACCATCTATTAGCAGAAACATATTCTGAGTTGTGTGTTTGCCACAGAGGGACCTTGGTTTGCTGTAAACTGCGGTGAACAGTTTCCTCTTGCAGAAGGAAACAGTGCAACTTGTTGGTGCGTGGGAGGATAAAATTCAACTAAAAATCTGTTTGAACAGATCTGGTGTATAAAACTTCAGGTAGTTTTTTATTGGGTAAAAATCCTTAAAAACTGGTGAGCCTTGTGTGTGTGTGTGTGTGTGTGTGTGTGTGTGTGTGTGTGTGTGTGTGTGTGTGTGTGTGTTCCCAGAATCTAATTGGTATGGTCCTTGTGTCCAGCAGTTGTAGCAACTGGAGCAGAGTTCAAAGAGAGGACAGGAGAGGGGAGGGGCTAAATAGGCTGCACACACACACACACACACACACACACACACACCACACACACACACACACACACACACACACACACACACACACACACACACACACACACACACACACACACACACACACACACACACAGAAAGAGGACCCGCTGGTTTAATACTGCAGCACAGGGACACAAATTATAGCCACGCACAGATGACATGTGAAGTAATTGCTGATGTTACCCTACAATGTACTAGAGCATGGGGACATACGTCAGTGCAGTCAGGGAGCAGACAAATGCAAATTAAAATAGATAATAGCTCCGTGTGGAGTCATAGTATGGACACACCCTCACACAACAAAAACACAAGCTCATGGCATTCAAGAAAGCATAATGTCACAGCCCTTAGGGCAAAATTGTCCCTAAGAGATCAACCCCCTGCTGCTTTGAGTCAGCCTCGTAACATGTGTGTGTGTATGTGTGTGCTCCTTTAAGGCCAGCGGTGATGAAAGCTGCCTGCGGCGACAAGACAAGCTACACCATGACACCAAACACACCCTGGAGAACTGTAGACACCCTGCCACTACTGGATGAGTGAAAGCGAGATAGAGGGACGGATGAGTAAGAGAAGAAAAGAAAAAGAGCATGCGATTGGGAGATGGAGGCCGACAACGGCATACGAATGGAGACAGTGCTGCGCTGAGAAGGAGAGACTGAGAGGAGAGGTAAATTGTGATGACAGCATGGGAAAGGGAAAACAGAAAGGATTCAAGAGACAGAGAGGGAGTAAGCAGGAGAGATATGCAACGTGATGGATAAAAACACCAGAAAAGATAAAAGGCATCAGAGAGAGATGGAGGGAATCTTCATTTGAGAGGAGGAAGAAGTAGAAAGGGTATTTATTTAAGCCCTGAGGGTGGGGGGAGAGATGGGGAGCGGCAAAGTATACAAGAAAGAAAGCAAAAAAGAAGAGCAAGGGATGAACATGAGCAATGAGAAAAGCTGAAGAGGAGCTGCCTTTTGAAAGCTATTTGGTCCTGACCCCCCATTAATTCTGCACCGCATTTAGCCTCTTTTTTTTTGGATGGGGGGGGGGGTCTTAGTGGTAGCAGAGATGCAGTTAGGGGAAGGACAGGAGAGGAAAGGAAGGACGGGCCAAGTGTGTGGCACTTCTTCATTGTGCTGAGGGCCATTTATAGTGAATAGATGCTCATGGGAAGGGTGGGGTGTCAACTTTTATTGTCACAAAGATGAGTTATTGTTTATTCACCAGGAAAGACACAAACTGAGGCAGGGAAGATAAAGGCGCCTTTGTGTGTTTGTGCGCACAAGTATGTGAGTTTGCAAGTATGTGTGTATGTGGGCAGAATCAAACAAGTGGAAGAAAAATGTTGCTTGATTACTACAGACAGAAAATTTAAATAATTGCATGCAATTTATTCCCAAGAAAATTATATTTTAATGTCATCCCGGGATGTTTCACTTTTTCAACGTGCAGAGGAGGCTACTATGCTGCATTTTCATGAGGCCACACATTTTTGACATTTTTTCCTCATTCCCCACATAATCCACTCCTCTCTCCTTCCCTCCTATGCATCCTTTCCATTACTCCATATCCCCCCTGCCCAAACACACACACACACACACACACACACACTCTGTCTGCTGGGATTATTTACCGTTTACAGTACGCCACTGCATCATCTGTCACTTCTGTCCCCTGCTCATCTCTCTTTCCCCCCCTTCCCATCTCACTTGTCAAACACTGAGGTCATTGTGAGCCGTAAAATAAAAGCAGACAAAAGCGTTCTCTTTTTTTTCATCCTTCCCCTCCTCCATTGTCTTCCTCTTCCCTACTTTCCCTGCTCCCATACTTATCTACTGACTTTGAAACTCTAGTGCGGGACAATGGAAGCCGAGTAAGCACCACAGGCTGAGATAACAGCACTCAGCTAATACGGCGACCAATAAACACCACAGTAAACACTGCAGAGTTGTTTGTCCATATCAACAATCAGAGCCTCTAGTCTATAAAGTCACACAGTCTATCAGCTCTGTAGTCCCACTGTTTTACAAACCAAGGTGAGAAAGTCAGAGATATGTACAGCTAATTGTCTTATTTTTTCACAGAAAAATACCCATATTTTCTCAAAGAAACAGAAAAGTTTACACCCATGTTTTTATTTCCCCACACATACACAAAGTTTGTTGTGGGTCCTGTGGCAAGAATACTCTGATCACTGCTGTTTACAGTAAATAAGGTCCTTTTGTGAAGAGACGGCTCAGAGAATGTTACGGTAATAGAAAGTGTAGGGACATTTGGGTATACAGTAGAATGCAAATTTGCTGCTGATTATGCACCAGAGTCCCTCTAAGTCATAGACGGATTATGAGATGATGGTCCCCTGGGTATGGATGTGTAAAAGCCCACCCACCTCTTTCTAATTTTGGTGGTCAAGTGACCACAAAGTTATATAATTCTTTATTTCTTCTTGCAGAGTCGAAGCTCCCATAATGCATGGTGTCACTATAGAGCAGAAGACCTACTGTAACCATCCTACAGAAAGCCTGAGGGGACAAACACACACTAACCCTTTGAAGGAGTCACAATGGTTTCTTTCTTTTGGCAACTTCAAAGAGAATATTTGGGTTATTTCTTCAGTTTGTCAGAAATACTTTTTGCTTTTTTTTATTCTACAATGTGAAATCTTACTTTAATTTCACACAGAGGCTTTGACTTATATGGGTCCCCTGACGTATTAGGCCCCTGGGCCACAGTCAGCCTGACTGACCATAGTCTAGATAAATGAAACAGAACAGTAAAAAACCAGAGCAGAAAATTGTGGTATTTACCAGGATTTTATATAATTGATTACATTTTAGATAATTTGTTAATACTAAAAGTGCTCATATTAGGCTCATTTTCAGTTTCATAATTGTATTTAGAGGTTGTGATATAATTTATGTGATATAATTTAAAAAAACCACCAGATTTTTGTTCTACATTGCTGTAGCTCCTCTCTTCACCCTGTGTGTTGAGCTCTCTGTTTTAGCTACCGAGTGAGGCATCTCACATCTGTTCCATCTTTGTTGGGAGTTGCACATGTGCAGTACCTAGGTAAGCACTGCTAGCTAATCAGAAGCAGAGTATGAGGGCGTGGCACGCTAGCAGCTAGGCGAGCATTATAACGTGTGTTACAAAGTGACACACGTTTGTCAAGGAAGTAAAGTCTGGGCTACAATAGAGCTGTTTGGAGCAGTTTGTGAACAGTGTTTTCTGTTGGAGATGGTAAGTCCCTTTGGGGTGCACTTTGGGCTTTTTCACTTTGTACACCTATAACGTGAACAACAAGATATATAACACAATAAAGGAAAGGGAAAAAGCCAAAAAGTATAATATGAGCACTTTAAATTAAACACATAAATTACACACATCACATTCAGCACACACACACACACACACACACACACACACACACACACACACACACTGATGCAAACAGACACGCATGCCCACACCACTACCCCTAACCACAACAACATTGAGTTTCTGTACATTAATCAAAGCTGATGTAACAGTCAGGCCAACCTCCTATTTCTTCTCATCATTGTTACATCAGCCTATCATCAGCCTTTGTTGACCAACACACATACACACACACACACACACACACACACACACACACACACACACACACACACACACACACACACACACACACGTGCTTCACTATCTTTGTGGGGACCCGTCATTGACATAATGCATTCCCTAGCCCCTTACCCTAACTTTAACCATCACAACTAAATGCCTAACCTTAACCCTTACCCTTACCCTAACCATAACCAAGTCTTAACCCTCAAACAGCCCTTTAACCTTGTGGGGTCCAGCATTTTGGGCTCCACAAGGCTGTGCAGACCCCACAAGTATACTGTATTCCCCAGTTTTTGGACCCCACGAATATAGTAAAACAAGCGTGCGCACACACACACACACACACACACACACACACACACACACACACACACACACACACACACACACACACACACACACACACACACACACACACACACACACACACACACACACACACACACACAGGATTCAGAAAGCCCAAGAGAAAGTCAGTGCATGAAAAAGCTCTCCTCCAAATGGCTCATGTATTCAGTCCATTCCCCCAGTGGATCTGCCCTATATTGACAGAGCAGAATGGTGAAGGCCCTCGTCAAAGTATGAGACAGAACAGTGTGACACAGTTCTCACACTACCTGAATGGCACACCAAATAATACAACACTGCGTCCCTCCCTTTGAAAGGGCAATTTCACTCAATTGTGGCAATGATCTCATTGTATATGAGGCCAATGTAAAGCTACATTTAAAACCTTGGTAAACCGCCTATAATTTATGGAAATGAAGCGTTGTCTGAAATATGGATGGCAGTTTGAAAATAAAATCAATGAGGATAACACGGTGAAAGTGAAAAAAGCTGAAGAAGCAGTGAAGTGTTATTCTAACCGAGAGCTTTTATCTAACTTGTCAACCTTGAGAGCCATACACAATGTGTGTGTGTGTGTGTGTGTGTGTGTGTGTGTGTGTGTGTGTGTGTGTGTGTGTGTAGTAATTCAACTACACTTTTTTTATAAAAAAGGTTTACAGTTGTTATTCTAGGTAAGGTTTGTGTAACATCTTTATATTGCGAAGTCAATAAAGCAAAACAAATGGCAAGAGCAGACTTCACACAGTAAAACACAGTTATGAATGAAAGGACACTTTGTACAAATGGGTGCATGGAAACACTTTAAAAGAGTCTGATTAACCTAACGGCAATAAGAAAGTTACTGTAGACCCAAAGGGCTCACTGATCCTGAAACTTGACTGAGGAATAGCCAGTAAAATGTGTCCAGTATGAAAAGTACAAATATAAGCAGGGGTCTGATTGCAGAGAGACATACAGGTTTTACAGAATCTTGAAATCAACATTGCATTTTACCAGCATTCAGTGACACAAAATCAAAAACAGGGGTGATTATGTGCACAGTGGCTGATTCTACATAAAAGTCTTGCTGCGGCATTCTGAGCCATCTGTAATTTCTGCAGCACCGACAGCCAAGATAGGGCAAAACATATATAATCCATTCTTGTTGTTTTAACGTATGATACTGATAGTTAGGACATATTTATAGGATGGAGTGGAACAGAAGTGACTAGATGTGCTGTTAACAGTTAAAAGTTATACTAATCATAAACAAAATCAAAGTTTTTACATTATTTTTGAATTGTTCAATAGTTGGGCTCAGGACTACCTTAAATGATAATAAATACTTTCAGTTAAGCTGGAAGGAACTATTGGCTATACAATCCTTATTAACAGTTATATAATCAACAGCTGATATGGTTCTAATGAATGCCACAGCAGAGTCTCATCTGCTTATTGTGTAAAAACTGTTGAGGTGGCTGAAATTGTTGTGGTGGCACTAATTTCTTTGGCTGAACAAATGAAATGGCGCATCATACAAAACATCAAAGTAACCTGTGGACTATTTGATAACTCGTGGCGCTTTGAGGTATGTTTTTTGAGTGTGTCCTCATTTTGTTTGTATCTTTTGCTGTGCTAGACAGATAATGTGTGCACACACACTGCCACAACACAATTCCACAGTTGCAGGGGGTATAGCATAGTATAGCATCAACAACTGGTGCAAACTGCTACCTAGCGAAAATTGATGCAAACCATGCAGGTTTCAAAATATTCAAAAAATATATTATGAGGAGATGAATGAATTCAACACATTTGTTACTGTAGACCAGAAGAGGATACACAAGAAACATTCAATGTAAACATATGTGCGTTTGTTTACACAGTGTATTTCTTGACCTAGTATGTACAGGTAAAGAAAGGTGCCAAAAACAATACATATTAAACTTGGGGATTATCACTTTCACTATTTACATATGGCCTGGCAAATCAAATTGAGCTAAATAAACCCATGTCTTAATCTAAAGTGTTATTGGAGTAAAATTGCCAGGGAGGAGGACATTTTTCCTGTTATATTTTCAGTCTCCTTCCTCATTTGCTGCTGATGGCCAGAGTGAACTGGAGGGAAGCGGAGCGACTGTAAGGCTGAGAGGTGGGAGGGAAGGACAGTGGATGGGGAAAAAAGTGGTGCTGTGCTAATGGGACTTTTATGATGTCCTGTGTTGCTGGAGCGTGGAGTTGGAAAAGGAGGAATAAGGGCCAAAAGAAAAGAGTGTCAGCAAGGCTTCTGGAGGGATACGCTCCAGAGTGAGCACCTGGTGGGATTGGAGGGCTTAACTGATTGGGACAAAGACAATGAGAGTGTCTCCAACTGTGTGTGAGTGTGTTGTTGTTCTTCTGTACTCTTATTTTTAGATATACAGAAGGTTTTTGCAAAATGATTTTCTTCAAAAGTTTGGCTTGGGTTTTAGCTTTAGGTTAGCACCATATTAGTTATGTACAAAATTATGTTATAATTCAAAAGGAAACAGCATGTCAATAATGATTCACTGCAGTTCTTGCTGAAACAGATGTTGGGGAAGATCATAAAGCAGGAATGAGCACAGAACAACAAAAAATGTCCAAAAATCTCTAAGCAGCTCCTTCTCACACATTTAAATAAATGAAACCTTGGAGACAAGGTGAGGACACGGTCAACCACTTCCATCCTCTGGATGAGAATAGAAATAAAATGTACAACTTTATATTTATGTAAATGAGTCACTTAAGACATGATAGTTTCTCCTTTCTTTTCCGTTTAAGGAAGAAGCCATTATTACAAATTTACAATGGTGACAAATTATCCAATCACACTGTGCAGCAGTCCTTGACATTGCCGGAACATTGTGAAATTCTGCATGTACAAAACGAGCAAAAATCATGCCCTGTGACACTTTACTGCCATCGGAAATGTGTCATTTCTGTCCAGACACGTCTGTGTCAATCAATTACGAATTTGCTAATTAACATGTTATGTTGAAATCTGTTTCCTGCCAATTGGTTAGGATTTCCGGTCGCAATGATGACTGGTTGGGATTAGGGCTAAGGTTGAGTTCAGTTTAAGGTAAGTTGAAACACAAATTGATGGGAAAACTTTGACACAACACCAGCAAGTCTTATAAGAGAGTCAAAGCTAGAAAGCAGATTTCTCTCAGTCTCATGAGAATTGGCATTCGGTAAGTTTAAGGGTCAGTGAATAAGTCTAACCAATGAGAGGTAGGGATGATTTCACAGACACAACGATGAGCGTGCTACCTCAATTTACTCAGCCAATCATGTTTTTGTGTATCTCTGTCTGCTTGTGCCTGAATCATTTGTGTTTGTGTGTCTGTGTGTATCCACCCATGTGTGCATGATGCAGTGTTTGGAGGTGCCTGAGTACATCTCTCGCTGTGTGCAATCTGGAGCCGGTCTGTGGTTGTTGTATTTTTTTTCCCTTCATCCCTCCGTTGGCTCCTCTCAAATGGCAATTTGTAAAACACGGCCCTCTGTTAGTCGTCTCTCTCGCCTCACAGCCCTTCCCTACACGACTGCTCCCCTCCCTCATCTGTCCTCCCC
Source organism: Zingel zingel (assembly GCA_023566125.1). Taxonomy (NCBI): domain Eukaryota; kingdom Metazoa; phylum Chordata; class Actinopteri; order Perciformes; family Percidae; genus Zingel; species Zingel zingel. The sequence goes on along the minus strand of CM042321.1, from coordinate 12,421,650 downwards.
CTTTCCTCTTCGCATCACTCGTTTTACTTTTACTACCTTCCCTTACTTCCCTCCTTTTCCCGTTTCCCTCCTCTCATTTCCATACCTCCTGTGCACTCTGCATCCTCAGCTATCTCCCTCTCTCCGACTGTTTATCTCCCTCTGTCGTTCTGTCTCTCTCTCTCATTTGCCCTTCGTAGTCCATGTGATTTTTCTTCTTCATTATCTCTACCTCTTTTTTCGTTGTCCATCGTTGCTGCTGCTGAGAGTCATTACCTCCTCCAGCTCGCCCTCCTGTACTTATTTTATGATTTTTTTTTTTAGGGATCTCAACTGGCTTCTGACTTATAATGTAAGAGTTTGTTTCTCTGCATACCACATCATATTGATATGCACATAACAATGCAGTTGCTGTTGAATCTCCACTTTAAACTGCATACTTTATTAACTTCTGCTCACTCTGGCTCTGTTCCCAAGAGGAAGTGGTTGGGAACAACACAAGTTTTGCGTTGCTTTCGCTGCCACTCAAAGTTAAAAGGAGCGACGTGCAGACTGGTTGAGATGTTGTCAGTGTTATACTTTGACCTTATTTAAAAGGTAAGAAATACTACCTGCAGTAACGATGTAAGACTGATCCAGGAGAAAAGAAATATGGGATGAGGGACTTACTTATGCTCCAAGTGTGCATGCATGCGTTTGACTTAACAGCTATAATACCTGTATTGCCTAATGGTGCTTCAACAGAGTTTAGCGGCTGCCGCAGAGACTGAACCTTGAAAACGGACAGAGGAATAGCCGCGAGCTGCTATGCATGAATGGAGGCAAGGAACAATAACCTGAAGGACGGAGGAGAAGAGAGTGATGAGCAGATGACACACACAGACTCTCTTCTCTCAGCCTCGTCTGCTTTATACTACTTCCCCCCTCTCCACTCGTCTTGTCTCATTTTCCGCCAATAACGCCAATTGTTTACCCTTGCCTATTACTCAGTTCACCTCTATTACATTTGTTCCAGCATTCTCCAGTATTTTGCATTATTGCCCAGATGCAGTTCTCCGTCCTCTCCCCCCCTCCTCGGAGGTAAACAGTCTCTAACTCTTTCATCTTCATTAGCTGTCCGTCCACCCTTCTTCTATATCCCTCTCCCACCCCTTGACCAATCCATCTATCCAGCCACATGCCTGCACACAAACACAAACACGTGCGCTTCTGTGTGTCAATGGGCATTTCCATGACAACGTCAACATGAAGACCGCCCCTCTCTGCCCGCTGTTCAGCTCATTTGCATTTCATTTGCATGTTTCTCGAGCGACCGGCGGCATTTGACTTTGACAATGGTGGGGAAACTGGCATGACCCTGTCCATCTCTCTCTCTCTCCATCCTCCCACCCAGCGTTTTTGCCATTGAACCTCTCAACTCAATCTCACAATGGTGGGGAAACTGGCATGACCCTGTCCATCTCTCTCTCTCTCTCTCCATCCTCCCACTCAGCTTTTTGCCATTGAACCTTGGAATCTCTCTCTCTCTCTCTCTCTCTCTCTCTCTCTCTCTCTCTCTCTCTCTCTCTCTCTCTCTCTCTCTCTCTCTCTACTCATCACTCTCTCCTTTTTGCCCTCTCTCTGTCCATTGCTATAAAAGTGTCAGTCAGAATAGCATTCCCTTTTCCTCTTTCCCCATCCTTCTTCTGCTGCTGTTTTGACACACACTTTCAATTTGTCAAGTTACACATTTACCTCCTCCTCCTCTGTTTCTCTCATTTGCAAACATTTTTTTCCCGTCATTTTCCAACACCCAGCTGAAAGAAGCTGCAACCCTTTCATTCTTTCTCTGAATAACAGTCACACTTGCAGCCTATTTGTGATTGGACAAAGAGCTTTCCATCCATTTCCTTTGCAGGCAAACACAGCTGCTGCTAAACACTCGTGCACACACACTTCACTATTGACATTGCATAGCATTAAACTACATGCATACACACACATGATTATTGACAGTCTATAACAATAAACTGGCAAGTGTGGACAAACAGAAACAGACATACACACATCCCGACAGGGAGAGAAACATCAGTAGCAGTAAACAGACACTCGTCCCCAAGTAGCTGTGAAATTAAACTTCTTTTTTCAGATCCGATAAATCTTTTGAGTGGTTAACCAGACACAAAAGCGCTCGCCTTTTTTTTTCTCATTTCTTTTCTTTTCTTTTCCATCATGAGGATTTCCAATTAAACAAATTCTCCATAACTGAGATTAGCATCACTAATTTGCTTCCTCCACTCCACAACAAATTACATGCCAGCATCAACAATGTGGCAAAGTCACCTCCTATTCCCCATATTCTGCCGGATAAACGTTAAAGTTAAACAGTTGTGAGAGTATACCAGAACATGGCTGTTGAACGACTCTGTCTGTTCACATCCTATGCTCTGGAGAACTGAAAAAGCCGTGCTCAGGATCCCTGCTGTAAGGATTTGTTACTACCAAGCCTACATGAGGCATGTCAACGGGGTAAAAATTAGACGCCATCACCAGTCTACACTACACTGTGTATATGTGTAATGTGTATAGAGTGTGTTTTGCTGTCTTTATGAGAACCAAAGATCTACAGCATTAGACAGCATTACCTATTAGTATGAGTCACCAAATGTAGATGTGTGTGTGAGCAATGGAGGATGCAAAAATGTGTGTGTGTGTGTGTGTGTGTGTGTGTGTGTGTGTGTGTGTGTGTGTGTGTGTGTGTGTGTGTGTGTGTGTACTTACTCGCCTGCATTTATGTGAGAGACCATTGTGTGTCAAAAAATTAAATCACTGCTCTTTGGTTCTCATCTGACATTTTAAAATCTAGCCAGCGGAGGACAGAGAAAGTTTTATGAAAACAAAACTGTCCAGCAGAGATGACAGACAGAGAGACAGACAGACAGGCTGACAGAGAGACGGATAGAATAAACAGACAGAATAAAGCTCTTTAAATAAAAAGAAATGTGAAAATTGAGGCGGGGGCGAGAGTATTCAAAGAGAGAGGCAGAGAGGGAGAAAAGGCAGCGGGAGGGGAAAGTATTCAGAGAACGAGTGAGAGAACAGTATTCAGAAAGTCAGGGGGAGAAGGAAGGGCTTGTGCAGTTTCATTGATTTGAACCGGTAGGAGGGGAGAGAGCGGGTACAGGGGGAGGCTCTGAGACAGAGCGGCTACTGTAAGAAAATGGCTTTATAATACAGTTAAAGAGCAGCACAGAAGACACAGAGTCTGACAGACAGACGGGTAAAAAGGGACAGCATAGAAGTCAGAGAGAGAAAGAAACTGGCTAAACAGATGGAGAGCATTTCATTTTTATATTTTGTACATATTGGGCTTCTCAAATTTTGCAATCTACGTTCATGTAAACAGCTGGAACAGTTATTATCATCTCCAAGTGACAATCTGTAGTCTCTCCAACACTTCATACCTCCCACTTATGATATCTAATTTATGTCATAATTGTCAGCAGCCCATTTATTGGTGTAAACTCACAATTTCCCCACAATAATCAACAAACTGTCATCCTTCTTGATAAAGGTCACTGAATCTCCCTGATCGAAGCCATGCCAAAACGATCGCTGTATGTCATATTTTTGATTTGTAAGGACTTTATTTAATCTAAAGTGAGATGTATCGGTAATGTGATTTGCACATGGGCTTGAGCAATATGAGAAGGATTTAATCATGTCAGGAAAGCATCTTTGAATGTTTAAGTTATATTTAACTGATGTGAGACAGACAGGGAGAGAGAGAAGTGGTGGGTGAGAGAGGGAAAAACTAGAAAAGGTGATAAAAGAATAAGGCTGGTAAAATTCTATATTTGAAGAGATCCAAGCCAGTAATGAAAGCTTCCTACTAATTCATAATGTGCAGCATCCTCTGTGCCATTGTTGTCTAAAAACTAATATGGTAACTATATTGTTTATTTTGAGTCAACATACACTATTCTGCTGCTGTATATGTGCTAGGGCACCAAATATGTATCAATCCACGACTGAAAATAATCCCTAAGAAATGTACCATTTACTCTTGTTGGACTAATGTTTGCTAAAAACCACCAGTGTCTAGCTGTTTTAGGAAATTATTTACCCACTTATAAAAATAAAAAAACTATATATTTGTGAACTGTTTTTTCAAAGATTTATGACTTCAAGAGAAAACAGATGAGGCAAATATAGCCCTTTATATTTACATGATTTGAAAAGGTGTGCTTGCTTATTTGTTTAATCTAAACTGAGATGTACTGGTAATGGGTAATGGGATTTGCACTTGTACTTTGGCAACGAGAGAAGGATTTCATCATGGCAATAAGCCATCTTAAATAGAATATATCCTCTTCAATAGAGGTAAAACAGATATGGAGAGTGGGAAGAGATGAGGAAACGAGTAAAGACAAAATCGGTAGTTGATAAACATAGTGTTGATCAACTTTGTTGATTTAACATCATTAGTTCATATAATGAATTGCTTTGGCGTTACATATTGTCCATGACCCTGCTGATAAAGATAGTTAAATTAAGGAAGATATACACATATTATGTAGAGTAGACTGAGACATGCAGAGTTCGTCTAACTACAATACAGAGAATAAGCAAGGAAAACAATAGACATCCAGACATCCAGACAGAAAGACAGTGCTATGAAGCAAGGTCAGATAGCTGAGTGGAGAGAGAAACAGACACAGAGAGATGAACAGATGAGCTCAGAGCACCAAGGAGTAAACAAGACCAAGCTGCACTCTGTAGTGACCTGCGGTAACCCCGTGACAATGTGACTAATGGCCTTAAAACACACAAGGATCGGCTGCCTGGGTAGCTCACCTGGCTCACCACTCGCCTATAAATAGAGGTTTACTCCTTGACGCAGAGGCCGTGGGTTCAACTCTGACCTGCGGCCCTTTGCTGCATGTCATTCCCCCTCTCTCTCCCCTTTCATGTCTCCACATCTTATAAAAATGAAGGCCTAAAATGCCCAAAATAATTATCTTAAAAAAAAAAAAGAAAGATAAACGTACAAGGATCAGGACACCGACCGCTGATGGAATGTGATGAAATAATGTGCTGTATGTAAGGCCATAGCAGAAGAAAAGGAAACAGAGAGCAATATTAGGAGCATAAGAGTAGGGAGAGAGAAGCTAAAAGTACTGCATGGCTAGGAGTTACAGTTGTGTTCAGAATAATAGCAGTGTGTTTAAAAAAAGTGAATAATGCTCAAAATCCTTAGAATAGCTTTTAATTCCATAATATCACTGCATTGGGAACACTGCACATTCAATTCCAAATCAAAACATGACCAAAATTGATCACGTTTGTGTTATACCTTTACAGAAAGTGAAGAAAAAGGAATATTAGGCTGCTAAAAAAAATAGCAGTATTTGCATTTTTCTTTACAAACTCAAACATTTACTGTATAAACTGAAAAATATCTCAAGGGTTTGCTTTACTTTGAATCACTGCACTAATATTTAGTTGCATAACCATTATTTCTGAGAACTGCTTCACATCTGTGTTGCATGGAGTCAACCAACTTCTGGCACCTGTGAACAGGTATTCCAGCCCAGGACGATTGAACTACTTTCCACAATTCCTCTGCATTACTGGGTTTTGCCTCAGAAACTGCATTTTTTATGTCAGCCCACATGTTTTCTATGGGAGTGAGGTCTGGGGATTGGGCTGGCCACTCCATAACATCAATCGTGTTCATCTGGAACCAAGACTTTGCTCGCTTACTGGTGTGTTTTGGGTCATTGTCTTGTTGAAAGACCCATTTCAAAGGCATTTCCTCTTCAGCATAAGGCAACGACCTCTAATGACCTCTTCAAGTATTTTGGTGTATTGAAACTTATCCATGATCCCTGGTATGCGATAAATAGGCCCAACACCACAGTATGAGAAACATCCCCATAACATGATTTTTGCACCGCCATGCTTTACTGTTTACATGCTTTACTTGTTGTACTTTACTTGTTTGTCATCGGACAAGCTGTCTGCGGCCCCTAGACACAAAAAGAACAATTTTGCTCTCATCAGTCCACAGAATGTTGCCCCATTTCTCCTTTGACCAGTCAATGTGTCCTTTGGCAAATTTCAGCCTAGTCAGTACAAGTCTTTTTTTCAGCAATGGGACTTTGCGGGGGCTTCTAGCTGATAGCTTTGCTTCACATAGCCTTCTTCTGATCGTAACAGTATTCACAGGTAACTTTAAGTCTTCTTTGATTTTCCTTGAGCTGATCATTGGTTGAGCCTTTGCCATTTTGGCTATTCTTCGATCGATTTGAATGGTAGTTGACCGTTTTTTCCCACGTCGTTCAGGCTTTGGATGCCATTTCAAGGCATTTGAAATCATTTTGGCTGAGCAGCCTATAATTTTACACACTTCTTTATATTTTTTCCCCTCTCCAATCAACTTTTTAATCAAAGTCTGTTGTTCCTCAGAGCATTGTCTGGAATGACCCATTTTGCTGAGTATTTCAGTGTGAAATGCACTATAGCCAGCATGCACAACATTTGCTTCCTTCATACCTTAAATATGGGCCATAACTGACACCTGTTTCTTCACAGAATCAATCACCTCACTAACTGAACACAACACTGCTATTATTTTGAACATGCCCCTTTCAATTACAGATTCAATTACACAGAATGAGCAGCATGCATGTCATGACTGTTGGGTCTGTTGGTTTTCTATGACTCTACAACACTTACTAGTAAATTATTTGCCATGTAGAAATATCACTCCTACCAAAAAATTTGATTTATGAGGTTAGTGATGTTGGACTGCTATTATTTTGAACACAATTGTAGATTTGTCTACTTCTTCCACACTGCAGGAGAAAAATGAGCAGAAATATCTATTTAACCCTCGATTAGGGTAGTTTAAAGGTGCTACATGCATCATTGAATAAGAAATAAATAGGGCTGTCAAACGATTACATTTTCTTAATCGCGATTAATCATTGATTTTCTATAGTTAATCGCGATTAATCGCATGTTTTATCACATTAAAATTAAAATTCTATTAGTTGGCGACATTAAAGTATGGCTTGTTTATTGCTAAGGCCATATAGTCAAAATTAAATGTTTAATAATAATGTAATCACTATAACAATAACTTATTTCACTAGTAAATAGCTGAATGACAAAAACAACCACCAGATGGGAAAAGGGCATTTAACAACAACTTTGAATGCACCACGAGACTGTAAATTACCAGTTTCATTGAACGCACTGTCTGTGTTTTTCCGACAACAGCAGCTGCAGATTGTTACAGCCCGGTGTCGGAATCCTCTACAGTGAAATACAGTCACACTTTACACCGTTTAGCGTTAGCTGTCAGCATTGTAACCGTGTTACAGGATGGGAACAGCAGGATATGTTACGAGGAAGAACAGCAAAACAGTAGCCTGTTAGGCATGACGCAAAGCCGAGTGAAGTGAAAATAAATTAATAAATGCCGGCATGCGATTAATACGATTAAAAAAAGTAACGTATTATGCTCAGCCCTTAACTGCATCGCGATTAACACGTTAATGCTGACAGCCCTAGAAATAAATAAAAGAAACTACCAGCTTCTAGAGTCAGTTTTACCTCGGAACCACTAGTAAACCTGTTGCACTAAAGTAATGCAAGGTAAGATGCTTTACAGCACAAAGAATTCTTCCAGTGCAAACTGAGATAAAGCGATTCATGTTTGCACTGCGGCAGATCGAACTGTTGTGCTCTACTGTAGAACAAATACATCACTTGTATTTTGTTAAAGGATTGTGTGATAATCTTACACTTACTTTATGTACTGTCATTGTCATTACCAGATGTTGACATAGAGAGAAGGGAAAGATGACAGAGGACGTGCCAACATCTGGAGTCCAAGATAGAATACAATAGAACCACTTTTGATCACTGTTACTTGTTCTAATTGATTGTTTTTACTTTGTTTGTTCACAATGTGTCTGTTTTTACCACTTTATTAAGAGATGTATTATACTTACTGAAATGAAATGGGTTTTTTTTCAGTTACAGGTAGTGTATGTCGTCCGATGCAAAAGTGTTTAATCTGTTGGGAGTGGCCAAACTCCATCAAAGGGAGACGCGAGGGGCCATAATCTTTCAATTATGGGGATAACAGCCCACATTTCA
>CM042321.1:12311020-12411020 GCA_023566125.1 Zingel zingel | reverse complement strand
CAATGAGGAGCTGATTAAAGTGCCTGGCAGAAAAACTGGCAGAGCTGCAACTACACACTAGATCAGGGCTAGCCAGGGAGTCTCAGTTCACAGAGTAACAATACTAATCCCTGCAGGCGCAAATATCGTGTTTTAACAGCCTGTGCTTCCACTGAGGGTCTAAAATAACATTTTAACATCAACAGTTCTGGAGCAATTTGAATGATGAACCTATTTTAACTTGTGGAAAAGTCTTGTTTAACTACCTGGCTGGAGGCAATACTACTTGCCTACTTGCAAATTACATTTACAGGAAACATTTGCAGGTAAAACCATCATCTACAGGTGGTACAGCACAATTGAACACACACTACTTTTAGACTTATATAAAACATAATTTAAAATATAAAAACTAAATTTATGATTCTGACAGTTGTGTGTTTTACTGATATTGCCATTTCCCTTATCAAAACATTCCATTATAATTTTCTTCTTTAGCTTGTGGAGCGAAACAGCGCCCCCTCTGCCACTGTGTGCGTGGTGCAGTCCTGTCTGTGCTCTGTCTAGTGGTTAGCAAAATGCTACAAACGTTCAAAAGGAGGCCAGCATTTCCTGGCATCCCTAAGAGAAAAAGTAAACCTTTTCAGCCAATCAGACTGAGGCCAGGTTTGACCGAGCTCGAAATTGAATGATCAATTCATCGTAAATACAAAAACCAGGGAGATCAGGTTGAACCTGTCACATGCCTCGGACCAGATGCGCAACTATGGTAACTACACGTACGCGGCGGTGCCAGCTGGTGTCAGTAAGTTATTGCAGCAAGATTACACAATGTATGGCGTTCTTGAGTTTTTTGTGAAAAATGACTTCACTGAACTGGCTTTTGAGCTACAACTGAAGATTGAACACAACGGTAGGCCTACACCAATGGGGACTTACGTTATGACCATTTTTTCATTTTCCACCAAGAGCACTGAGCGACAAACACAAATCCCCAGAGAACCCTGTTATGAAACATTATCTAACAAGTGTATGCTCTTGTAGGTAAAGGCTAACTTTGCTCGGTTAGCACAATGACAGCATGTTAGAAAGAACAGCCGAAACGATATGTCATAAAAGGAGTAACATAGTGTTAGCCACGATGCTAACGGCATTGATAACCAAACCACACGGTGATACTAATACTAATACTACTAATACTACTACTACTACTACTACTACTACTACTACTACTACAGGTATCACTACTATTTTAATGGTTTATAAGCAACCTGTTTTCTTGTACATGTCTCGCTAATGAGAATACAGATGTTAATATATGAAGTAAATGTGGATTCTGAATGCTGGATTAACATTAGCTGTCTACATGAAACTCCCAGCTGAGGTCCTATAACGTTAACGTTAAGCAGCGACTCAGTTAGGAAACAAGAACGAGCTAATTAATGACAACAGAAGCATTTTGACTTAGTGGATGTCAATTTTAAATTCATGTTAAAACAGTACTACTAACGTTACTCAATCTTTCTACTGTAAAGTTAGCTCTGTGCCCTAAGATATGACAATGTCTTGTGTTGACTTATTTATTGACTAGTGGATGTGTGAAACACAATTTTGTTTTTATGTGGTGCTGGTGCATAAAAATGACAAATAAAGGAATCTTGAATCTTGTGTCACTCCTGCTAACTTTACTGTTTATCAAAAGTGACGTGACAAAAGCATTCCATTTTTACATGTGGGTAGGCGTGAGAAGGGCGAGATTTGCTAACGCTGGCCAACACATTTATAAAAAATACACATTTGAATAGTAATTTCAGCATACATTCGAATAGAAATTTCAGCATTTGATTAGTATCAATTGTGATGTGATACTCTTCGAATTACATTAAACTTTCCGTCATTACATAACCATGAGGCACTATGATCTCCATGCTAAGATCAATGGCTTCCTTGGTAAAATTTGCCACGCACCACCACTGATTGTACATAAGAGAGAATGCAACAGCCCTGTTGGCCAGAAATAAGTGATTGAATGAGTGAAATTAAAATTTTTATACTTAAATTTACCAACTCTGCGAATCAATTTTCTCAAAAATAAAAAGCAAACAACACTAAATGCATTTATTTTCTTGGACTGTAACAGGATTGTAATCCTGTGAGGTTTCTGTAGCTCATTTAAACAGCCACACTGACTTGATATCACCACAAATACTGTAAAAACCTCCAAGCACAATAGGTCCCATAGCTAGTTGATCATGTTAGTATTTCTTAGTCTCACTTCATATGCTTACGCTGAGAAGAAGGAAGCTCAATAAAAACACTAATTACAAGATATACTGTGTTGGGCATTGCAGCACTTATGTGCAGAGAGCCAAATGTGTCGCCTATGGCAAAGTAGGCGATGTGTACATGTACAGAATGTGTGTGTATATACAATGTCTATGTGTTGCGACTACGAAAAAGAGAGGCGTAGTGACTTTGCTTAGTGGTGACAATGTGCATTACTCACATCTGATTACAAGAGAGGGCAGGCAGGGAGTTGGAGAGATGGAGGGGGTGAAGTGAAGCGGAAAAGAGGGAATAAAAGGAAAGAAAATGTGTGTATATACAGTATGTGTGTGTTTTCTACTGTCTTAGCTACAGGTACACACACACACACACACACACACACACACACACACACACACACACACCCCTTTTTCCATCCACCTTGTACTAGCTCCACCTACGCCCCCAATATATACATCTCCATGGAGACTGCCGCCTGGCAACAGCTGGAGGAGAGCCAGTTGCCGCGGCGACACTAGCGCCCAACGATTCCCTACAGTAAGGAACAGTGATTTCACTGGGCAGCCAGGATGGGCAGATTATTATAGGCAGGTCAGATGATGACTGTTGTGAGAGTTAACAGTCATCTTATCTTCTATTGCTGCCATCTATCAGCCATCACTCCTCTTCAATGACAGATACTCTCTATTGTTCATCTTCTTTAGAGGCGTGTCTGTGTTGTCTTTGTTCATCTCTATCTCTCATTTCGTCTCTCTCATGCTCTCTTTCTATCCCTTTATCTGTCTTTCTGTCCTGTTGACTCTCACTTTCTATTTTTTTCTACTCATTCATTCCTCCCTCCTTTATTTCCCTCCTTAGGTCAGTTAAACTCAAGAAGCTTTAATGGCCTGTTTACAGTATTCTTATAACAATGCAAAACACAATGCCTATTTGCATCTTCATTTAGATTAAAACAGACAAGACGATATGTCTGGTAATATCAAACCAGCATTATGCTAACACATGCACAAGTGATAATGTTTACTTAACACATTCTTCACAGCTACAAAGGAGCTGCATACTGTTCATATAATTATAGCTGAATATTTTAATTAGGATGCACAATGGAGAGTTTATTCTGATTCTTTACTCATGTAAATGTTACAATACCTTGATGTGAAATGGAGGTAAAGCTGGATTCAACATTTGCCTTGAAATGTGTGATGTGACTACAACTATATAGTAGCAAAAAATGGGAATACTCAAAGTACCTCAAAATTCTAACAGAAAAAAAGGAAGTTGAAACCACTAATCATCGGACAACGGTTTGGCTGCTTCTGCTGCACTGCCACCCATCACTCTCCTCTGTTGGACAGCTGTCCTACACCCTGCCTTAATGTTCCCATCCCACTCTCCACTTGATCATGTCATCCACACCTCCTCTCCTCATCTTCCTCTCAGCATTCATCCACTGCACATCATCCCTTGCTCCAATCAAAATTGAGCCACCAGCCGAGCCACAATTTAGTCAATGCACATGAGCTTTTACACACACACACACACACACACACACACACACACACACACACACACACACACACACACACACACACACACACACACACACACACACAGGGTAGAAAGATAAACCCAAATTGTAGGAGTAAACACTGCACATGATAACAGAGACACTCTTTATGTCCTATAAGACGCACAGACACACACAGCTGGACATTCATTTCCCAGGCCTTAACCTTATTGTTAACCTTTCACTCTTACATGTCTCACCCTTAGCCTAACCTCAACCTGATTCTAATCTTGGCCTAAAATAGAGTCATAACCTGAACACATGTTCCTATGACAGGGGTCTAAATCTCAATAAAAGGTTCTTCTCGGACTGAAATACAGCACACAGACAGTTCTAGTCTTTGTCATGGTTGGCCAGTGACCCCAGGAGAAAATGAGAGCAGGGAAGGCAAGGAAACAAAGAAGTAAAGCCAGAGAAGAGAAACAGGCGTGTGATGAGAGAGGCAACTAGGCAAGACAGAGCGGTCCCGCTTCAGTTAGCGCGCTAACGTGATCTGAAATGCTCCGTGCTAAAACAGACTTAATTAAGGCCGGTACAACGCCTTTAGCTAAGCTAATGCTAAATGTAATGAAGAAAGGAAAACAGAGGCCAATGCTAGTGAAAGTACTGCAGACAGTATAATCTAGTCACTGGAGTGGAAGAGATCAGTGCTAAATGGCTTGTGAATTAAGCAATTTTCTCTCAAGTAACTAATGTTCTTGTCTTGGTGCAGCAGTAAAGCTCTGGGAAAACACATACCAGCAGATCATCAAGCCATGTAGGCTACAGTACATATGCAAAAAGACACTCAAAGAGACTTAAAGACCTATTTAAGCAAACATGTTAAAATAAAATGAAGGGATTTAGTATTTCTCTCTCAAACGTATTCCAGTCCAATATTGTTAACAGTGTGGATAATTCTGTGAAACAGCCCTTCTTGTAGGGAATTAGAATTTACAGAAAATATAACTGAACAGTTAAATGAATAAATTAAACCGCTTTCACATAGTTGTTTGGTGTCTAGTCAAATACTTGGGACTGCACTGGAGAAAGATTGCACTGCTCAGTATTTCTATAATTCTGGATACAACCCTGTGTCTTTGTTCATAAAAGGTCACCAGGTGTGCATTTAAGATGTGTGGAAAAATACAGTACTGTGTGAGAAAACAAAGATGCTGGTGTGTGAGAGCGCAATAGCACTGAGTGGACAGTAAGGTTGAACCTCAACACGCATGACGCATGATACGGTTTGTGTGGTCGCTAAATTAACAAATTAAACACCCACACACACACACACACAGGCTGCTTCTAATGGCATAGCTGGACAATTGATTGCCTCCCATCACCAGCATTGGTTTTATGTAAATTTAGATAAGGGCACAAACAATCAAGTGCAAATACACAAAATCACAAAAACAAGTGCCCCACAGGCACATTTGTTTTAAGCATTAGACACAAACAGATATTACACTGGCGGAAAATTTCCTTTTACTATTTTTCTTTTGCTCTGACTACATCCACACTGAGCTGAACATGCTGCTCCACTTAAGTTCACATTATTGTTGTCAGGTTGTTTTTGTAGAGATCTCCATCCATACTGACACACCTTTCTGCTTTCTCCTCTTTGTTTTGGCTAAACAACACAACTGCGCATCACAGGTAGCATATGATAAGTGACAGCCAGCCCGGTAACGTTGTTGAGTCTCAGCTGGTTTATTGGTCGTCTCCTGTTCTCAACGGTCACCTATACTATGTTTCAGTACAGCCAAACCAACACTTTAGCTGCTTTCATTTACATCTTGTTTTCTATTGCTGCTGTCAAACAACTAAACAAGGACAAAGTAATGATTTGACCGAGGCCCATAAATGTAGTTCCTCGTTGTCTTTCGTCCATCAGATTTTATGATGGCGGAGTCATCAAAATAAACATAAACATAGTATAAATACTATTGTGAGATAGGCTATGTTGACATTTAAAGTGAGTGATTGCAACCCGTTCTCACTCCGAACTCGTAAAATACGGACATTTGGACAGTGGCTGTCAGCGTCTGAAGCAACGAAAAAAGCGCCCTTCAGCGTGTTTGTATAACGTACCGGGGACAGCAGCAACAACACAGGGTTTAGCGAGTAGTATGTAAGGCCGAAATTCCGCGTAAACCCACCCACGACCTTTTCCTTAATATAACTGCGTCAAAAGGGACAACAATAGTCCCGACCAAGCGCGTGGGGGTGATAGAGTTTACCTTGTCACAGTTGAATAACGACAGTTCGGTGCGTAAATAGGACATACATAGAATCTCAAAATCCCATTGACACCCCTTTACTATGCAAACCTCACATTTTGAAACTGCTGCTGAAAATGGGCGAATCTCAACAAAGCTAGAAGTTGACGTCAACAGCTCAGGACCTGTACCTTTGTCACGCCCATGGATGTATTAAGAGAACGGTCACGCCCCAAAATGTACATACACCACTGACCTCAGATCAGCTACTACTCTTAATCTTGGTCACGCAGATCTCAGAAATGTTGTACATTGTTCGTGTGCTATTTCATTACTAAATTCACTTCTGAGACTTTGTTATGCGTGAAATCAACTATGTAGAGCTCAAATATGGGCCGTTTTATGAAAATTGATGGCTAACTGCAAATTTGGTGCGACTGTTTCGCACTTGAGAAACTCCACAATCTGACGTACAGCCGGCCACTGCCTCCCAGTTTTGCTGTGTTCCCGCCAGGCCTGTTCACCTTGACAGACCCGCTGAGCTGTGCATGGGCACAGAGGAGAGCTGTGTGTGTGTGTGTGTGTGTGTGTGTGTGTGTGTGTGTGTGTGTGTGTGTGTGTGTGTGTGTGTGTGTGTGTGTGTGTCGCTCAACCAATCAGTGCGCAGCTCATCTAAATATTCATGAGCATGCCATATAAGGCAGAAAACCAGTCATTTCAATCAGACCTATTTTACAGGGAAGCATTAGGACCCAGTAGAACAGCACCTAGGCCACTTTCAGCCCAACCAATGTTACATACCCTATTCGGAAACCTTGAGGAACAGTGTGAAATAACCTTTATAACCATTCTATCACACCTTTAAAGCGCGTTATATGACGC
Source organism: Zingel zingel (assembly GCA_023566125.1). Lineage (NCBI taxonomy): Eukaryota > Metazoa > Chordata > Actinopteri > Perciformes > Percidae > Zingel > Zingel zingel. Next base: position 12,404,105 of record CM042321.1, on the reverse strand, counting down.
TAAAGGAGACTTTTAGCGGGACTTTTAGCGTCAATAACAACACAAGGCACCTGACCAAGCGTCCATATTTTACAAGATGGGAGTGAGAATCTGTTGGTGATTGCAGAAAAGGTAAGGGCAACTTAAAGTCAAGTCAGAACAGCTTATCAGATGGTCAAATAACATCTGGATCCTCCTCTCCCCTCAACTTTCCAATACTAGATTCGTAACTTTTCAAAACTGTCAATCTGAAATCCACACCCCCTTTACGCTGTGAATAGCCAGCTATGTCTGTCTGCTATGTCTGCTATGTCTGTCTTCCAGGAGAGACTGTCTGTAAATGTGCACAGTTATCCCCATATTTACATGGTATTACGTATTTCCCCCTTTTCTATAATGGCTGGCTTTTCACTCTGCCTTCCAGTGTGGCCCCTCGGAACAGCTAGAAACACTTTTCATGTGGTCAGAAGTGGTCAGACAACACAATGTTTAATTTAGTTCTGATTGAGCATCATCTGACCCTTAGAGTCGAGGTAGTTTAGCGCTGTGCTTGTCTGGCCCAAAGGTTGGCATCTACTAAGTGAGAACGTGATGGTTTGTTGCGAAGACTAGGGACTGAGAGACCAGGGCGAGCCAATCCAGCTACTGTGGTCAAACACAGAGACAGAGATAGCTGATTGAGCGTGCGCACACACACACACACACACACACACACACACACACACACAAAATTCAATTCATACATGGGTGTGCTTAGCAGCCCTTGTGTGCGTGTACGTGCATGCATGTACATGTCTGTGTGGGCGAGAGAAAGAGAAACAGAGAGCTGGGATTATGTATGTGGTGTGTGTGTGTGTGTGTGTGTGTGTGTGTGTGTGTGTGTGTGTGTGTGTGTGTGTGCGTGTGTGTGTGTGTGTGTGTGTGTGTGTGTGTGTGTGTGTGTGTGTGCACCCAATCTTTTAGCCTGTTAATGTTTTAGTTGTGTGACTACACACAGGAGAACCAGCTTGAAGAGCTCATTACAGCATTTGTGTGAATATTTCTAGAAGGATGTTTGACTCCTGTCTGGCTGGGATTTGTGTGAGTGTGAGTGTGTGTGTGTGTGTGTGTGTGTTTCTCATTGTGTTGTGTATGTGCCCCACTATTCATGAACTGATTAATTTTTTCTTATATTGATTTGGTTTTATCTTTGTAGTGACTTATTTTCACTGCGTGTATATGTAAACTACTCTCAAAAAGTGTTTGCGATCATGTGGCTCAGTATGAGGTTAAACTTAAAGAAATACAAAATTATCATTTGCATATAAATTAATCACCTCCTGTTACCTTGAATTCTTGAAGAAAAAGGCTTCCAAAACGATGCAGGCATGCAAGAAAAAAATTTCTTCAAGAATTCAAGGTAACACAGGTTGAGTAATTGATATAAAAACTATCATTTTGAGGTTGAAGTATTCCTTTAAAGCACACACACATGCACTGTCTGCCTGAAACATTTCTGTAATTCAAGCTCCTCTCCTACAATTAGCTTAGCTATCTCACTTTCTCCTTTTGTTCTCATCCATCCTTTTCTCCGTCTCCTCCCCCACTCCTCCCCCCTTTGCATTGCTGTCATGACAGGAAGACTGACGGATGCACGAAGACAGACAACCCCCTTTGCACAAGTCAAAGGCCACATATAGACAGGCACAAACACACAGAGACAGGCTTACGCAGTCATGAAAATACACTTACTTTATGCATGCACACAATTGCAGACATATACATAACACATACACGCACACATACATCATGAACAAGATTCAATATACAGTTAAATAGGCACAAATACTAAAATAAACACACATATGAAAATACACACACATACACAAACTCCCACTCGTAAATACACACATACTATGGGTCCAGACTGAAGAAGCAGGATGAATACTGGTGGGTTGCCCAGTGTGTGGGTTGATTGGAGCATCAGAATGTAACAGCTTTATAAACTGACCAACATGACTCGCTAAGATGAACCGACTGCTGGCCACCTGTGTGGTTTCACCAGCCCTCTCCTTGTCTCTGTGTGAGACTGCTAACGGCAAACAAACATGAAATCTAATGCAATAATTGCTACTATGTTATATTCATAACACCGGCCAATATAATGCACTACAGCTCAAAAACACCTAAAGAAAATAACCATTCAGTGGAGTGAACACATTCTCAATAAAAAAAAAAAAAATAAAATAAAAACCTACAGGCTTCACAATGAAATAAATTGCCATTGCACTGGATTGCTTCAATTTTTCTGCCACATTTCAAACAGACTGCCTGTACCTGTATTCTGCTTTAAATATCACTATTTGCCAGGCGTCACTCATATTGTCACAGCAGGGGTCCTGCTCTTTTCTGTTCTGCTTTGTGCATTTTCTGCAGTAAGCAAATGTTACTTGTGTATACAAAATCAACACGTCCAAAGTGTGCAACACGATGAATCAATTTTGTTTGTGAGAAAGAGGAAGAAAAACATGAATCCCTAAGATAAACCTCAAAATCTTTAACATTTAATGCAATACCTTCTCCCTCCTGTGTCTGCCCTGTGGACATAGAGAGGACAAAGAGGGCAGTGTTGCTGCAGAATCTGCACTAATCACAGCTGCTCACAACAGATCTATGCTGTTTGTAAGGTCTGTATCTGTACACAATACTAACAATCTTACAAGAGGAACTGTGTGTGTTACATTGATTAGCCGAGTTGCACATGTCTGCCCGCAGCTGGTGTCCGGTGTTCATGTGGCTGTGTCGATTATCTGTACATACCAACACTCATATTATCATCCCACTTGTTTCATCACACCCTGCTGATATAGCGTTTGGCACAGTTTTGTTCTATGTTACTGGCCAGTGAAATACGTGAAAGTAATCAAAATGTGTGCTCGGGAGCTGGCAGCCAGAATATGTTAAATGATGATGCTGATAATGCTGAAACTGATATCAGTGGGCCAAAACTGAGACTTATGGTATACAAAACATTGCATAAATGAATTAGTGCTGTGTTCATAACTAGATTTGTTGGTCTGTATGCAGTAAGTATTAGATTTTAAGTGCAGAATTGCAGTGCTTGGCCACCAAACCTAATGCAAGCAATGAGCTTCCAAAGTCATTATTGGCCCATGTTGTATTATGTAAGAATCTCATTTACTGTTGTACTTGAGTCTGCCAGTAGGTATTGAGTAGCAAAGTAATTGATGAGGCAGCGCCGGGAGGATCCTCGAGGACATTGACAGCTACAGTTGTGCCCTGTGTTAAACAGTATGCAAATTGCAACAACATATATTTTAGTGCCGGTGCTATTACTGGTACCATTACCTGCTCTATGATTTTAGTTCTTTTGAAAAGATTAAAAGTGCAGAAAAAAGAAAAACATTAAGTAAAAAGGGCAGAAAAAGAAACTTCCCATGTGTAATCATTACACACACAGTTTCAAACAATTATCAATAAGAAATCTAATCACACAGAGAGTAATGCAATGCAAGGCAAGTGTATCTTCATAGAACATGTCCTTCACAAAACCTAAGCGCTTTACTCAATGCTTTAAAAAAAACATTAAAATGCTAATTAAAAGAATATAAAAATGTTAAAAGGAAAATAAAAGGTTAAGAACAGAGACATAAGATGGTTCATGATTGGTATCAAAGGTTCAGTTACAGGCAGTGCGGAACATAAACGTTTTTAACCTGGATTGAAAAGTGATCAAAGTCTAAAATCTAATATCCTTTGGAAGGTTGTTCCAGCTCTGTGGTAGACAGTGACTAAATGCCGTGCTCCACTTTTAGTTTGCAGTCTGGGGACAATTAGCAGCCCCTCTACCTGGTGACCTGAGAGGCTGAGGTGGTTCATATGGTAAAAGACAATCATAATGTATTTTGGTCCTAAACAAATTGAGATATTTATAGAAAAGCAGCAATACTTTAAACTCTATTCTGTGACACACGGGGAGCAGTTAAGAGCCCTGAGAACTGGAGTGATGAGTTAACTTTTCTTGGACTCTAGCAGCAGCATTCTGAATTAGCTGAGAAAAGACCATTACAGTAATTGAACCTGGTGGAAATGAAAGCATGGAAAAATTAGGTTTCTCCAAGCCCTGCCTGGACAAGAAATCTCCTGATTATTTCTAAGTTTTTAAGATGGTACGATGAAGACTTTGTAATTGATTTGACGTAGCTATTAAAGAGATAAACCTCCAAGATTACACCAAGATTACTGGCTTGGTTTTTGGTTTTCAGAGACAGAAAGTTGAGATCTATAATGGTACATATCCAAAGGGATAGTGATTTTCACGCTTCCCTTTCATTCTCCATGTCAACAGCCTCGCAAGGCATTCTGGTAAAGCTCCTATGAGTTTCGAGAGACAGGGTGTTGAGTTGCCCACTCCTAATTTGCATAAAGTTGAGGTCCAGGCTACTTTATGCAAATGAGGGGCGTCCAGCGCAACTCACCAGTTCTCGAAACTTCCAAAAATCTTTTAAACTAACCCTTGACGATCTAAAATGAGGACAGATTCAGCAACCTCATAGCTTATTTCTCGTCTAAAATGTTTTCAGATGATAGTAAGGAACTATTTTCGTAAAATAAGAGAAAAGTTTCCAAATGAACAGCCATGTCGGTCTGTTTTGAAATCCAGGAGCAGATAGCCCATGAGTGTTAGCGTTTTGTCCAACCATGTGCAGTAAAGTGTTGGCGCGGTTGTAGGAGGATGTAGCCTGTATGTTTTTCTCTGTTGGTTGAACAACTGCCATGTCAGGATCAGGTCAGAATACAGGCACGGCCATCAAACGTCCAATGCGGCACAATCACTTCAGTCAAAAAAATGCCCCTTTGGACATCTACCTATAACCTTCCTTCTTATGTGCCAAAAAATGAACTCAGTTTTGTCTGCATTTAGCTAAGGAAAGTTCAGGCACATCCAATAATTTATTTTTTCAATGCAGTTGTTGCTTGATGACAGAGCAAGGTAAATTTGGTTGTCGTCTGCATATTTATAATAGTTTGTTACTGTTTATAATGTGGTCTAATGGAAGCATGTCAATTAAAAAAATAGAAGGTCCAAGCACTGAGCCTTGGGGAACATCATACATCATGTTGGTGTGCTCAGAGTAGTTGGGGTCAGGTTTACATAAGTACGAGTTGAATTTGAAGTCTTCACAGGAAGTGGGTAATGAATGGTGTGCTTTCTTCATTTGAGACTCAAGACTTAAGTTCTAGATAAAGTCAATTTAGTTTAGTCTACATTATGAGAGGTACTTTAGGTGTTCACACGCTCACTGTATGCATGCTGAGATTCTCAGTGTGCAACTACATTGAGTTGTATCTATGAGCTACTCAGTGCTGCATCCCCGCAGAGAAGCACAATGTAGTCACTTATTCTCACCCGGACACACACATGCAATTACATTCAAGCACATGCACACAGGGGCCCACAAACTCATCACAAAAGCATATAACCCACTGCCTGAGCCTCTCTCTCACACACAGTGTTGAATCCACCTATATCTTTATTTTTCCATCTAGATAGAGTAACGCTACAGTAGCCTCCAATTCCATTTTCTGCACTGACTCTCGCCCAACCCCTCCCTTCCTGGCTTTTCCCATTTCTCACTCCTTTCCACTTTCTCTCCTTTTCCCCGTCTACATCGCTTTCAGCGCCCCCGTATTCCCTCCTTCTCCTCCCCTCTTGTAGGTCACCTCTTATTTTCTTTTTTCACTCTTAAGCCAAGTCTGTTAACAGCTCCCTTGTTGCATTTACTCCCTATCTCGCTCTCTCTTTGTTTTTCTCTTTCTGTATGCTCCAGCGGGGCTGCTGACAGTAACCACAGTACAGTAGGTTGCAATTAATCTTTCAAATAAGTATTTCTTACCAGACAGCGGACACACATGCAGAGAGGGAGGGCTGAGGAAAAGGGGGGATGGAAGGAAGCAGAAATGCGAGATAGATGGAAACAGAAGCAGACATCAGAGAGAGCAGGTTATAAATATAAACTTGCTGGCCATGTGTCAAAGCCCATTTGTTTTCTTCCCTTCCCATAATATTCAGAAACTCCAAGCACAGCGGAGGGGCTATAGTCGCTGGTTGCCAAATCAGTTTCAACACGCGACAATCTCAGAAGGGGTAATTAATCAGAGATTGATGCATTAAACATGAAGTCCACATTTTCAATATACACCATAGCTCCATTTTGACTTTCATTGTTTAATACAGTGGCAGCCAGTGTATTCTCTGTATGAAATAAGCCATTCAAAAATGCTTAAATTTGAAAAGTTATTTCCTGCAGTTGAGTGTACTGATTGACAATGACTCAAGGTTTGAAGGAACAAAAATCCTCTTCCATTGTAGCTCTCGTTTTAGTGCTTACTGGGTATTTTATGTTTACAGCGTTGTGAGCAATCATTTTCAATTCTTTTTTTGAGGGTCAAACAGTTAGTTAGCATAAGCTTTTCTTTGTTTGTCAATTATTTAATCTAGATTTCGGTAAAGTGATCAAAGGTTACTGTACTATTATGCATATTCTACATTTCATTGTAGGCTGTATTAGGAACATGTCTACTTGATAGAGTAGTGGAATTCAAAAGTGAGTGAGGCATTTTAGTGACATTCCACTGAAGTTCATTTTAAATCATCACCACTCACTTACCACCCACCACAAGGTCAATTTAGTTGCTGTTCTGGAGCTTTCAATCATTGAACATGAACTTTATTACGGTACCTTGTGGTGAGATTATATTCTCAACCTGAAATTTATGGATGTGCATACATCACCAATGCTCTTTTGATCACAAATAAGAAAATACTGAAAGCCAAACTATTCTTACAGGTAACCTAAAAGTTATTGATGATGGTAACGTTTGCTTGGGTTCGATTTTGTTGGTCAATGTGCGACTTTACATAAGATTTAATATAATTTTCTAAAAACAAATGTGCAAATATATACAAATTATCCATTTGGTGATCAATTTATCTGGGACTTGTAACAAGTCACAGCAACGACAAAAACTGTCAATATTGTACCAAATACAATAATTCATATCAATGTCATTCACAGAAGCTGCAACCTGTCAAACTGGGGTTTTGTGGCATGCCGAGCTGTGCTAAATTGTGCATGACCATCTTCCCGACTTTGCAGTGTCTTTTAATTGCACTATTTAATTAGCGTTTATCCCTTTAGACATGTCTGTAGACGTGGCTTGGCTTTTTGTTACACAAGTGAAATATGCCCTTGTAACATGAAGTAATTTTCCATGCTTGCAAGTGAAGGAAGAGTAATTAACTGAAATTTTGATTCATTTAATTTAATTGGAGAGGTAAACATACAGCCAAGAGTGGATCTAAGAGGCTACATGAGATGACAGTAAAGAAGAGAAGAAAGGAAAGGACAGAATAGAGCTAAACGATTTTCTTTCTATAATGTTTTTATCATAATGTAAAAAAAAAAAAAACAGCTGCCAAACTGCGTTATGGCAATATTTACATCATCTGGATGACACTTCACAGTCTGAAACTTGCATGTTATGTTCATTTGGCATAAAATACTTAATAAAAAAAGAAAATAGCATGTTTTGTGAAAGGAAAACCAGAGACAAGGAGAGCAAGATTGATAACAAGAGGCCAAACAACAAAATGAGAAAGAGCAAACAGGGAACAAAGAAGAGAGGAAGAAAGAGGCAGGAGCAAAAGAAAAAACTACGAAAACAGATTAGCAAAGAAAAGAGTGAGAACAAAGAAATCAGCTACTGTATGGGGAGCAGAGCAGAACAAGACAGGAACAGTGGAATCGAGGAGTGTGAGGGGAAGCAGGTGTAGATGAGGAAAGGGAGAGTTGAGGGATTACAGAGAGATAGTGTGAGACACAGATGCTGAAGAGGTCACTCTTCGCTCTTATTGTCTGCAGAAGACAATCATGGCTCACAGCGAGTCTGTATGCGTGATGGTGTAATGTGTAAACATCTGTGTGAATGTGTCTGTGTGGGCTGACAGCTCCTTTCTCATCACTACAAGGAATAGTAGGCATGAATTTGTACAGAAGGGAAAGGCTAAGAAACCATGATGCAAACAGGCAAGGAAAGGAACAATATGGTGTTGTACATCAGAGAAAGACACACAAGAGACATAACATTTTTGGGCATCTTATCAAGGCTTGTTCAGAGTAACTTACTGTGAGTACACTATTGCCAAAATTCTAAACATCCAAGTATAATCCGATGGAAAGAGGCCAACAGAGCGAAAAAGACACATTGTTTGCTCTCGGTGCAACAAATTTGGCGACAACAGGCAAAAATGTAACTCAAGCAGGATTTTTGTCTGCTGCACTGAAGTGAAAGACAGCAGTGCCAAGCAGGAAGCTTCCCAGGCATCCATAAATGTATCCCTCCAGATAGGATTGTATATAGCAAACATTTTCTAGCACCTGTGAGGAGCACCCTGGGGACGGAGAGACTTGAGGCAAAGCTACTGTGTGAGGTGAGAGGGACAAGTGCATGCCGGAGTTCTGAAAACAAATGGAAGTTAGTTATTGTAGTTTATACAGCTGAATTGGTTGATTACCGATCAGGACTATGGGAGACCGGGATGAGTGGGCCTTTTAAAATACAAATGATACTTTCCATGTCTGCATAGCCGTGAGGGTCAATGTGACGTATGTCAAGTTATTTAAAGCTACATTTCCTGAAAAAGGAGACTTTTAATGGTGAATGCCAAACATGATATAAAAGAATTAAATCGCTCAAGGTTCTTTATTTCAAGTAGTTCTGATTAACCTGACAAAAAAAGATCACTTAAAACTGCTGCACTAAAACACTATTTTTATTTTTTAATTCAGATTCATAATACAAGTACCTTTTACCCTACTTCCCTGTGCGAACGCTCAGTCAGGCATGCAAAGGTCAGAGCCACACTGACCTCACCAAATATGGAAGAATAATATTCTTGTATTCTTTGAATGAATTATAGAAAAGATGGTAAAGGTCATTTTCTTTCCAGCGGCAGAGCCAGAGACGCAAGACAGAGAGACGGTGTCGGCAACAGTATGGGGATTGATTAATTAAAGATCTTTATCATTCATTCCACTGACAGAAAGAAAGAGAAAGAGGAGACTGCGCTCCAGAAAAAGAGAGACAATTGGATGAAGTGAGACGGAGAGATGAGGGAGATGGTAGGTAAGCCAATAGAGTTATAGAGAGGAAAAGATGGAGAGATGGCTATTCCGGAGGGGTAGATAGATAGAAAGATAGTGTCGAAAAAAAAGAAGGAAGGAGGGCAGATGTGAACGGAGGGAGAGGAAGAAATGAGGCGACATGTAAGGATTAGGGGAAGAGTAAAAAAAGACAGGATGAAGGTGTGCAAGGGAGGGGGGAGTGACGAGAGGTGGAAGGCGGAGAAGAGAACGGAAGCTGTAATTAACGGAGTAGACCGAGAAGGAGGTGGGTTGAGGGCTTGCGTCACTAAAAAAATGAATAGCAAGTGCTTCATCCTCTCTCAATGGATGTTGAGGCTACCTGTATGTGAATTTTAAAATAATGCCACCTTATTCCAATTATACGAATGTTTGCTTGCGTTTACATCATCATGTAAGAAGTGGTTACAAATAATCCTCACTTGCACGGAACTTTAAGTGTTCACTGTCATTCTTACTGTCAGTAAGTTTGTGTTCCTATGCAGTCAGGTAAATGGCTTTATGGGCACAAACACTCCATATCATTACTACAATTATACCCTTCATTACGTTGTGATGTTGTCCCGCTCTCTTGCTTTGTAGAGAAAGTTGATATTTCTAGTTTATTTATATAAAGACCTGTTAACGGCCAGCTCCCCATTCTGACTCGCAATCCTCTGACGTTTTATCCACAGTTTAAATTTTTGCCTGGTTTGTGCAATAGCAGCAATGTGCTAATTGCAATACACAGGATGATAGGTTGCCTAACACCTCCTTATGTCCTTATCTAGGCCAAGCGTTTACAAAGCATCTGGCTTAGATGACAAAATAAAAGGTAAGCCTTGCGGATTATCATGCTGCCATCACCCATAACAGAATTTTCCGCACAAAGACACAATTCTAATATTCACTAAACGCTCTTCAAACCCTGCTGTGACTACAGTTAGCACTTCCCAAATTTACACCTACCTGCGCCTCAACCCACAGGACTGCAAAAGACATTTCTGAGCATCATGAATCTCTGTGCTACTACTCGCTGACTTCGCTGACTCAGAAGCGCTACCTCAGCAGCTGAAGAAACACAGTAGTACCCACAATCAATGTTCAAACTGATGTTTAACCCTGCTGGCCTGAAAGAGATTTACAGGAACTCTGCAAACTGCGGAATCTTTCTACAAGCATCTTTTAGTTTCTGAATTGCTTGCAGCTCCAGTACAGTATGCTCTCCTAAGCTGAAGTATATAAATACATAGCAGAGGGCATCAAATCGCTCTCCATCGCCCCCAAGCTCTCAGTGTGCTTGTTAATGAATGGCCTTGTGAGATGGGTCCAGAGGTGCTACAGGAGTACTTAGGATTCAGGTCAACATCACTTGACCCACGCGGGCAGGTCGGCTGAATAGCCCGGGTAAAAGACTAGGTTTTGAATGAGAAAAGTCATTATCAAGAAGTAACTGGCAGGCAGAGAGAGATGTTTTGTGACTAAGACTCTGATCTTGCTCTCCTCTCACTCTCCTCTTGCAGCTCCTCCTTTCTCCTCCCCGGTTCATGCTCTCATCTACCTCTGGCATCACTTTACTCATTTACTCCCACTCCTCTCTAGCTCTTGTGTTTTTTCCTCCTTGGGTTATCTCATTTGTTCATGTTCTATTTGCAACTTGAACAGATCACTCGTTTACATGCCTCTTCATCTTTATTTTCCTCTTTTTCATCTTTCTTGCCTTCTCATTCTGCAATTCATCAATCCCTTTCTCCTCTGTCTCTCTCTCAGTATTCTCTCTCATCATTTCATTTTATCCTCCTCTCTCTCAATCAACTTCGAGCCTTGAGCCATTTTCTCTCCATCTGCCACTGCGCCGCTGACTCCTTCTCTCCTTTCCTTCTTCCGTGCGCTTTCTCTCTGGCGATTACAGATGATTTCAACAACTGAACGACTCTCACAGAAAAAATTAAAAAACTCATTAGTAAATCAAAGGAAGTTGTGCAGTGGCATCAGGAAGTAAATTAATGCAAAAAGTACAATATCTACAGTATATAGCTGAATTACATAATCATCTACTTGACTCACCCTTCCCTTCCTCCCTTTGTCCCCTCCTCACCTTCCTCTATTTCTATCCCTCCCTTCCTCCCTCCCTCCCTGCTGCAGGACAGGTGCCAGGTCTCATTAGAAAGTGTTGGCCGACATAGCCTTCTCACTGAGCTCACCTGTATATCTCTCTCCCTCGCTCCATCTTGTCCTGACCTCTCACCTGTCACAGTGAGAGAAAACGCTGTTCGCACGACACGCACTACATTGCCCACGTGCGCCGATACCCCATGTGCAAAAATGTACACGGTGGTCTCAAACACAGAAAATGTACTCATACCTCATCTTAAACCGCTGTTTGTACCCTCATGTTCAGATAACACATCACCTGCACACAGTGAATTGCACATGAACAGGCCGCTCATCAGAGATCACATAAACACGTGCAATCTGCACTGCACACAAACGGACACAAAATCTCTCTATACACCCTGTGACCACAGCTAATGCGCGCCCCCTCGGGCTCAGACAATGCACCGCCAACAACCTCATTCTAAAAAACTGGTCTCAGATGCTCACAGCACAACACTACCTCTCACCTCGCACACTCTCTCTGTGGGCCACCGACTCAAATTGGAAGCCTGCCAGCAGCAAGGTCAGGGTGGGTGTAATAATATTACACATAGCGTAACATAAACACACCATATCAGCCCATTACAGCCAGCCAACCCTTAACATGTATTTCTGTGGGCTTCATTTTAGGTCTGGGTTCCTTAAATGCATCCTTGACCACTTCACTGTTAAGAATTTAAAGGTCACAGTAGGATTGGGACAGGATAACTACTCTATATCTCCCTGAGTTTGGACAGAGATGGGAGTTGCCCTTTTCTCCTGGAACAATGTACGGACAGACTTGAAATTGTCAGAGGTGTTTGAGACAGTTTGTCAGTTTTAAAGGATCTGGACACTAGCACTGTTGGCCAATGTATAAATGTATAATTATATTAATCTTCGCCTATTTAAGTATTTATTGTTGTAACAATATGTGCTGCCCTCTTGGCAAGGTCCCTCTTAAAAAAGAGATTTTATTAAAAAAAAGGAGACCTGAACCACCACTAAGGTCGACATGAGCAAGCACTCACATTCAAATAATTACATTAAATATGATGTGTGCTGTACTTCTGTCATATTATAGTGTGAAATTTACATCAGTGAATACTATATATCTTTTCAAACTTTCAATTTATTTTAATGCATCAATTTATTATCATAATTTATTTAACGACTGCAGTTTGAATCCAGCCAGGGACCTTTGTTGGTTGTTGTCCCCTATTCTGAACTGTTTACTGTTGCAGAAAGGTGTACCTGCTTACTGTTTTTTCTTCAAATGTAGACAGAATCAGCAACATGACACTCCCTCTCAGAGCGAGAAAGGCTCATGTTCGTGTATAAAGGAGTGCCATCTCATAGTTATTGTTAAGGGTTTTTACTCTAAATCAATCATTATATTTTATCCTCCTCTCTCTCAATGAAGTTCGAGCCTTGAGCCATTTTTTCCCCATCTGCAAAAGCGTCGTTGGCTGGTGGCTCCAATTGTTTAAATTTTCCTTAAGCAAAAAGAAAAAACTAAAAATGTATTTTACAACAAAAATAATAAAAATATTAACATATGGCAAGGTTTGAGCTTTTTGCTCCAGGCTTACCAAGAACTGGTAAAAGAAAAAACAGGCCTGCACGTCAACACCCAACAATTTCTTAGGTTCTGAAGTTCTTTAGATGCAAAAAAGTATACATTTATTTCATATACAAAAGGTGACAATGAAAAACAAAAAACATGATTTAAAGGTGAACATTTTCGTCATAAGACGAGTGTTGGTAAAAACCATGTATGCATGTAGAGATTAAAAAGACCAGCAGACAAACAGCAAGGGCCAATAAAAAAAGAAAGATGGAAAGAGGTAGAAGGTGTGTAAACATCTTGCCTCTCACCACCTCTCTCTTACAATCTCTTCCCTTTTCGCAATATAAAGGCCTTCTTTGTCAGAGCATGTGCCTTTTCATGGATTCTTGTGATTTTGTGAGTTTTTCACAATGTAATTTTTATTTGTATCTCAGGCCGTGACAGTGTTGTTCAACTTCCATTTTCCCTTACTATGATAACCTTCTTCTTTTGATAACATCATGTGCTTTTTGATTTCTTAATTATACCTTTTATGCATCCTTGCTTTTTGACTATGCATAGCATCTCTTAATTCCAGAAAACAGATTACAGTCTTTGAGCCTTGCGACTGTTGAAAAGAAAAAGAATTGTGTAATTTTTCAAAGAATTCATTTCGGTGGCACAGTGAGTGCATGAGTGAGATTTCTAGTGTATGATAATTACATCTGGTGAAAGACCTGAGGCATCAGTGTTAGACTTGGCGCTTTGGTTATAATTGTTGTAATGGATGCAGTGCTGGTTAGGCAGACAGGCAGGGTTTGGGTCTATGAGCCCGTCTCAACCAGACGACTGGGTGGCAGCTCTTTTCATGCCGTCCTCTAACTGTCACCGTCACACACCCACTCACGCAGAACCCAAATGATGACGAAAAGGTTAGGGCTAAACCACATCTCTAAATTTGGCATGAGCTCAGATCAAAGGACTGCGATGGTGGAGAAAGGGAGAAAGAGGAGGGGAAACAATACACGAGCAACAAAGCTCCAGAGTTCTTTGCTCCCCACTCCATCTTTTCTTTGCTATAATTTGTTTCTCCTTTAAAATTCCTTGTTATCTTCTTCTAGAGTACTACCACAGTAGGCCATATTAAGAAATGCATCTTTTTTTCTTTGTTTTGATCTCTGTCCACATTTGAAGAGAAGTTTTTTCAAAACAAATCTGAAAGCACTAGCGTTGTGTTGGGCAGTACATATTAAGTAAACATGGGTCATTAGGAGACGTTTGTGTGCCTGTTTCTTAGTTTGGATTGACGTCTTTCAAACCCCCCACCTAACAGGATTTAGATCAACTAATCAACCTGCTTGACGCTCATTGTTGACATTTGGGAAGTTTGGTGCAACCTACAGTATATGGTTATAACATCCTTACCTACGTAGAGTGACGTTCACTCACATCTTCAGAGAATAATAATTCCAGCCTTTGTGTGGAGAGGAAGAACTGAGCTATAACATGTTTCGGAGTGAAAACACTAGTGCGGACACCTGTCGTTTTCACACGTTAACAGTACAAATTTAGATGGCGCCATCATTTGTCTCTATCCTCTTTTTTTCTCTGTCTGCCTCCCTCAATCATCTGTCTTCCCTTTGAACCTTTCTGCCCCATCCCAACTCCCAAATGGTTATGTAATTCATCACGCTGCCTCTGTCTCTCTGTTTCCTTCTTTTTCCCTCTCTCGCTCTCCTCCCGACTCTCTCTACACGGGTGGAACAAATGGAGATCAGTCGGACTAATGCTGAGTTAGGCCCCTCGTTGCTCTGACAAAGCTACAGCATTACCCCTCTCATTTAAGCAGCGCTCTGATCCACAGGCTTACACACACACACACACACACACACTTTATCTCCATTTCTCTTGAGTACTCTTAGACACACACAATTCACATGCACACACATGTCCAGAGCATTTGATGCATTCTTTTCAAGCATAAGTGACATTTCAGTCTGGGAACCGTGTTGCTCGCAGTGTTTCCAATGCTCAGGACAGCTGCGGTACTCTTTAACAAAAGGGTCCTAAGAACCAAGTGTGTCGGGAGTCTTGCTGCTGTCTGTCATCTTGATCACGTTCCTAAAAGGATAATTATGGTTTATAACAATGTTATTTTTGTAGTTTGGGCCATTGTTTCTATTATAATAGAATAGAATAATATAATATAATAGATGATAGGTATTAATAACATTGTACTCACTAACTTTATTGCTGAGATCTGGGAAAAATAATTGTGACAACAAGAAACATCAATCTTAGCCAAATTTGTGGACGGTAAAAAAGTATTACTTACACTGTGGATGTACTAAAAATTGTTTTAAACATTAAGATTTACAGACCCACTCTATGGCACAACTTTGACCATGAAGTACTGTACTTGCCACAGTTGTGCACACACAACTGTTCCTACGTGATGTCCTTACTTCAGGTTTTTGCCTCCAAATAAAGTGGTATAGAACTTGTTCAAAGGAACACACCACCGTTTGTTGAAATAGGGTTATTCACCGTCTTCTCTACATTTATATAGGTGGGCAAACAAATGTTTTGTCTCAGTGCATGCATTATCTTAGTCCGGCAGCACTGCCGCTAGCTTAGCTTAGCATAGTGAATGGAATCCTATGTTGCCAGTCAGCATGTCGTGAGTAAAAGTGAGCCAAAAAAAAAAAAGGAGAAAAAAAAACTAATTACTTCTTGTGGCCTGTGTATTCACAACGAGTACAAATAGCAATGCAGATTAAGACTAGACAATTTCCTAGACAGGTATTGGGACTATATTGGGGCGAAGCACTGCTACATGGGCGCAGAGATCACGCAGCACCTGAAACTCCCCAACTTCCGTCAACATACTGGCGTGAATATTAGCTGGCTATTTTTCCTACAGTAGACAGTGAATGGCGATGAACATGGCGGATTTTGTGAGAGACGAAGAGGATGACTTCTCAGACAGTCAAGATCCAGAAGCATACCTCTACGAACCGGAGTTTTCAGAAGAGGAGCTGCGTGCTTTGGAAATAGAACAACAGGAGGAGGATGTGATCGCTCAACAGCCCGAGGACATGAATATGAGAGCCAACACGAACTGGTGGTGTGAGTGTGGGGGAATTTCCTTCGGGATAAATAAAGTATCTCTACCAACCTATGCCGACTGAAATAGAGTGTCTGTGCTGTAGCTAGTGGGACAAGGTACTGCCCTCAATGACCAGGCTCAACGTGCCAGATCAAGATGAGCGTGCCCGCAGTTGTGTCACAGCTACCGGGATTTCTCGGCGTTGATCCATCCTGCAGTCCTCAACTTTTTTTTCGGTGCAATAAAGTAAACTGGAAAAAACGCTGAATGGACCCAATAAACAGCTGTCCGCAGAGTAAGTGATTATTGTAAACATGACGCATGGTTATTTTACGGGATGGATCGACCCATATTAGACCTGTACTCACACAGAGTTGCTGCGTGATATCTCTGCGCCCAAGTAGCAGTGCTTCACCTGTGCTTCACCCCAATATAGTCCCATGTCAATATCTGCCTAGGAAATCGCCTAGTCTTAATCTGCATTGCTATTTGTACTTGTTGTGAATACACAGGTCAAAAGAAGTAATTAGGTTTTTTTTTGGCTCACTTTTACTCACGACATGCTAACTGGCAACATAGGATTCCATTCACTACGTTAAGCTAAGCTAGCGCCGGCGGTGCAGGACTAAGACAATGCATGCACTGAGACAAAAATGCGTTTGCCCACCTATATAAATATAGAGGAGACAGTGAATAACCCTATTTCAACAAACTGTGGCGTGTTCTTTTAAGGTCTGTTTACAACCGTTAGCTCCAAATCGTGTCCTTTTCTAACATGGTGTAGGAAAAGGCACACACACAGACACACACACACACACACACACACACAGTGATTGTTGTCAAAGTTGACATCAGCACACAGACAATAGGACTTGTGTGATTCTGAGCCTAAGGGCTTCAAGAAAAGGAAGGCATACACACATTCTTGAATAAAGGCAGGATAACACAAACACACACTCAAGCACATTAGTAAGCCCAACATCATGTGTACAATGGAGACATTTTTCCTGGAGAAAGAGCACCTCGGTTTTGAAATGTCAAGATAAAATGCTGTGACAGTGGTGTAAGAAAACATGAGTGAATGTTTGTAAAAAGGAGAGAAAAGAGAGAAAGAGAAGGGGGACTTGCAAAACAAAAGTCCATGTATATTTGATTGAGAAAGGAAATGCAGGGAGATGAAAAAGGAAAATGAGGAAAAGAGAAAAAAGATGATGGAGAGTTACAGTAAATTGGCAGGGCCGCTTCTGAAACACGCTCTAGGGGAGAAGGAGGGAAATAGAGTGAAAGACAGAATAAGAGGCAGAGGCTAGGGAGTCGGAGAGAAGTGCAGCAGCACGAATGGATTGTTAGCTGGTAAACGACTGTCACTTTCTTTAGGGAGATAAACAGATTTGACACCTCCGCATTCTTCCTCTCTCCTCGTGTCCCTTCTTTTCTCTGACTCTGACATGGCCTGACAAACCTTAAAAAAAAAAAAAACTCAGTCACTCTTTCCCTCTCTGTTTCCTGCTGTTCTGTACCATCTCTTTCTCCTCTGTGCCATTATTTTTCTTTCGTTTTTCTTCTCTCAGATATGTGCGACAAGCTTGCCCTTCCGGCAAAATGCGACATATAACAAGAAGAAAAGGAAGAACTACATGAATAAAGGCCCCATTTTAAAACGCACTCCTTTTCTTTTCCTCACTTGCTAGGGCCTTGTGACAAGATTAGATGAGGTAGGAGGGAAGAGTTAGAAAAGGGATAGAGCATTGAAGGGAGCAGTCGAGATGGAGAGTGTAAACGACACAAAGAGGAGGATCAGAGAGGAGGGATGCGTGGAGAGTCAGAAAGGGGGAGATCAGTGGAGAGATGAAGAATAGAGGACTTAAAGTAAGACATGCGTTGATGCAGAAGGCTTGTGATCAGCTGTCACTTGGGATCTGTGAGCCGAGCACGCGTGCGCACCTGCCCACACATGCATTGTCCTTACTCACAAAAAAACCTGTAAATACTTTTAAAAAGCTTCAAGCCATACACACACACACACACACACACACACACACACACACACACACACACACACACACACACACACACACACACACACACACACACACACACACACACACACACACACACACACACAAACAAAGTGAGTTGTTAATCATTCCCATCATGACCGCTGCCTTCAAAGTGAAAGCAGTGTTGTGGACTGGCATTGACCAAAGAGACAAACCTACCAAAATAGATATAAGGAATAAACAGAGGCTTGTTTTATCAGGATGAAAGAAAGGAGATAGGAAAATATGAAAAGAGAGTGAAGGGAAGGAGAAAGAGAGGGAGCAAGGGCGAAGAGATGGAACAGCAGCAATCGGTCAAATAAATGTGAAGATAAATGAGAAGATGGAATACAGGAGGTCTGAATGCATCACAGCGGTATGGTTTCTGTGTTCTCTGTCTGTGATAAAGGAAGTTGTTCTGCTGTGATAGTGAGGCCTCTGGAGGAAAGATGGGAAAATCTAAACAATGTGAAAATTAGGCCATGCAAACACTCGCAGACACACACATATACAACACATGCATGTGTGCTCTTCTGCACGACACATGTTACTCACTCAAAGGGGATCGCAAGAAGCACAAAGCAAGTATCATAACTCCCCACAAACAGCCTCACATACACACACATTCACACTCCGGCTGTTTATGTAGGCAGTGGCAGGAATAAATAAAAGGCAAGCATCTAACAAATAAAATGAATTTTTAATGAATGGAGCCATTTGAATTAGCTCTGTCATTAAGTAAACAGGAACAAGGCAGAGTTTGAAATATTCATGATGGGCCCTGAATTCACTAGGCTGTAAGGAAGTGTTGTCCCCCAGGGGTCCCCATTCAGATCTGGGACAACACCAAGGGTACGATAGTATATGTATATATATATATATATATATATATATAAATAATGGAGGGAAGGAGGGGGATGAAGAGGAAGCGAGACTGAGAAAAGAGAAAAAGGAAGCAAAAACCAAACTGTTCTAATACACTCAAACAGCTTTTTATAGGTTTTTAGGGAGAGAGGGTGGTTAGCAGGAAGATGAAGGGAAAGTGTAAATTGCTGGAGAAATTGCAAAAATGAGAGAGAAGAGTCAGGGATTAAAAGAGGAAAAGAAACCGAGTTGGAGAGAAGGGGGATTAAAAGACGACGAGAAACAAAGTTAGTTGAAAGGGAGGAGGAAGCGCAGACGAGGGACGGGCGAAGCAGAACACAGCGAAGAGCCAGCAAAAATCAAAGTAGCAGGTAGGGGGGGTGAAAAAGGGAAGACAGCCAGAGAGAGAGAGAGAGAGAGAGAGAGAGAGAGAGAGAGAGAGAGAGATAGAGAGGTAATTCATAGTTAGATCATAGGAGGTATGGATGACGCGTTGTGGCTTAATCTGTGGATAATAGTATGGGATTTACATGTACATTCCATGTTATTAAGGAAAGCTGCGCACCGGGAGAGAAAGGTAGATAACAGAGAAGATGGAGATATTATAATGTGAAACAGAGGAGGGTACAGAGAAAAGGAGAATGAGACAAAAATATCTGAGAAATACAAAGTTAAGGAAAGGGAAGGCTATGAGACAGATGAGAGTGATGGAAACAAGAATAGAGATCAGATGAGATTAGATGAGAGGGAGAAACTGGAGCAAGAGAGTGTGAGGAAACCAGAAAGTCTGAAGCTAAAAACCGATAAATATATCACTCTAGATATATTTCTTACAGTAAGTATATGACAGCAGCGAGCAAAAGAGTATGGCAGGAGAGAAGAGAAGGAGAGAGAGAGAGATAGGGGTAGGGAAAGGCAAGAGCAAACGATTGCATAATGACATTAATGAAAGGACTGAATCCCCAATGGACACTTTAGATACGACTCCTGGGGACTGACGACGGAGTAAAAAGACGGAGGGGTAGGAAGAAGGAGGAGGAAGAAAGAAAGAAGGAGAGAAAGTCCAGGGAATAAGAAAAAAACCTGCAAACAGAAAAGCACATATTGGTTTGCATTTTAGAATAACAAATTGAACAGTTCTGGAAATACAAGGTGTGTGTGCGTGTGCGTGTGTGAGAGACTGTGTGAGAGTGTGAGTGTGTGCTAGTGTATCAGGGAGGGATTGGCGAATACAACCAAACTTATAGAATTTTAATATGATGAAAGCTCCAGGGGGTTTGGCACTGTGTCTTACAAATAAATCTTTCATCGCCGCAAGCATTTATGGGAGTGTATAAGGTATTCTATTTGCCTCAGCTTTAATTTCCGAAAGGGGAAAAAAAGAAGTGGTTTTGTCTCCCTGCGCGTATTTGTGTGCGTTTTGGGGATGGAGTGACGCACAAAAACATCATCTCATTTCTAATAATGACAGCTCTCTATTGATTGCATAATTCCATAAACCTGAACTATCAGGCCTCATTCTTAATCGTTTTTAGTCTTAAACACTCACATAAAGCCATTTCTACCATTTCAGTCCTATAACATTGTCAGACTCATGATGGGCTGTTTAAAAAAACAGTCCAAGTCCAAATAGATACAGCAAAATCTGACGGACACGAGAAGGGTATATATCGACTTGTCTTACTCTGGGGGTTACGGTGAATAAGCTAAAGTCCCAATAAGTCGGCGTGTTCCTTTAAAGTGAAGGCTGAAATATCAGACAGATATCTCACAATCAGGCAAATAAAATCTAAAGAATCTAGTCTAATCTACCTCTAGAGAGGTAGAGAGGTTTGTTTTTATTGTCTTATTTTCTTGTAATTTGGATGAACTGTTCCGTTAATTAAGTTCGGACCAAACTATCCTCACTTGAGATGTCCTCGCTCCCAAGGTCTATAGCTCAGACTGGTTCTCACAAGAGCAGAGGAACACACACACACTCATTCACACTGGCTCCTAAACCCCTCTACAACACAATAGCATGGTTTGAAATCCTTGCTGTGTCTGTCTCCTTCTCCGTCTTTTCCTCCCTTCGTTCTTTCTCACTCCGCTCCACTGCCTGGGGGAATAAGACAGACTGAAGCAGACAGAGGAAGACTGGAGGTTAGACAGGGGTTAATTTAGTCTTTTAAACAGGACAACCGATTGGATTACCGTCCCGGCAGACCAGGCAGCCACTCTTAGAATTAAAATGGACACACCTCAAAAACATGAACAAACCTCTCGCAGTCCAATCACTATGCAGATCAAAACATCGTTTTCAGGAGTGCGTGGGGAGGCCAAACTGGGGATGCTTTGTTTTATCGGCCCCCTCCACCTTAAGCAAATATCAAGTGATTTGTTTTTAAAGTGGATGGGATTGAGCCACCCAAAAAGAACAAGAGGGAGCACAAAAGGGGAAGGTTGAAAGAACCACCACATGTCACAGCAAGATGAAAGAGGAGTAGACGGGACGGAGGGAGTGATTGATTTTCATGCTGCTCTAAAGCGGATCCCTCTGGAGTTCTGGATAACGTGAGAGAGAGAGAGAGAGCGAGAGAGAGAGAGAGAGAGAGAGAGAGAGAGAGGGAAGAAGACATTGAAATTGAGAAACAGAGAAAAAGAATAAAGGAGATAATAAAGAACAAGATACTTTGCCCTACTCCAGTTACCAGCAAGCCTTCTCTCTGCCTTCACTCCTTTAATCTTTATTTAGTTTTTGTATTCTTCCTCTCCTGAATTACACAGCGCTGTCTTTATTTTGACTGGAACCCTAATGGAACCTGAGAGCCTGCTGAGAGAAAAAAAAGAAGAAGAGAGAAAGAGGAGGAAAATGACTGACAAAGAGAGAGCGACAGATATAAAAGTGGGATGAATGACTGCATCGATGGAGAGAAAGAGAAGGGGCGGATAGAGGGAGATCTGAGGTGTGGTGATTGAAGAGAAAAGTTGTGGGATGAAAGAAAAAAAAGTAGAGGGTCCAAAAATCACCACAGAGATTGGAAAGGTGTGTGTGTGTGTGTGTGTGTGTGAGAGAGAGAGAGAGTGAGAGAGAGAGAGAGAGGACAGCTATAAAGAGGAAGAGAGAGGTGGGGGGCCAGACTGGGATAAAGGGCTTTGCAGACATGAATGTCATACTAATAAAACCCAGTTGGATATTGAGGTTTAGCCTGTGGGGTGAGGAACGACAGGAGGGAAAGAAGAATGGAAAAAGGAAAGATAAGAGAAATGGAGAATAGAAGAAAGGGGAGCAAGTTAGATGAAGGCAGTGGTACAAGAGAAGGGAAAAAATGACATCGCTCAGACTGACACATTCATACAGCCACTGAATCTTCCTCAGGAAAAGAAATAACAGGCTGTTACAATGGAGAGGAGAGAGTGAGACAGAGGAGCATGCAGGGATTAGGGAGGTGTGAGGAATAAAGAGGGCAGAAAAGTGAATAAGAGGAATAGCAGAAGCGGGTGAGCAAGGGGTATAGAAGAGGAGGATAAAGGTAGGGAAGAGAGGGTGATGGAAGCAAAAGAGAAATAAGAGCGAGGCAAAATGAATGTTTGTTGATATCCTATTTTCCACGGATGAGATAAAAGAGAGAAAGAGGGAATAAGAAAAGCGTGGGAAGAGAAGAGGAATGAGCTGGTGATATGAAAAAAAAGAAATGACCAAACGGGAGAGCAAGTGATGGAGGGTTAGAACGGAAAAAGAGAGACAGAGGAGAATTTGATTCCGCTTATCAGCAGCATGGGGGATGTTTGTGACGTGAAAGAGTTATCATTACTGCCATCTAAAAATAACATTGGCATTGGGAGGCTGTGGTCTGAGAAATGGGGTGAGAGCAGAAGAAGAGGTAATTACAGCAGGCCTATTAGCATGCACGAAGCCCTCATTAAATATTCACACAGGAAACTAGGACTGAGGAGTAATGCTTCTGGGAAAGTGCCAGATAGACAACCTGCCAGCCAGCTCCGCAAACTATTTGGACAGGCAGACAGAAACCAAGACAGGAAGAGGCTACCTATGGCTAGCTATTCAACCATTCATTAATTCATTCATTCATTGATCAGACCAGAAGGCAATGGGAAGCAAATCACTGAGACATACAACCAGTGGCGCAAATAGTGGGTATGCGCTATATGCGGCGCATAGGGGCGCTGCACCATGGGGGCGCCAAAGCAATGGTAACCAAAAAAATTATTTAAAAAAGATATTTTTTTTTTTTTTGGGGGGGGGGTATTTTCTATATGTAGCTGCTGTTGTGCGTTTCTAAATCGTTTCTGCATTTTCTCACTGTTATTGAGCGCCGAACGAGCAGGTACGAGCGTACAAGTGAGTTCTCGGGGGCTAAAAATAGAAAAAGAAAGAGGAAAAAGGAGATGGCATGTCCAGGGATGTGACAGCAGTTAAATGAAATGAAAATTTCACTTTATGAGGTTTTTTAACATTAATATGACTTCCCCCAGCCTGCCTATGGTCCCCCAGTGGCTAGAAATGGCGATAGGTGTAAACCGAGCCCTGGATATCCTGCTCTGCCTTTGAGAAAATGAAAGCTCAGCTGGGCCAATCTGGAATCTGCTCCTTATGAGGTCATAAGGAGCAAGGTTACCTCCCTTTTCTCTGCTTTGCCCGCCCAGAGAATTTGGCCCACCCATGAGAGAGAGAGAGAGAGAGAGAGAGAGAGAGAGAGAGAGAGAGAGAGAGAGAGAGAGAGAGAGACATCATGGCTTTCAAACGAGCAAAGTGGCAGTTGGTCAAGGCCACAACCCCACCCTCCACCTTGCCCCTCCTCTCTCCTCCTCAATAGCTACAGACACAAAAATGGGACATCCTAAGGAAAGCTCATTGTGGGACTGGCTCTAGTGGCTGTAATTTTGCACCAAGCCTGAATTTCAGGAAAGAGACTTCAGATACAGTATTAGGGGACCACTAAGGTCTATATAAAAACATCTAAAGAGCACCATGTCATGGGACCTTTAAATAAGTGGGTGGTGAAAGGCAACAGGTAGGATTTAAAGTGTGATGTCTGTGCTTGGAGGCTTGCAAATATTCTTGTTAACAGACTAGCTAGCGTTTGCTAACACTGGAAATGTAGCAGCCAAATGGGGGTTTACCATGGAATCATGCATATATTTTAGTGCTGTCAGTTAAACGCGTTATTAACGGCGTCAATTGTTTTTATCGCAAGATTTACGTTCTTTTTGGCCTAGCAAACTTTGTAGTTTTTTTCACATGCTGTTGCAACAACTAGTAACGTTAGAAAAACTACAACACCACACCGGATCTAGCTAGAGCGGAAACAAAACAACAGGCACGCCACACACACACACACACACACACACACACTTGTTTGGGCTTACGAGCCGGCCAAAGGGTAGTAGGCTAACGTTACGTTTTGAGTGGATGGCGAGCACGAGACGCCCAAATGGCTGCCAATAAGATTCTGAATGGAAAGTTTACTTTTAAAAAGTTGTTGAGGGGGACAGTAGTTTCACGCATACACAGCCTGTATGACACGGAGAAAGCAGCCCAACTGGAATTGCTGCAAAGTGCTGCAAACGCTGTCTCATTAACCGGTGATCACTGGACGTCAGTGAGTAATCAAAATTATTTAGAAGTTACTGCACACTATATTGACTATGTATATCAGCATACGGTTTTAGGTCTGTGTTGTTTGTATCGTTTTTTTTGACTGTTTTTGTCATTTGGGACATTGTCCACCCCCTTTTCTGTCCAGGAGAATTGTTACATTCCTTATTAGAAAAACATAAAGGTTACAAATGTCCTGCTGTGGCGTCTGGTTTTTGGACCATTTTGTTTGTACTGTATAAGCAAAGTGTTAGTGTTACATCTCAGTTAGGTTAGGTACTTGTAGGAATTGTGCAATAATGACAGATTCACACATTTTTCTTTTGTTTACATTAAATAAATAATAAACAATTACAGATCAAGTCAAGTTCATAAATTAACTTTCTTTGCATTCATTTGATTCCCAATTAAGATACACTGGTAAGAATGGCTTTCCATTGTTAATATGTACTTAAAAACAGTTCTTAAATGCAAAATAATGGAATTTTATTCATGTAATAAAACATGCAATTAATCGTGATTAACTATAGAAATGTGGCGATCAATCGCGATTAAAAATTAATTGTTTGACAGCCCTAATATATTTGCTACCAAACTTGGAGGCTTGCAAATATTCATGTTAACAGACTGTTCTCAGACTAGCTAGTGTTTGCTAACACTAGCAGCTAAAGTGGGGTTTACGGCTAGCTTAATGCAAACTAATGTGAACTTAGCACAAAAAGTAAGGAAATTTGTGTTTGGTAGATTATTTCTCAGTGGTAACAATGCTTTTTGGCAATACATCTTATACCGTTGGAAAGCCTGTTTAGTTCCCTTTCAAATGGTGCCCCATTTGAAAGGGACATGCATTTGTGGGATGAGCAGCAGCGCTGAGTATGTAGGTTGTGCCCATGAAAAATTTGCCAAATCTTCTCTACTAATGCCAAACAGCTTATTCTGCCATTGACTCGTTTGGTGGATTGGTGGATTGGATGATTGAAGTTTGAAGAAACAAGACATATTGGCAATTTAACTATTTATTCATTTCACAAACAGGAGCCTCAGTAGCGTGTGGAAGAACCATACACAGCCACAACAGCCTGGCACCTCCTCCTCATGCTGGTTACCAGCCTGGTCACACACTGCTGTGGGATGGCATCCCATTCTTCAACCAGCATTTGTCGCAAGTCAGCCAATGTGGTTGTGTTGGTCACTCTGGCACGAACAGCATACCCAAGCTGATCCCACAACTGTTCAATGGGGTTGATGTCAGGACTGCTGGTTGAAGAACTTATTTATTCACTTGTTGCTGCATACCCCTCTGACACTGGGTAGTTGCGCCCCTGCACACAATCATAAAGGTGTCCATGCACTCAGCACGGTGCAGCCATTCCTGGGTATCTGCACGCTTAAGAAAGCTAAATTTAATGTCAGGCTTTTTTAATGCTACCAGTCACAGACAAAGCTAACCAAACCAGCCAGCATGCAGCTGAACTGAACTTTTAAACTGTACATTAGCAATATAAACAAAAGGACACCAGGGAATTGTTCAGGGACATTAAGTGCAAATGTGTTTTGTGATGCAGATACAATTAAAAAGATGTTTATTCTACTCGTAGTCCTCTTCTCTGTTACTACTCCTGAATAAAGAAACTGCAAGGGGAAAATAAGGTCTCTAAACTGAATTGAATCAAGGACATTTTCATTTAGACAATTTAAGATATTCTCAGGCTTTCAAGCACCCAGAGATACTGTGATCCAAGCAGCTAAGAAGCCATAAAGCCTATTAGCCAAGCAGACAGACACATAGCCAGACGGAGGGACAGTCTAATGAACCGCAGAGAGAAACATGGCTCTGTGCCTGCTAACAGAGCCTCATGTACTAATCTACCAATTTACTGAAGTGGTGTTGCTGCAGTGGACATGCATGGAACAAGTGCACAGCCTCACATCCACATGTACATGCACACTTACAAACATTTTCACACAAGGACAAATGGATGAAAATAGAAACAAATAACATTAAAAAAAGTCATTAAATAATGACATTAATATAAACAGGCAGTTTGACGTAACATTTCACTGACACTCAAAGCCATCTAAGCGAACACAGACAGTCAACCGCAGTGGATTTAAACACTTGCTAACCCAGTGATGTTAATCCTGGCTGACGTTTTGACACAAATGCAGAGCAATATAAATAAACATACGTCCACAAAAAAATCTCACACCCAACACAACACCTCTGGCACTCATCCGAGCAAACAGTCTGACACAGAAACACACATCACACTTCCTCTTCGACTTCACAAGTTGCGCGCTCACACACACACACACACACACACACACACACACACACACACACACACACACACACACACACACACACACACACACACACACACACACACACACACACACACACACACACACACACGCCACAGCAAATAAACAAATGCACAACAAGTGTTATCATGACTTGCTTTCACACATTTATTGTAGACTTTACTGCATGTGTGAAACATCGACTGTATAAAATATGGACGTATGTCTCTGCGACTCTCTCTCGTGAGGAGGACCGAATAAAGCTGACAGACTATGCTCGTTATAAAAATAACTCACCCCCCATATAGTTGTCACGAAGGGGAAAATTAGACACCCAAATAGTTTTTTTTGCACCAGGCTGTAATAACATGTAAATATATCTTCTGTAAAGTTGGGCATTTTAACATGGGGATCTATGGGGATTGATTCCCTTTTGGAGCCATCCTCAAGTGGCTATTCGAGGAACTGCAGTTTTAGACACTTCCGTGCTGGCTTCATTTTCAAGATAAATTTTAAAGAAAAACTCTCATTTCATTAATGTGGACGTTTTGGCAATCTTAAATGCCATGTGTATTTATAAAACAATTACAACCATATTTTTTTCTGCTTTTACAGAAACAGACATACAGGAGACAACGACAGAGAGACAGACACATGTTGCCAATAAGAGAGACAGGCAGATACTAAATTACCAAGAGTCACACGTTGGCACACACACACACACACACACACACACACACACACACACACACACACACACACACACACGGCATCACGAAACTAACAAGTACAAACATGACCTAGCCTTGTCCCTGAGAAAAATCACTCTGGTGAGCTGGCATACATTGAAACAGCTCAATGCCAAACATAGACACCCACACACAGTACCTGCAGCACAGTGACACAAACATGCAAATAGAGGGTGCTGTGAAATGGAGAACGCTGGATGTGAATAAGCAATCTCTGACTACAGTTAAGAGTTGAGATTTCAGGAGTGGGATCTGGACTTTTTTTTGCCAAACACTGAAACTCAGCTGCACACATGGACACCCATACCAGCACAAACAGTGTTCACACACACACACAATAATCTTTAGGTGACTCACATCCTAAACAGGTTTTTATTGTAATTGTAATGTGTGTCAACAACATCCTTTTGAATTCATTTTCAACCCTCAAGCACCATTCCTGACCTCTGAATGCTTTCAGGGTATGTTCACATCACAACAAGTTACTTATTCATACATTTCCATCATAACTATCAGTACACTGAGAGCACCTGAAAATGAGCAGCGGTGCTGACTGTTATGAGAAGCCCATAGAGATGATGGTATCTAATAGCAAGTTCACAACTTAGAAAGGCCACGTAACAGAATGACGTACTAGAAAACTCATTCATATTTCATGTTCAGGTATTTGTTGTAAACACAATTGGCTATGTCCTTGCATTTCAGGGTTGGTTTGTTTACACATTATTCTTACTCCCATAAATAAGTGGTCAAATATACCTAGATTGTGTCATGTCAAAATGTCAAATTGTAGGTATCATGGACGATCATTCAGTGGAGGGCTGATAGTTTGTAGGGTTCACTCAAAACAAAGACTATACCAGGTATGTAAATTCAGCAATCAGCATACTATACCTGTTAAAACCTGCCTTCCGTCATTCACAACCTATACACCAACAGACAAAAGAAAGGTCTTTTCACCTACTATTTCTGTCAAATTAAACAAATTGAATGCTTGATTTAACTTATATATCTTATTAAATGGCTGCCATCATCTTTACATCTTAGACATTTATTAGATACTATGAAAAGGAAGGACATGAAAGGACATGTAAAAACTGTTCCCGCTGTGGTTCAAAAGAAAACAAATGTGGAAGGAAAATGAAAATGTAACCTCAAGTCCAAGAGCTCCACTTAACATTTAAAAAAGACAAAATGTCTTTCTGTACACGCAGTCACATATGAATATCACTTATGCTGAGACACACACACTTTACCAATCAGACCAATTAGGCTAAAGGGGGTCAGGTCCCATTTCTTGCTGCTTTTTGAGTGCTACAATGCTGCTACAATTCCCAGTGCTCCCCATCCACAGGCCAGACAAAGACAGTACAGCTACAGTCTCAGACATTGATTACGTAAATCTTGCATAAGAAGTCAACAAGGATCATTGTTTATTTGTGTGTTGCCTGAATCGTCAATGTGTGTGTACAGGCATGAGAGTCGCATAGTAGAGAGTCGCATAGTAGTGAACGTGCGTGCCTTTGTGTGCATGCTTTAATTGTTAATCTACTGTATGTGTTTTTGCTGTGTGTTTATCGCATCCGTAAGTCCCCATTCACAATATCCTCAAATATCAATCCAATACGAACATAGGTGCTTAAGCTGGAGGAGTGCCGAAGGTCAGTTGGAAATGTCGAACAACAAACTACAAAAAAAAGCTCCACATGAATTTGTCCTTCTTTCTAGTTTGTGAAACCCCAGAGAGAAAGAGAAAAATGCGGTATGTTCTTTCAATCTACAGAACAACAGTCTGGCTTGTTCCCCCAGTTTGTGCAGATGCACGCAATGGCTGACTGATGGTTTGAAAGGAAAATGTAATTGGGTTTTGGAAGCATCTCTCTCCTGGGGGATGGCTCCATGGTTGCCTGATATTTGTGACACAGAAAGAGTTTCCTGTTGCAAAACCACTGACATTTGAGATGAGAACAACACATACTGTCAGCCATAGATAGTAATCAGCACTGTGGTAGATAAAAAAAGATGGGTAAGATATGACATCCACTCCGAGATTGTCATGAAGGCATCATTCTTTAATACAAAATAAATTAATAATTTGTATCGAGGGAAATGTCGATTTTACCTTTAATTTCTTCATTATTGTATAGATGATATCATTTTGATAACTTACTGGAATTAATGTTTATAGTTGTACGGATAAGAGCTAGAACAAAAAAAGTGGCATAAGTAATTTGAGAATAAGGTGAGTGCAGAGTATCACTGCAAATTTTTCAAATTGGCAAGTGTGTACTGATAGTAGATACATGAGCTACATGTGTTTCAAAACTATACCTATTAAACACTATAGAGCCATGGACAGTGTTTTTCAGTGTAGCTATATTCATTCACATTCTTTTTTTTTTATAAAAGGTGAAGAACGCATTTGTCTTTTTTTCACACCTAGATTTTACCTAAAGGTAGATTCAAACACCTCATGTTGTCAGATAAATTGTAATTGTAAAATAAATGAGTGCAAAAAAACCTCTGGCGCTGCAGGGTTTTTCAATTTAAAAGAGATTTGTGAATCTTTTCATTCAGCCACCTGCTGTTCATTAGATGAAGGGTTAAAAGCGGCCCACACTGGTGTAATCACAAAATGCTACCGTTATCATATCTGCTCATACAAAACGCATGGTTGTCACCTTTTTACATTTTTTTTTCTCGATAAAGCCATGGGGCGTTGCAATGGCCAGAGGTGTGGGTGGAAACAGAGAGCCACGCAGGAGGGGGAAAAACAGGAAGAGAAAGAGAGAGAGTGTGAGAAGCCCCCAGATATACAAATAAGTGGTTGTGTTTGCACAAGATAAGGCCAAGGAGCTAAATCACATAGTGAGCGAGGAGGTATGCTATTAACCAGGACAAATATGCCTATTCAAAGAGCAACTTTCACAGCCCAAATGAAAATACATTAGGGCAAGAAATGGAGGGAGAGAAGAGGGAGCGAGCAAGAGACAGAGAGGGACGGGGAGAGAAACAAGAGGGAGAAGACAGGGAAGGGTAAAAGGGGCAACGGAAGGAAGGAGCCAGAGATGGATTATGCCCAACAGAAGAGGAGCAAAGAGAGATAAAACAGGGAAAGCGCTATTTCATTTGTCTAATTATATTTATCTATCTTTCGCTCAGAAACAAACAAAAAAGACAAATGGTACTGACTGAATATACTAAAGCTGAATACGTACAAACAGGCCCTCAAACACACGAGCACAAGCACACATATTAACCAAAGGCACGCAGCAACAGCAGCAGCAACAACAAAACAAATCCAAGGGGAAGGAACACAGAGTGAGACGGAAAATACAGGAACTGAGAAAAGTGGCAAAGAAATGAAAAAAGCTGAGAGTGGAGAAGATAGTAGGGCTAAGGGCACAAGCCAGATTGACACTGAAAAATTAATGCGCAATTGGAAAGAGGGGTGTGTGTGTGTGTGTGTGTGTGTGCGTAAAACTGAGATGGAAAGAGAATGTGTGAGTGACACACGGACGGAGGAAAATAATATATAACGCTGACAGATTTAAGGTTATGGTCTATGCACTCCTTCTCAAACACATACCTAACTTTCTGCCACTCGCTTTCCCTCTCATTTCCCCTTTCCGCTCGGAATCCTCTTCCCCCTTCTCTCTGCCTCTCCCTCTCTTTCTCCATGCATGTGTGTGGTGATTCGGCTATTTGTCTTCTGTATGTCACATACAGGCATGCGCGTGCACGCACACACACACACACACACACACACACACACACACACACACACACACACACACACACACACACTCAAACGACATTTCATCTTCGTAGATCTGATTGTGTCAATTTGTCTCAGTGTCATGCCACTCTCCAATTTGCCATCTGCCTGACAGGATCTTATTGATTGGCCCACACACTTGTCATTCTTCCAGTCTCTCACCCTCCTGTCCAATCTCCACATCTTCATATGAGAATAGTTTTCAGACACCCACTGCTTCCACCTCCATATATCCCTGCCTCCATTCTCTCATTATCACACCTCCTCCAACACTTATATCTTTCTATCTCTCCACCCTTCTCAGCACCATTCCCACATCCCACTTTTTCTTTCATTTCACTCCCCGAGCTTTATAGCGCACACAAATCAGGGCGATGGGCTTTTATGCTGTGATCAGTAACCCAAATGGAAACGCAGGCATAATAGTGATTACCTGTCATAGCCTGGCTTAGCTTATAAGCAGTGCAGGAGCATCCATCGCCGACTTGAAATGGCAGACTAACATTCTTAACAGCCTCTGTAATTCAGCAGAGATTCCCGGCAGTCAGAAACTGTGTTGCTCTCTCATGCGGCTTTCAATGCCCAAAGAAAACTTTGGAGTCACTGAGAAGTTTAACTACAAAGGAAGACCACACCAAAAAAAAGAAAAATCAACTTTCTCAACCATTTTTCTTACTACCTTTGACCCACCTGCTCTGTCATTCAGTGTGGTGCAGTTTTAAATTAGTTTTTCTATTTTGAAGTGCGTTTGTGTGCAACTGTATCTATGTGATTCAAAGTCTCAGAGGAATACACTAAATTTGGAACTCCATCAAATGTTCTGCTAAAAGACAGACAGACAGACAGACCGACAGACAATCTTGTCAATTTGCAGCTGCAATCCATCAATGTAAATGCAGCATGTTCTTTTTATTGAGCGGGAAAAAGCTTCCTTTTTCAATTGTTCATTTCAGGCAATGACTTTGATAACTGGCAGCAAATTTACAGATAAGTACTGGGAAACAATGTGCTCAGCAGGAAACCAATACAATTTATTCGTTCAGACAGACTGGTACAAAGACCATATCGACTGTTGTTTCTTTAAAATAAAAAAAGTAGTTTTTCTTTACTTGTGTCACTGAAGCACTGTGGTAGTTTGGAGAAGGAAATGCTGATGCAATAGTTAGAGAGGCTTTACCTTCAATAGAAGGTCCACAGGTTCAGTCCCCACAACACCTAAAGGTGTTGATCAACTGTCATGTGTCTTATGTGTTTCTCAAGCAAGAATCTGACTTGCTCACTTTAATCTACTCATGGATAATGCATGAAAAATGTAGGAAAAGCTCGGTTGTTAAATAGAAATGTGATCCAGAAAGTAAGAAAGTGCTTTTGTCATTTGGCTTTTGTGGCCTATTATGTTTAAAGAGTGTTGTTTTATAAGCCTCTTGCCTTTTATATTTTCTTTTTCTATTAATGTTACCTCCACAATCCTTTTACCGCTTTGTTCCCTGTGCTTTGTCATATTTATTTGCTGAAATAAAGCCTACCACGCTGAAGCTATTTCCAGGAATACTGGGTTTTACAGGCCAAAAAATGCCATGATGCATGCCCGCACGCATTCTTTCACTCTGACTGCAACTGCCATAAAAGCACAATATAACCACACAGAAGAGACATGCAGGAGAAGACATGTCATCATGATCAACCAGAGCCGGGTGAGACGTGCAGGAGAAAAGTGACGTAGGCCCACATGAGACTGTCAAGGCAGTGGAGTCAGATAAGTGCAAGCTCTGTCTGCAGTCAGAGCTCAGGAGCTGTCTGGGGACTCCTCAGACCGACGAACCAACCGACCAATCAGTGTTTTCTCTGCCTATAGAACAACAACTCATCATCCTCTTTGACAAATCCTGTTGTTTCCATTCCCCTAGTCTATATCCACGAAGTTCCACTTCCGGGATTGCTCCATTGCCGCCGGAAATTCTGCCAGATTTCATTCTATTCGACCGGATGTCCGTCACCTTCCGCTTTCTTTGTGTTGGAATTTTAAACTCTGGTGGATTTCTGAGGACTATGGTTAACTGCTCCTCAGGTCTCTGCAGGGTAAATCCAGACAGCTAGCTAGACTATCTGTCCAATCTGAGTTTTCTGTTGCACGACTAAATCAACTTTTGAACGTACACACGTTCCACCAAAACAATTTCCTTCCCGAGGCTATTTTGCAGCGGCACCGTGGCACTGGCTGGTGCTTAGCGCCGCCCATGACGATAAACCAGAGCACTTTTTTCTCCCATCCCAGAATGTGTGGACTAGCCAGACCCTCAATGCGAGACTACCATTTCCCAGACATACAAGGAGTAGTGTACTGTATGTATTATATTTATTTCAACTGAATTGTTTTAATGTAAGAATAATTACCACTGGGCCAGTAGATAAAGCTTGCAAACACACTTCCTGCACTAACGCACATTTTCTCCCCTCAGGTTATTACAAGATTGGTAATAAGGCAAGTTGTCTATTTAACACAGGCTAGAAGATCAATGAACATTCTTTGATCCAAATTGCAAACATTAGTAGTATGTTTGATTTATTTGTACAAGTTCTGTGTTAGTGGTGAATGAAGGCATAACCTAATTCAGTATGTAAAGCCATGTCCAGGTTCCAGTTTAAACTAAAAGTCTTCCTCAAAAAGAATTCAGAATTGGATAACCAT
This sequence comes from Zingel zingel, assembly GCA_023566125.1. Taxonomy (NCBI): domain Eukaryota; kingdom Metazoa; phylum Chordata; class Actinopteri; order Perciformes; family Percidae; genus Zingel; species Zingel zingel. The sequence continues at coordinate 12,370,125 of CM042321.1, read as the reverse complement.
ATTATCTTGTTGGTGTGAAGACATTTTTTGTTTATTTTTTGTCCGATGTAGCTCCGTCTGCAGAATCTGCGCTTCATTTTATTATCTAAAAGCTGACATACTCTCCTTCTACATCTTCTTTTAGAGTAACTGCTCAATAAGTGACGCTGCAGGGTTTTAAAAAAAAAAAAAAAAGGTGGAACAAGCATGACCTTTGCTGATCAATAAAATCAAATCAACATATATTTCTGCAGGGGTTCCATAGAGTTGATCAATACTGACGTCTCAACACTTATTTTGTCTGGTAGTGAGTTGTGTGGTTTTCTCGGTTTTCGAGTTAAAAAAATAATCTCCCCACTTTTAGTTTCGATCACTACACAAACATTTCCTATATTTCAAACTCCCTTTTTTTAACTTGGCTCTTCTGAGATTTTTCAGACAATCTTTTCTGGCTTATCCTTGAGTATGCTGGGCATAATGGGAAAGACTGATTTCGGAGAGGAGAAGACAGCTGTGCATCTCTGCACCGATCCATCAGCTGCACTTGGTGAACAGCATTTGATTTGAAGAGCAGTAAGTGAGATAATCACACATGGAGTGTTTAAAAAAAAAGAAAAAAAAGAAACTTCAAACATTCACAGGGGTGTTGAGGTCAGCGAAGGGGGGGGCTTTAATATGAAAAAGGGAGGCTGCAGGAGAGTGGGTGGGAAATAAAAGATTAAGTTCATCGTATAATCAATCACACGTGTTCCCTACCATTAATCAGCTCTTCTCCACTCCTCAAGTACCTCATTTTCCCCTTCCAAATTAATTTCACAAGCTTCGTTGTGCATAAGCTATGCTGCTTTTTGATTCTCACAGATCAAGCCTTTTCGTTGTATTATATGATCTGCTATATTTGATCACATCTCATAAAAGTGAGAGCAAAAACTAACAATAGCCATATCTTCCCCTGCTGCTGCCAGATTGGATCAGCTGCAATAACAGGAATTTTAAATCAAAGTCATCCTACAGAATATGGATATATGTATACACTTGGCAATGGTCAAAGCCAGTTAGCTCAAGTAACTCTCTCTGAGCACAGCGACTACACCTGAGAAAGCTGACTTTGAACTGAACGTCATCTTTTTGCCAGCAGCTGCTATTTATAAATCACATTTGCATGAATGTCCAGAAGCACCCTCACCCTATGCATAATGAATAGGCTCCCTCACTCTAACCTATAATAGCACCTTACCAGTACCAGAAAGGAAGACTCAATGGACAATCTGGAGAGTTAAGACGTCTTCAGTTATACCAAGACATAACACCCACAACTACAGATGAAAATACTAGAAATCCTCATTTGCTTTACTTTTTTGCCTACAAGTTATCAATATTAAAATCTAAAAATCCATTTAAAGAAATCATCTCCTTGGGACCCTTGAACCTCCCTGGTGTCCAATCTGCTGCTTCTTGTTCCCCACAAGATAAACAAGACTTGGTTTGGATAAAAATGGCTTTGAGCTGTTTGCAGCAGATTTCATCTCACTGTTGCCCAAGGCAGGGCAGATAATCAATATTATCAAGGTGTATCTTCCAATGGAATCAATCACATTGGACGGCTTTCCAATAAAAGGGCAGAAATGAAATGTGCCTTTCTCCTGTGAGGAAGTGATGAGAATCACAGTGGTCACTACTGTGGCTGTCAGTTGCTTTTCAGCGGTTTGGACTTTAACTAGGGTTTCTTTGTGACTATATTCCCAAGGTTAATATTAAATTCTAAGGACTATTCTTTACTGTATTTTGTTTGCTCTAGTTCTACCTTGTTTTGCATTTTCCTAGATTAAACAGTACCATAATTATGTTTTTATGAATTTCACCATTCATTTCATCATTTTATTAAAAATAATTAACAATAACTTATAACAATAACTTATTTCACCAGTAAATTCCTGTTAAATGACAAAAACAACCACTAGATGGGAAAAGGGTATTTTACAATAACTTTGAATGCAGCACGAGGCTGGCGAGGCGAGTTTCAAGTGAACGCAACGTCTGTGTTGTTTATCCGACGACGGCAGTTAATACTGACTGTAGGACGTCCCAGTGTTGTAATCCTCTACAGTGAAATACAGACAAACTTTTACACCGTTTAGCTGTTAGCATTTTAACCGTGTTTAATCCAGCTGCTAGCTAAAGGTAGGCTAACGTTATCTGCTGCCAGGTGTAACGTTAACTAGCGTTAACATGCGGAGATGTTTCGGTTGCCTCTAATGTCCGTTTCGGAGCATCAGAGAGAAGCACAGGCATTTAAGTGGCACCGAAATCTGCATTGCTATTCGGTCCGGTAGATACCGGTCATTAAGGCACCGGTGCCGTATTAGCACCAGGTGTCGTACCCAACCCTATTCATTTGTGCCCTGAAAAGTAACACCTAAGGGCTTTGATTGCTGCCTGTAATCATTCCCAAGTTTTCTTTCTTTCCGAACACACATCACACTTGCAGGCTTCTGATGAAACAGCAGGCTTTCTAATTTGGCATGTAATGTGCCAGCAGGTGGCAAATTAGTCTCAAAGCCTGGGATGGCAGCTCCACCAGCATGGTCACCCACTCTAAAAGAATGACCATCTTTGATGTACGCAGCCAGAGGCCTTGCCATTGACCTGTGTGTGGGTTGGCCAAGATTGGCTGGCTCTTGATGGGAGCTGCATTTGATTACAGCAGAGCCACTAAATGGGTGCGGCTCCAAATTGCCTTATCTACCTCTTTTATCATTGCCCAACCATCCTTATCCCCCTCTTCTCACCTCCCACAGGGCTCTGCAGTGATGTCAAAGAGCCTAGCCAATCGGGAGAATTCTGGATTTATATGTGCGACACACACACACACACACACACACACACACACACACACACACACACACACACACACACACACACACACACACACACACACACACACACACACACACACACACACACACACACACACACACACAGGCTTCCGTTCATCACTGAGCTCGGTTTTCAGGGCACTGCTGGAGACGTAAGTCGTCTCAGAGGACACTGATTGGCTCAACAGGGGACGATGAGCTTGAGGTAGATGAGGTGGAAATGAACTAAACCTGACCTGCCTTGCAAGTACACACACACACACACACGCACACAAACTTTTTCATGTAAGCACCGACACATAACCACTTGTACACATAAAAGCTTATTGGATATGCTTTGATACAACATTTCATTTGCACTTAAATTAAATGCACACAGACCCATTTCATCTGTACATAAATGTATCCCACAGCTTGACGACACCATATGATGGCTCATCACTCTCTTTGTTTGTATTCCCTCCGGTTTATGTCTGTGTGATGTTCTAACATTCTATTCTTAATTTTCTACATCCCACTGTGTACATGCATAGCAGCAGGTTCACGTTCCTGCATTTCTGTATCCCAGCGGTTTCATATGTGCATTTCTGAGAGATGTTTTATCTTTCCATGTCCCACTGTGTGTGTGCCCATTTTTATGCATCGGTGTTTGGCTTCAGATAGTGGTTCTTTGATGTTTATGTATGTACGAGTTTGAAGATATGTGAAATATAATTTCTACCTAGGTTTGCGGGTGTTGTAATGTTTCCTTTCTCCCGTGAGTGAGAGTGTGAGAGTGTGTGTGTGTGTGTGTGTGTGTGTGTGTGTGTGTGTGTGTGTGTGTGTGTGTGTGTGTCTGTCTGTCTTTCTGAACCCCTCACAAGTCTACATGCTTATGACAGATTATTTTTATCACACTCTGGCTTTCCATATACTGGGACGTTATGTGTATCATTTACATCACCAAAACTTAAATCCTGCCAGCACAAAATAAATGTGGGTACCTTGCCCACGCTATGGTGTGCCTGCACAAAACACATCTGCACAATTGCTTTGACAGTGTGGTCATGGCACGTTACACTTAAAGATTATTTTCGCCCTTTCCGTAATAACTCATGATAAATGTAGAGCCAGTGTATGAGTTAAATACTTGGCTTTACCCTGCGTGCACTTTTTATACTTGACGCAACCATAGATCAAAGATTTTTTTTTCACCAAGTGTGAAAGTCTGGAAGGGATTTTAGTTTTGTCTCCCCTTTGGTTACTCTAATGGCAGAATTATTTCCCCCCCTCAGCAATGCAGGAAATCCTTGCGGCTATCTATCTGCCAGGAGACACATGAACTGTAGAAAAACACAGACATGGCGTTTGTGAGGTTTCTGAAGGGATGTATTGAAGACTGGCCATCTCTGTCAGTTACTTTGTATACTTGCAAAAAAAGTTTGGATTTCGTACTGTCTTCAATAGCGTTTCAGCAGAGACCATAGCAAATATAATAGTAGGACATTTGCCAGCATCATATTTTTGGATCGCCACAGATTTCTTGGGAAAAGAGTTGGCGAGGTCTTGACACTGACACTGTGCAGCAGTTTGTGTTGGCCAAATTTGAACGCATTTCACTAGTCAGACAAAACCTTTTGCCATGCTGACTAAACTAAACTAAGCTTGTTTTATAGCTTGTTAATAGTTTTATTGATAGAACCAACATTGACCAATCGATCACCGACTGAACTGCGGTTATACTGACTCGACATGTCTGTGTGGCTACACTGCACATTAAACGAGGTGGGGTAAGAAAATCGATACAGCATAGTATCGCGATATTTTCCGTGGCGATTCTGTATCGATACACCAAGGATCGACCTTTTATTATTATAAATTGCAAATGAGAATTTTGCTTTTTGTTACTAAAATAAAAAAGGATTCGTTTTTTTTAGTCTACTAGATGGTGCCCTTGAGTTTTTTTTTCTGGTAAGGTCAGCAGGGGTGACCGTTGGTAATACATTGCAATATATTACAGAATATCGCTATATGTTTAAAATCACAATAATATTGTATCGTTACATAAGTATCGTGATAATATCATATCGTGGGGCCTCTGGTGATTCCCACACCTATACGTTAAGTCTTCCAGTGTAATGTTAACCCATCCATCGTGTTTGGGTGGACGTGCAATGTTTAAAATCATGGCGTGAGCATTCTTCAGTATTGCCATGCTTGCCAGGCCAACTTTGTGACAGTAACCGATAATTCATGCTGACCCCTGCATTGCACAGCAAGCTGATTCCGGGCTATCTCCATGTTGTTTGCTACTATACTGTGTAATGTCTGTTATTACAGTCTCCATGTCACCCAATGACATCAATTATGTCAATAAGAAGCCTCCTCTGCCAACATTTCACATACATTATGGAGTGTTGACACATCAGTTTTCACCGTACTGTGACTGTAGCAGGAGGTGCGCTGCTCACTGCACAGAGAGGGATTAAAGTAAAGTGTATTTAGCATACAGTAGCACCTTTCACAGAGCAACAAGTCACAAAGTGCTTCACAAGAGTAACATTGCTAAAATAAATAAGACCATAAAAACAGTAAAAAGAAAAGCTACAAAATGAACTTAATGCAGCTTATGTGAGCTCAAGGATCAGTGTTCCTGACTTCACCACATTCAGTTCGTTTTTACTTGCATTGAGAAACAAGCATTATCTTCCTGTAAAACGCAGACATTTTAATAAATGGTAACTAACTGAAAGGAATCTTCTGAATAGCTATTTTCGTCCTTGGAGAAACAGATCACTGCCAGCAAGAAAAGGCGCACCAAAGAGGACTAAATTCTCAAAATGAAGAGAAGATAAGGCACTTAAACGTTTTTTACAAAAAGAAAATGAATATATATGTAACTTTTGGCTTGCCCACCATACAAAATGATGAAACCTGTTTTTTAACATTTCTTGCTTCTTCTTCAGCCAGCTGTTTTATATAAGAAGTATATGAGAAGTTTCTTAAAAGGCAGATTGCCACAATGCATATTCAAGAGGGCTGAAACTAATTATAATTCCCTTCATCGATTAATTTTTGGTTATTTTCCAGATTCATTTTATACTTATTTGGTCTACAAAATGTCAGAAAATAGTGATAAATAGCCTTTTCAATTTACCAGAGGTGGCATCTTCATATTGCTTATTTTATCTGACAAATAGTCCAAAATCATATTAGACTAAGCAAAACAGTAAATATTCACATATTAGAAGCTGGAACCAGTGATTTTTTTTTAAATATTTCTGCCTAACAAAGTACTTAAATTACTTATCAAACTAGCAGCCAATACTGTTTTTGTCAATCAAATAATTGCTTAATGGACTAAGTGGTTCAGTATTCATATTTAAAACCCTCATTTTGCAGTTCCACTATTTCACTTCTCTGTCGAGAGTGGAAAGATTATCAGCGAGAGAGCTGACCCTGTGAGCGGAGAGGATAAACCACCCATGCCCTCTTTAGCTATCAATCCCTATGGCCACCAGCCCTTTACAGCCCATCATCCCTCTTAAACTACTGGTCACATTGAAGCGGAGAGAGGCAGAGGAGTGATAAAGTGAGCAGGCGTGGAGTTGAGGTGAAGGTGAAGAGTCAGCTGAGGTGAGGTGAAAGAAAAGGTCAGGGCAGTGGGGAAAAAAATGAATAGGGATGACATGAAAAATGCAGGTAGGAAAACCAACATGAAATGCAAGTCCTTGAGAGGATGAAAAAAGGTACTGCTGAAAACCATGCCACTGTATGGAGAAAGGGTTGAAAAATGATGGGGGAGAGAATGATGCGCGCCCTGCGGGCTTAGAAAGACAGAGAAGAGAAACGGCGTCAAGCCCTGAAGGAGAGAGCAATTAGATTTATCTGCTCATTAACAGAAGGGATAATTGACTACAAGAGTCTGCAGCGATACACTAGGAGACAGGGGGAGAAGGAGAAAATGAGCCAGGGAGATAAATGAGAGCAGGTGGAAGGAGAAATGACAGGAGGCAGGCAGGGAGGGATTGGGAAGAAAAGGGAACAAGGCGGGGGATATAAAAAAGGGAAAAGTGAAAAATGAAAAGAATGGGGAGAAAGGAGAGAGAAGGATGGAGGGGGGGGGGGAGGAAATCAGCCTACAGAGAACACTGAGGAAAAAAAGGATTAATGAGTGGAGAGGGAGAGTAGGAGGGGAGGCATGAGGAGTAAATAAGGATACATGTACAGTGTGGTGTTTGTGCAAGAGTGTGTGCATGTTTGTGTGTGTGTGTGTGTGTGTGTGTGTGTGTGTGTGTGTGTGTGTGTGTGTGTGTGTGTGTGTGTGTGTGTGTGTGTGTGTAAATGTGTGCGTGCGTGTGCACATCTTTTATGTTTCTAGGCATAAAGACAAGTTCTTACACAACCTCGTATGTTTGCGTCACAGGATACAGTATGTCTAAAGGAAAGATGAGACTGGTTTTACAGGACTGATAAGATGCACTTACCTTCTGTTGAACTACCACAGAGTCACCTCAAAGGCACTTGTAAATGAACACTGTGAATCAGATACATCATTGTCCCACATCAAAAATCATATACTACTTATTTTCTATAAAAAAATGTTTTGAAGGAGGTGTAATTGCTGCATGTATTACATTCACTGGCATTTTATTCTAATCCAGGAAGTGTGACGATGGTTGGGTGTACAGAGTGGCGGCGGAAACTGAGGATTGCATCCTGCATCCCAACAGTTATTCTGCTAAGGCTACTAAGACTCTTGTTTGGGAAACAATTATGGTTTAAATATGGCAACGTGAAATGTGCTATTGCAAATGAGTTCTCTATGGACAATATTTTTAGGAGACATGGATGAATCATGATAATTATCTCAGCCTATCCTATTTATTTATATTCAACTATCAATCAATCTATCCATCCATCTGTTAGCAGAAAGACAACCCTCCAAAAATCTACAGCAGCCCTCAGCCACCAGTCTTCTACCTATAGCTCTGTGGGATCTAGGATTTAAGAGACAAAAGCTTCAAATATTTGACTCTGTGATGCAGCAGCCTGACTCTGAGTCAGACAGGCAAGTGTTCCTGGGATGGCTAGACACAAGTCAACACGTGACGTACCATTAATGCAACATCACGTCTTTGATCCTTCAGAGGTGAACTTGATCAAAACAAAGTAGGAGGTAGACACGAGGAGAGACAAAGGGAAAGGAAAACGTACCGAGATCATGAAAGAAAGCCGTTCTTTGTCACCTCCTTCATCAGCCATTATTTTTTTTCTGATGATGACTCAATAAATATCTAAGTAAAGCAGCCATTGCCCTCAGTTGCATCATGGATACGGCAAAGATGAGAAAGAAATAAAAAAAACATGTGGGGGGAAAAGGTGAGAGTAGGCGAAGAAAACTCTTGACTCCTCACCACTCCTAAACTTTCATTTTTGCCTCCCCTCTTGTTGTATTCACCTTCTCTCTTTCTCTTACTTCTCCTCATCCCTCAGGCACTAAAACTGTGTTGAACTACTCTCTAGTCTAGTGTTCGTATGTTCATTCATTCTGAATAAAAAATAAAAAAATGGGGTTGCATCATTCTACTGCAGAAACAGTGGGTTGTGATGCCAGTGTTACATGAATTGGATTTATACCACTAATGCAATTATGCATGCTGGTAATCAAGTGTTATTTATGGAGTTTTCATCATGAGAATATTCTAGCATTTAATTAAATACATTTATATTGTATTATATTATTTGAGCCAAACATAAATGCAGCTTAAAAAGTCTCATACATTAAAGTATCTTCGATGTTTTGGTTTATATTTGAATTTTTCTCTTACATTTTAATAAATCTTCTTCTTTAATGTCGGTTTAATGCAATATCATTCACTCCCATTCATATTCAAACAGCACAGAAAACAACTCTGGAAACATCTTAGTCAGTCTGCACAGATAATTTATCACGGAACAAGAAGCCATCAATCATGCTTTGCAGAGCTGTATAAAGTATGAAAACTTTCACAATTTGAAAATCTATTTCACTCACGGTTTCTTATTAATGTGAGCATTCATGTGAAGTAAAATAAAGAAAACTGCAAAGTCCCCTACTTTCTCCTTTCTCTTTTTGATTCTGCCTTTGATGCCGCATTTCTGTATTTCCCCACTTCTTCCAGCACTGCTGCAGTTTAAGGATTTTACGAGAAGTGTGATTGTGAAAGTGGAAGTGAGGTTTAGCTCCAGACAGCCTGCTCTCAGCCTGCAAAACTGTGAAACTGCCTGACAACGCAGCTCTCCATCCAAACAGAGGCGCACACCACAGACGTGCATGCACAAACACATACATGTAACAGTATACCTCCATGCTTGACAGAAAGAGGAAATGGCTTTTCTCCATTTGGAGAGCCACAAATAAGAAGTGCTGCCAGCCCATTTGAGATAGCAGCCCTCTTAAAGAGCCCCTCTGTCTATGAATATGGAGATGAGGATTTAGGAGAGAGGGGGAGGAGGAAATGGGGTAAAATGGAGGGAGGGAGAGATCAGAGAGTGAAAAAGACGGGGCAAGAGAGATGTGTCTCTGAGGTGCTTTTCCTGCCTGCCCTGTGGCCCTTGGCTGGATTCACACACTGGATTTAAAGTGTATGTGTGTGTGTTTGTGCGTGTATATGTGGTGCAAATGAGAGGGTCTATGTAGACACAAACCCATAGGCGACAGGTCTAAGAGTAATCATCACAGACATGCCTATAGTCATGGGACACACAAACACTCACACACCGTAATCAGCTCCCCTCTTCTCATCTGTTTTCTCTTTCACACAATCCCCCCCATCTTCTCCACTTCGTTAAACACATCTGCAATCACACACTCACATACAGTGCACATACAGCTATGCATCAGCTGAGTGCACAGCACCTCACTTCTCCACCTGGCTCCTTTTCATCTTTCCCTTCATTCACTCCTGAGCCAGCATTTGTTACTCCTTAGATAAGCCTATATGGTTTCCTTTCCCACCTGCGTTCATTTATATGCAGCTTTCAAGCAAAACAAACAGCCGTCCGTGTATAGCAGATAGCATCTCTGTATCACCATCCAGCAGCCACTACACAGCACATGAATTATGGATTGGTGAGAGGAGGTCAGACAGGAACGACAAAGGGCAATCCCTCCGGCCCTGTAAGATGATTGATGACAGTGTCATAACATTTAATAATCTTCATTATCATTGTTGACTCTGTGGTAATGATAGAAACACCACTGTCAGTGAGAGAAAACAAGATTCATACATTGGGGCTAACCCATAATGAAATTACATGCGTACATGCTTTGAGTTACATCATTGTCATCACAGGTGCCCACAGTACTGTCGCCGTCATCGCCATTACTGTAACTGATCGTTATTGCAACCATACTGAGGCTTTTAATCATTCATCATCATGACTTTAATTGTAACTTTCACCATTAAACCAATTATCATATGCATCATGGGGAAATGTTTTCGTCATTGCCATCCATCCATCTGCTGACAAAAGACATAAACACCCACTTCGTGTTTCAAGTCTGCCTTTTAACAATATTCATGTGTGTTGTTATTGGTTGCTGCAAATGTTCTTCCTAGAAGCCGATCAGATCCTTTCCTTACGTGATTTCAATGAAAGTGATAAAAGGAAAAATTGTATTCCAAAATTCAGCAAAAGCATCTGTGAGTCTTGAGCAGTTTGAGTTAGATAAATCCAGTGGGCATCTTTCAAAGTTACAGTCTTTTAAGTATAAAATTCAGCAGCCTGGTGGCCTATGGGTTTAAGGCGCTGACCATGAAGTGCAACATCCCTTTATTTTACTTTTGATACATGTTGTTCTCATATCTCTCTCATCTGTCAACTCTCTAATAAGGGCTTCAAATGACCACACAAAAAAGAAATTCCCTCTTACTATCCCTACACTTCAGCTCAGCAAGGAAAGACTGTCTGGGGAAACACAAAGAAAGAATTTCACACTACAAAGACTAACTTTGGAAGATAGCCACTTGATCTGTCCATCTCAGACTGCTGAAAGCATATTACTGTAGATTCAGTTGAACTTTAGAATTCTTCTTTGCACAGAAATAGGACTGTGGATTTAGCCCCGCTTTTTTTACACTGTAATCACAATTAGGAAGGGAACATTTTTGAGCCAGCATGAACAGGAGGAATGGTTACAACTCTTGCAATGTACATATGGGCATGGGAGAATTGTGATAACATAGGCTTGAAAAACGATGCATATATCCTTTAACATACATCATATTTTTCAAGTTTAACATAAAATATAAAATCAAGGATGAAATTAGTTGATTGGCTGATTAGTCGACAGAACACATATCACCAAATATTTTGATATAAACATTTAAAGTATCTATCAAGCACAAATGCCAAACATTTGAAGGTTCCAACTTTTCAAATGTGAGCTGCTTTGCTCCGTTTTATGTAACTGGAAACTGATTTTTGGTCTTGAACAAGAGCGATTCGAAGACCTTGGGCTCTGGAAAATTGTGATTCTATTGTTTACACATATACATGTTATAGATTAAACAAGAAAATAATCTACCGATCAATCAATCATAAAAATAAATGTTAGTTCTAGTCTTATGTAAAATCTCATAATAATCAATTTTGGTAGAAAAGAAATGTCATCACTACATATAAGCTGAGGGAGTCCTGTAACCTTTTATTTCCTTTCTCAGTTTTCTGCAGGTGAAAAAAAAAAAAAGACCCTGCATGTTCCACTACTGCTCAGTATGACGGAGCCCAAAGAGCATACAGACTTCTTAGACACACAATTATGTGGAACAGCCGAAAACAACAATAATTAGCAGGTCCGGCAGAACAGGGGCTCCAACTCCAACAACAGTCCAGTTCAGGGACAGTTCAGGTTCAGTTAGGAACTCTAATGGTGTTAATGTGAATGCATGACTATACCCTGTGATATACCTCTTAGCTCTCACCTAATGCATGCTGGGAAAAGCTCCAGCCCTCCTGTGACCCTGCACAGGATAAGCGGGTATATTGGATGGATGGATAATTAGCAGAACTGACAGCACTGGCAACCATGACACTGTGATCACATTCATCATCTCCATTACTGTAATCATAATTCCAACCATCATAATCATAATCAGCATTACACCAGTATCTTCATCCCCATCATCCCCCTCCCATGAGAATGGTATCTTACATTATTACCTCCACCACCACCACCATCATCATCATCATCATCATCATCATCATCGCAACCCCAACTGACGTCACCGCCGCGGCCGCTGGCAGCTTCATCATCCTCCTCCTCGGTGGTTACACAGACCTTGTCAGGTCTCATTTCTTAACAGCGGCACCATATAATGCGAGCCATAACCATTATTGTCCAAAGGTCTTCTGTTCCAATCCTTTACTTTACCAAATGACTTTCCCTTGCCCCGGCTCTCTTGTCGTTTCTATTTCCCATTCCCCTGGTCTAATTACACACTGTTTGTTTGGCCTCCTGGCTGCCCCCTAATGCAGAGGAGAGAGGCGTCATTAAAATGATTTACAAATGTAATCCCCCCCCCCCCCCCCCCCCGCCCCCCTACCCTCTTTTTCTCTCTCTTTCTCACCCTCCCTTTAAATTCCTTCCCCTTGGCAGCCCCCAAATATAACTCACCCTAATATCACCAGCGGGATTAAAATCTGTTTCGATTAATCCCTTTTGCTCGCTGCCTCTCTCTTTTCATGCTTTCTCTCTTACTGCCCTTTCCACCTCGGCAACTTTCTCCAGCATCGCCCCCCATAACTTCCAACTTTGTTGGTTCACATTGTTTTTATGAGCCGTCATTCGACCTCCGTCATTCTTTGCTTTCCTTTCCTCCTCACCCTTGCTCCATCTCTCTTTCTCCTTTTCAGACACAGAAACATTATTCCTCTCTGTAATTATGTTACGCTTAGAAACTGCAATCTCTGGTGCCTGACTCAAAAGTTATCTCCTTCCATTTACTCTGCTTCAAACACAAAGAAGTGAGGCAGATAGTTTCCTTCCTCTTCTTAATCTGCCATTACAGCTCCGATGGCTTGGACTTTGACCTCCTGGAACAAGCACAAGGACACATACACAATAGGGCTGCATAATATATTGTTTTTTTTTTAATCGTTATCGCAATATCAACTGCCACAATAAACATATCGCGAAAGGCTGCGACATGGCACGAAAGACACTCACAGACTTTTTGTGTTAGTTGAAAGAAAACATCAGTAGAAAACTGCACATTAAAATGTAACTGTCATTCTTTCACGTCATGTCATATATATTCAATTCAATGTTCAACTGAATTGAATTTAAAATAATGCTGGGAATTATTTCCTTTTGATTTGTTTTAAATTCAACAAGCAATTTGTTGTATTTTAGCAGAATACTGAAAGCAGAAGAAATGCAGAACTGAGTACACTTAGATATCTGTTTATTTATCGCAAGTAATATTGTTATCTTCAACCATGTTATCGCATATCGCATATTTTGCTCATATCGTGCGGTCCTTATACACACACCAGTCTGTGACATGGTGAGTGAAGGTGGACCCAATGCAGAGGGAGACGGCAGGCGGGAGACGGTGTGAGCTCAATGATTTTAATAAAGAAAAAGCAACGGCAGAACTAAGGCCTGGAAAATCCACAGAACGGAACACAGAGAGGTTACACACAGGCAGCACAAGGACACAAAAATGATCTGACACGAGACAAAGGGAACACGGGGGTTAAATACAAGAGGTAATGAACAAACGAGGGACAGGTGATACAACAGGTGAAACACATTAGGGCGGGGCAGGACAATCAGACCAGGCGGGAAAACAGAAAGTAAAACTAGACAAGACAAGATCGAACACAGACTATCAAAATAAAACAGGAAATAGAACATAACCCGGGGAATACACAACATGAGGAAAATCTACACGACAGAAAAATATAGAATAAATATACAAACACAGGAAACAAAATACCAAAACCATAACACCAGTCCACCCTTTAAAATTTAAATATAAAATGTATATAACAAACAGACACAAACAGTAGGATTAAAAACAGATTCAATTAATCCCTTATTCCCTCTGCCTCCTACTCAGCGGTGCTCCCTTTCTTGCACACTTTCCACATCACTAACTTGCTCATTTTATCCCTCAACCCCCATCTTCTCAGGTTAAAATGGGTTTTTGTATGTGTGTGTATATATATATATATATATATATATATATATATATATATATATATATATATATATATGTGTGTGTGTGTGTGTGTGTGTGTGGGCAGGTAAATCATTTTGTATTCAGTTCACTGGCACCATGTTATCGCTCTTACCTGATTTTCCCACACCTCCACTCTCTGCTTTTAATTAACTCTTTATTTCACAGTTCTCCCTGCTAATCTCTCCATCAGAGGCCTATAGCACTAGAGGCTGAGCTTTCACTCCCACCGTGGGCTCTTTGTACTCTTTCAAAACAGAAATGGCAACAAACAAGTCTAAGCACGCACACACTGAGAAAACACACACACACACACACACACACACACACACACACCTCTTGAAACACATTAATACTTTCAAATGAAAAAGCAAAAGTAAAGATGCACAGGCGAAAGATAACTGTCATCTGATTTATAGTGAGAAATATACTCTTTTTCTCCCTTTGTGCTGTTTAAGGTAGTGAATAATGCTGCTTTATTAACAGTTTTGGCTGATAACTGATGCGTTTCAACTTCAAATAAAGTGGATCTTTTTTACACAGCCAAGCTAATTCTTTGCTGACTGAGATCCATACTGATTAGTCGCTACTTCACCGAGATAAGGAAGTGATTTGTGCATTTGTGTCTTTTATAGGAGCGAGCCTGCATGTCAATAAATATGCAGACACTTAGCCTACCTGTGAATGTGTATATGGTCTTGCAATCAAATTGGGTTGGTTTAAAGGGGCCGGTATACAGTAGGTCACTCCCTCAGAACTGCTTGTCAGATAGCTTCAAAAACAACCTTCCCCAATACCTTCCCAGTGTTGGATAAGGAAGACTGTGTCTGACCAATTCTGTAACTCTCAAAACAGACAATACAACATTCACACCCACTCCACTCAGTGACTGGCCAGCTGTGCAGAGGTGATAAAGTACGCAGAGTTCTCTCTCTAGCTCTATTTTCTTAATTTGGTACGAAATCCTCGGTCTACATGATGATTTGTGCCAACAGATGTGTTACTGTAACATACAGCATGTTCAAATTGTGCTGTAATAACGTGCAAGAGATTATATAGTACTATGAGGTGCACATGCGCCATGAATAGGTTGTTAAGGTTCACAACATATTAACGTGCAATGGATGTGTGTAATTACAAAAATGACTGCTATGGAGCTGTCAGAGGATGTTGCCAATGCCAAGTTAAGGACAAAACAAATCTGGTTTATGTCCAAATAAGGTCAAACAGGGATTTGTTGACATCCATTACTGGATAATTGTGCAAACAGGCATAATACGTGTGCCCCCAAAATTTCACACTGACTTGAGATGAATTTGACAGAACAATGCATATACAGGGGTACACATGCATATTTCTGCTTTTGTGCATATTTAAACTTTTAGTTTTGATCATCTGGATCACCCTAGAGCATCGACTATAAACACCTGCAGGCCAGATTCAGCCGGGCTCACACTTTAGGGAACTAAGCCTGGTGAACTGCTCGGGGAATGCTCTCAGATGTGCTTGACAAATTCTGTTATTAAGCCTGAGGTTTTACTACTCTTCAGTATTCTTCGTTTCTGTTGTTGGTGCTTTATAAGGGTTATCTTTCTGAACTGTAAAAATAACTCATTGCATTGGATGTTGGAAAGCAAAGACACTACTAGTGCTATTTTTAATCAAACTAAAACTGAAACATCTTTGTCTTATAGAATACTTCTATTTTCCCCAACCAATCTATCTACCATTACTTGACTATTTGTTTTTACAATATCAGTTATTTTGCTTTTATTGCTGCAGTGATTTGTATAGGATGGGCATTTTCTTCTTCTGTTGAAGTGCAGTGCAGTGTATATGTTGTATTGTTCCGGTTACTGGACTGTTTTCCAATCAAATGCCAGAGAGCTTTTCTGTGCCAGAATGTAATAAAAGTGTCTGCTGGTTAAATTAACTTTTACAAATTATTAAATGGTGGCAGAGGGAGGCCAATGATGATGTCACCACATTTGGCATCTTTTCAGAGAGAAATAAAGCAAAAAGAATAATCATTTTTGGGTAAGGTGTTTTCGTCCCATGGCTAGTTCTAAACTCTAATCTTGCTGTGTAGTGCATAAATACATATACACAGTATAATGCAGTTAGGAAAAGTTATCAGGCACAAGTCATTTCTGTTCAAAGGAAATATTAGATGCGTAATTATAAAAATAAATAAAGAAATAACATTGTTGCACCAATATCATGACAAAAGTAGGTTACATGTCTCTGACCTGCATCTCCATTTAAGTTTATGTAAATCCTGTGTTGTTCTGATGCTACAAAAGGCACTAAAGGCTACGTACTAAGAATGCTGTTGATCATAAAATAAATTATAGCCAGACTGGTGCTGGATTTTTTAGGCCAATATCTATGTATGTATTTTTTTTTTTATCTGATAATGATAAATTGTCCTATAATCATTTTTCTTACTTAAACACTTAACATAAAGAAACATTTTTGATAGGGATCCCTTAACTTTGTTAAAGTGGAACTGTTTCTAAATGACCTCAAACATATCTTTGGCATTTCTGCCAATATATTGTTATGGCCATTTTATCAGTCTAACACTTGTGCAGACATGTTTTTCAATGTGTAGGTCTAGGTTTGTAAAGTGTTGGCATGTGCCATAACAACTCATGACTTAAAACTGCACTGCCATTAGCATTACTTAAAGAAATCCTAAATCCTCATTTTTTTTTTTGAGTAGAGGAGAAAATAAGAGTTTACGGGGAAAAATGGAAAGAAAAGTTGGCAGTGATAACCCGGGCTGAACTAACACATGCAGATGAGGTTCTGTGACTGCATTGCTCTGTCATCCGTCTTTGAGATGTCTTTATTGTAGTGAATTACATTATACCGCTGTGCTATGTTTACACAGGGGAGATACATCACATAATTGAACGAGTGTCACACTTGGATCCAGACAATTGTTAAATGTAAATATAGCATCGCCAAAGTGGCTCTGAAACCCATGTTGCATTCATAACGGTGAATAGCTCTTTGAGAGCAGCTGTTAAGCAGAGCTGATTTCCTAGAACTCTCTTTAACACTAATAGCTAGAAGAAAGAAAAAAAAGTTCTATCACAGGTGCTCCGATATGATGTTGCAGAGTAAGCAGCGATGCAGAGAAAATCAGCGCTACCTTTGAGTGAAGACATCAGGTGTGTAATGCTATCACATACTCTCCCTCTCTGTCCTGCCTTTTAACACACTGTTCTGAAAGACTCTTTCCAATCATGCATTTATTGTCCCGTAATGAATACATTTCCCATAATGGCACTGTGGGAAAAAGGGAGAGAGGGAAGAAGAGAGAAAAAGAAAGACCCAGAGCAGAGAGGGGTAAATGAGGATAAAAGTGGAACGAACGACGCACACTAGCGAGAGTGAGTGGGGGGAGCGCGGGGAGGGCTTAAGGTTGAGCAGACTGGAGGGTTTTGGCCAAGCTCTTTGTTTTTTACGATACCTTCATATTTCACTCCTATGTTTTCAGTTTAGTATAAAAGGAGTTTCATCAGACTTTGGTTTGTACTCGCCGTTGCAAATCAGCATTCAGTTTGCTGCTTGCTGTGTGTGCCCGTTTTCTGGCCCATTAAATAACCCTCATTAAAAAGGGCAGCAGAAACTAATAATAATGTCCGAGCTGCACCAAGTGTGTCCCTGTGCCCTGTCCCCTTCTCTCCTTGTTTTCTTCCCCTTCAACCTGATTATTGATTTCAGCCCCTCCATTCCGTAACTCTTTTTATTAATAACACAAAACAATAACGACAGTGTCATAACCCCAAGTATCGCACAGGCAATTAATAACATCAATTTAAAGGTGGTGGATGTGTTGTTTCGTTGCTCTATACAGAATGGCATGGTATACGCCTGATACATAATATATAACTTTTTTCCTCCCCTCTCCTCTTTCCCTCCATAAATCTCTGCCAACTCACACTTCCGAAAGAAGGTGCAGAGTGAGAGACAAAAAGAGAGGAGCAGAGGTTTGAGTCAAGTACAAAAGAATGGGATCTGATACTGAGACTGAGCAAAATAGGTGATGACGGAGAGCAAGGGAGGCCAAGAGGAAAAAGACACAGAGGGAGAGATCAGCGTGGGAGAAATGGAGGAGGAACTGCCAAAAGGCAAGCCATGGCTGTAGATTCAGAAGTGGACGAGTTGGGAAGAGAGGCAGACATGGGAGGCGGCAGAGACAAATGCGGATGTGCAGAGGGAAAAAGAAATGAATAAAAGATGGAGGGAGACAAGATAGGATCAAAAGGTAGCTGAGGTGAGTAAGAGAGAGCTGCTAGAACTATTAGATTCTCAGTAGGCAGTCACTTCCTCTCTCTCTACCTCTGCTGTAGTTATCAAGTCTAGCTTTGTGCGATGCTGTTAATGTGACTACTAAACTGTCACAGTGTGCGAGTCCAAGCGGTTGCTCACTCATCTATCTGTATTTGTGTGCATCGTGCGGGTATATGTACAGAACTCCATCTGTTGGCTTGAATCTCTACATGGGAGGGAACACAGAGAATAAACTTTTCATAACTGTGTATGTGTGGGTGGGTGTATGGCAGATTATCGCCAACTACAAGTATGTGAAAGTATGTTTGATCCATTGACAGCACAATGTGACATCATGACTTTGCGTAAACATACACGTCACTTTCCTAAAGCCAAGTGGCGTGTTATCTGTACGCATGTTGAGCTATCCGCGTGTATGTCTACTGCTGTATACAGCGTAGATATACACGTCACTTTCTAAAGCCACGTGGCGGGTTATCGCGAGGCTACGGTTGGTTTAAATGTCACACGTGGGGGGAAAGAAAAAACGGTTGGGAATAGGAAAAGAAGAACTGGGTTAGGTTTAGGAATAGAAAAACTGGGTTGGGTTTAGGAAGAGAAAAACGTGGTAAGGAAACAACACACATGGAAACCGAAGGAAACATCACACGTGGGACACGATACCCGCTCTTCTGGGTGAAAGTCCTGTGTTTGACCCATCCACCACCTCGACCAACCTCCCTACGCGGATTTTCGCCCTTTCATACTACTCGCTACGGCTTCAACTCACACGTAAGGTAATGTAAGTCAATGGAGGCCAAACAGCGTTGATAAACACGCTGAAAAGCGAGTGTGCGTCTTCATAACACGCCAATAAAAGGCATACCAATTGGCGTGTCATACATACGCCACTTCATGAGATCAGTCTGGACAGCAACAGATTGTCTGGATCATACAGAACATTTGCATTGCTTTACTTGAATACATTTCGGCTATATCACCACACCTGCAGAATGGATGTATGATATATTCTTTGACACCTGGGTAAGAAAACAACGCTTGCGCAACACAGACAGGCTACCTGTTACGGCTGAGATGGAGCACAATTGTCAGCTGTCTGGCTCTTTTTTTAATTTTGTATTTTTGGTAAGCCTGGTGTAACCCACTGACTGTCAAGTTTGTGAACATGCCCAAGACTGCCAAATATCAGAATCAGTAACACATTTGTGTCCTAGCTCAGTAATATCTGCAACCAGGGACTGGTACTTCCAGTTGATAGTTCTAGTTTATTACAACTTGGGTGTTATTTTTGTAGCTTCTGCCATCATTTTTATTGGTTATGATAATATTGTATTCGCCAAAGTAAGCAGCAAGAAACACAAACAGCCAGATGGTAAACGAGCCAACTGTTAGAGCCAGATAATCTAAACCACTTATTTCAACTTAAAGCAGTGCACCCTTCAATGAACTACTATGTGTATGTACATCTGACTGCGCCATTGGACTTCATAGCAAGGACGCCTTGTTCCCCAATCTCAACAATTAACTTGTACAATGTTATTATCATAAACAATAAAAATGATGATCAAGACTACATCAGTAAGATCCAAGTTGTAATAAACCAGAAGTATTCTGGTAATATGTAAGATTAAAACCTGCCTTTGATCTTCATTTGCAAAAAAATCATCATTCAGCACGGTCATGAATTTATAGTTGATGTTTGTAGACTTGACTCGTTTGATTGTAAGGTGATAACAAGCAGTCAAATGTGCATAGTGTTCAGAATATATTCAGCCTCACACATAAACCCACACATGCAAAGGGAAAAGGACAACAGATGCATCCTGGGCAAATGACGCACTATTTAGTGTGATTGTGCTGTTGGTCCTCTAGCGTGGGTGGATGACCAAATTGTGTAGCAGTGCCAGTGACGGTCAAGTGTGTGTGTGTGTGTGTGTGTGTGTGTGTGTGTGTGTGTGTGTGTGTGTGTGTGTGTGTGTGTGTGTGTGTGTGTGTGTGTGTTGTTTGCATAATATAACTATCTATGCATGTATGCTTGCTGTGGGCTGAAATGTAGGTGGGATGTTATCATCTCCCACTGCCTTCCTCCCTCCATCTATCCCACCTCTGTCCTCTCAGTCGCAGTTCCATGTAAGTTGGTTACAGCCACAGCCACATAATTTTCATGAGGGTCGGATGGCAGCATTTTGCTCCGCTACACCCCCCTCCCCTCCCCTACCCCACCCCTTCTATCCATCTATCCACCCTTGGCCATTCTCAGCACTTCACAACTGGATGAGCAAAGCGACAGCGGCTACCTACCTGGCTCTGTGATTGACTGCAGTGCTGCTGAGCGCGCCTCACTGTATCTGTGCCGTGTTTATTGCTTCTTTCACCTTCGCCATAATTGAGTCCCTTCCCCATGCGAAATATGCACCGTCAGGCGGGCGGATGTGTGTGTGGAAGGAATCTGTCAGGGGTGTGTGTATGTGTGGAAGCTGGGAGTTGACTGACAGGCTACATAACTCAATTCAGCAATTCTGAGGGTACCTGATGGCTGTTTTGTGTGTGCGTGTGCGTGTGTGTGTGTGTGTGTGTGTGTGTGTGTGTGTGTGTGTGTGTGTGTGTGTGTGTGTGTGTGTGTGTGTGTCTGACAGACATTGTCCCCTGTATATATGTGGAAGCATATATGTGGGCTTCTATATACAGTGAGGAAAATAAGTATTTGAACACCCTGCTATTTTGCAGGTTCTCCCACTTAGAAATCATGGAGGGGTCTGAAATTGTCATCGTAGGTGCATGTCCACTGTGAGAGACATAATCTAAAAACAAAAATCCAGAAATCACAATGTATGATTTTTTTAACTATTTATTTGTATGATACAGCTGCAATTAAGTATTTGAACACCTGATGAAATTAATGTTAATATTTGGTACAGTAGCCTTTGTTTGCAATTACAGAGGTCAAACGTTTCCTGTAGTTTTTCACCAGGTTTGCACACACTGCAGGAGGGAGTTTGGCCCACTCCTCCACACAGATCTTCTCTAGATCAGTCAGGTTTCTGGGCTGTCGCTGAGAAACACGGAGTTTGAGCTCCCTCCAAAGATTCTCTATTGGGTTTAGGTCTGGAGACTGGCTAGGCCACGCCAGAACCTTGATATGCTTCTTACAGAGCCACTCCTTGGTTATCCTGGCTGTGTGCTTCGGGTCATTGTCATGTTGGAAGATCCAGCCTCGACCCATCTTCAATGCTCTAACTGAGGGAAGGAGGTTGTTCCCCAAAATCTCACAATACATGGCCCCGGTCATCCTCTCCTTAATACAGTGCAGTCGCCCTGTCCCATGTGCAGAAAAACACCCCCAAAGCATGATGCTACCACCCCCATGCTTCACAGTAGGGATGGTGTTCTTGGGATGGTACTCATCATTCTTCTTCCTCCAAACACGGTTAGTGGAATTATGACCAAAAAGTTCTATTTTGGTCTCATCTGACCACATGACTTTCTCCCATGACTCCTCTGGATTTTCCAAATGGTCATTGGCAAACTTAAGACGGGCCTTGACATGTGCTGGTTTAAGCAGGGGAACCTCCCGTGCCATGCATGATTTCAAACCATGACGTCTTAGTGTATTACCAACAGTAACCTTGGAAACGGTGGTCCCAGCTCTTTTCAGGTCATTGACCAGATCCTCCCGTGTAGTCCTGGGCTGATTTCTCACCTTTCTTAGGATCATTGAGACCCCACGAGGTGAGATCTTGCATGGAGCCCCAGTCCGAAGGAGATTGACAGTCATGTTTAGCTTCTTCCATTTTCTAATGATTGCTCCAACAGTGGACCTTTTTTCACCAAACTGCTTGGCAATTTCCCCGTAGCCCTTTCCAGCCTTGTGGAGGTGTACAATTTTGTCTCTAGTGTCTTTGGACAGCTCTTTGGTCTTGGCCATGTTAGTAGTTGGATTATTACTGATTGTATGGGGTGGACAGGTGTCTTTATGCAGCTAACGACCTCAAACAGGTGCATCTAATTTAGGATAATAAATGGAGTGGAGGTGGACATTTTAAAGGCAGACTAACAGGTCTTTGGGGGTCAGAATTCTAGCTGATAGACAGGTGTTCAAATACTTATTTGCAGCTGTATCATACAAATAAATAGTTAAAAAATCATACATTGTGATTTCTGGATTTTTGTTTTTAGATTATGTCTCTCACAGTGGACATGCACCTACGATGACAATTTCAGACCCCTCCATGATTTCCAAGTGGGAGAACTTGCAAAATAGCAGGGTGTTCAAATACTTATTTTCCTCACTGTAGCTGTGTGGAATTTCACAGATAAGAACCTGGCATATCTCTAAAAGGAAGGTGTGTTTAGGTTGGAAAAAAAGTGCTCAAACAATTTAAAAAAACATATTTCCAAGAGCATGCTTGCTTATGCACAATTTAGACTCAGGCTCAGGCTGAGCCAGTCAGGAATGTGTTTGGCATGACAAAAACGCCAGGACAATGATGCATGTGTATGTGCCTGCATGTGTGAGAAAAATACTACTCAATCCCTTTAAACACACACCTACACAGCAGCACACACAACTGTAAAATGGCCAATATGCCAAGAAGAGGTAAATTATGATATACAATGGCCAGAGAGGTTAAGATAGAGAGATTTGAGATGTTTGTTTGTGAGTGATGGCCTGATCAACAGAGATTGGTAGGAAGTAGATGAGGGAATTAAATATGAAGGAGCTAAACTCTTTGCTTTGCTGCAAATAATAGAAAAACTTAGTTATGCACAGTCTTCAGGAGGAATAAAAGTAGTGACGGGGGGGGTTGGAATGGGGAGAGGAGATATAGGGTTAGTAAGGAACAGTCAGGAGCAAGAAAAGATGGGTGAGAGATGAATGTAGATGGTTGGGGGGACTGCACGGTCCCTGAAGTGCACGTACGGTGGAAATAAGCCTCCACCTTCAGAATATTGCAATGCAGCACATAAGTAAAATGCACAATTCAGCAAGCCCAAAGCAAGAGAGACGAGGAGAGAAGGTAAATCTGGAGGTAAGGTAAAAAGGGGGCGAGGCAATTGTCTATAAAAAAGAAAACAGAAAGATAAACGTAAAGGAAGGAAGTGAAAGTGTAACTTATTCTGAGAAACAAGAACAGCGGCGGGAGAAGAAGTGGGGAGAAAACAAATATAATATTGGAAATGAATCGATGCAGCGTGTGTAATTGGAAGGAGAGTGCTGAAAATAAAGAGTCAGACAGAAGGAAAAAAAACATTTCATCTATGCAAATGAGAAAGGAGAAACCAGAAGCACAGGCGTTCAAGCTGGCCACCTGGGCCCTGTCAATCCTCCCTCTCTCTTCTTCTCCCTTCCTCTCACTGTCTACCTCACCACACCTGGCCCTGGCATCACCACTATAGCCTGCAGCTACAGTATAACAGGTAGCTTAGGAAGAGGAGGCGGGAAAGGGGTGCAAGCAGCAGGGAGGCAGGAGAGACTGTTAGCCAAAAGGTCCATCAAATCCTGCATCCTGGCAATGAAAATTCCCCCCTCCCCTTCACCAAAATCTGTCTTTCCAACTTTCAACTATCTCAGTAACAGTTGGAGCAGACTCATGCGGACACATGCACCTATTGGGCACATAAGTGGAGGTTACCACTTACGGAGGCATGGGCATTTAAGTACCAACAAGGTTAGATGTAGAAAGACAGGCCCACAGTGGGGGGGGGGGGGGGGGGGGTATAAGAGGGATAAAAAAAGCTTTTTGAGTGATCATGGTGAGTACAAACAAAAAGACACTAAGTCACCACCCAGGCCCTTGAACCTTCGTCACACTGCGGGAGAATTAAGAATGAGGGATCAGAGAGGAGGGAGGGGTTGAGAGAAAGAGGGGGGGGGAAAGAACAAGGTATAAAAAAAGGCAGGGAGAGGAGAACCAGTACAGTGATCAAGAGTGTAAACAGCTTTTCTTTGAGAACAAAAGGCAGAAAACAGGTGCTACATGGATAAAAAAAACAAAAAAAACAAGTCTGAAAACACTGTCTTTCTGCATTTGTGAATATGTTTGTGTACTTGAAACACAATCCCCAGGTGTGTCCCTCTATCTCTCAACACTATCCTCGGGAAGCTCATAAAAAAGGAGGCCAGAGAGGGTTCATGGCATTTAAAAAGGCACAGGGCATCAAGTCACAACACGCTGCAGTAAATAAGTTTGGAAACTCCAAAAGGTCTCAACAGTCTCCCGAGTGCAGTGTAATGTTTGTTTTTTTATGCATATGCAAATGTGTGTGTGTGTGTGTGTGTGTGTGTGTGTGTGTGTGTGTGTGTGTGAGAGAGTGCGTGCCGGAGCCAAACTGCCAACCTGCCTGTCTGCTTTGCTACAGATTTGTGCACACTTCTGTAACACGGCCAAAGATTTATACGCAAGTCATCATTTGGGATCAACCTGCTTTTTAATTACCTATGGTTTATGTTTGTTTTTAATTTTCCCCATAAGCTCATAAATCACTTTTCCCACAGCACAACTCAAATCCATCTCCATGGTTAATAAGCATCAGATATAATTGCATATAAAAGAGCGTGCTGTCACAAACCTCCCCCCCACCACCACCAATGCTCACATGGTTTTGAGTAAATTGGTTTAGAAGCGTAGGAAAAATATGTATGATATATGATAAATATATGATAGTGATGATATAATGAATCTATACTACTAATCGATTTAGGATTTTAAGTTTATGATTTTATACCTAAATTAAGGATGTTTTGCTACTGTTTAACTTCCCTGACTCATAGCACCTGGTTAGCTCACCTGGTAGAGCGCGCACCCACTCCTCGACGCAGCGGCCACGGGTTTGACTCTGACCTGCGGCCCTTTGCTGCGTGTCATTCCCCCTTTCATGTTTTCAACTGTCCTATAAAAATAAAGGCTGAAAATGCCCAAAAACTCTCTTCTAGAGAGCAATTTCTCCTTTTTCTACAACAAATTCCATTCAGAAGTACAACTTTTATTCAAGTTAATACTAAAATAATGAGAAAGCCATCATTATTAAGTGTAATCTTGGTACCACAATGTTTAACAATGAGTAAAATGTATCCAAGAAAGTTGTCAAAAATGTTTAATTATGCTTTGTCCCACATTTGGCGGCGTTATCTAACCAACAGTGACACATGAACCAGATATGGGCAACATCTCCGCTGTTATCTTAGTTGATCAAATCCTGACATTGATAAATTCTGGTCATTTTGCAGACTCACACTTCCTCATACAATCTTCTTTCAGATTGTTGAGCCTTCATCTTTGTTGGCAGCTTCAATTTCCTGCCTTACAAAGCATGCATCAAGTTTGCTTCATAGTGCCTTGGCATAACCACAGATTCATGCAATTTAAGTCTACACTAATGGTATGCAAGACTCAGAGCGATGTATTGCACTTGTAATCACATCCATTGTTTTTCTAATACTGAATAAAAGAAGAAACATTTTTACATGAAATACATACTTATTTAATTTATTTTAATGACAGGAAAAATAAAAAATAAAAAAAGTAAAATCCTGGCCACACAATTAATCAAAATTTTATCGAAATCACAATATGGATTAGTGCAATATCCAAAGGCAAAATATGTGTCAAAACATTCTGAATTAAGTATTGTGGTGCTCCGCCTACAAATCTCATTCTACAGACTAAAGAAAAAAATCTTTGTTTGGTACAGATCCTTCGCAATTTTTTATATTTTTCAGTGAATATGAGAATAATAATAATAATACAAAAATAATCATTCCATACAATATCATGAATCATATCGCAATCACAATATCAGTCAAAATATTTGCAATTATGATGAATTGTGATATTTCCTCATATCGTATCATGGGTAATTTTGGGTCAGATATACAGGAAAATGCAGGCTCAGTGACTAAAACAGCAGACAGAGTTGCTCGGATAAATGGGAGGACAGATGGCAGCCATTTTGGCCCCTGGGAAGCAAAAAAACAATCAAGAATGAAAGAAAATCCCCCCACAGCTTTCTTTTATTAGTTGCTTTTGCAATAAAGTATGTTACTGTATATGCAGTCAAGAGGCAAAAGTGCCGTGCTGTGTGTAATCTGCGGCTCTCCAAACTGTAGGATCTATATTGCAGACACAAAAACCAATTGCTGTCCATGGCTACAGAGTCCACAAAAGCAAAAAAATAACTTTGGTACCGACCACAGAACCCCACTGGCCTCTACAAGCTGCTTCACAGCTCAGTTCACCAGTATGGCCAAGCGGGTGGCAGTTGCTATGAACCACTGTTTCTCCGCAACTGCACCCAATGCCCAAGGCTTGTGTCAAACTTATTCAATATCACAGAGTGTACTGCTGTTCCACTCCTCTACTGCAACGGCCAGGAAGGAGAGACACGGCCCTTCTGCAGTCCGTGATAACATTATTCAGCCGACAGATGGACACGGAGATAGGAACAGGTCTGTGGGCATGAGTCAAAGCACCGCATCAGTCTGCTGGTGCACTTTATGGGAGGTGAGGGGAGAGGGGGTGTACTTGTTAATGGCAATAAGGTGAATCAGCAGTCGTGCACTTAAATGCCCCCTTCAGCTGCACAGGGGGAAATGAATCCTGGGAGAGAATCAGCCAGAGTTCTCCTCAAGGTTGTTGGTGCTCGGCCACTTTTTAAGTGGCCTTGCCAACTGTAACAATCTCTGCAGAAACAATCGCAGCACCAATTCAATTTGGCCTGGCTTCTTTTCTTCTCCCTTTACTTCAGTGCAGAAGGCTGCATAGCTTCACTTTTGTTTGGCCCTGCTGAAAGCAGAGCATGAATTGATGACCTTATGAATCTCAAAAGAGCCAGGCAAATCATTGCGGTAAATCTCACCCCAGAACATTAAGCATGACCGCAGGCTTATTCCTCTCATTTTTTTCCCTTTTCTTTCTCTTTCATTTGTCCATCTCTTTATTTTTCTCACTCTCCTTCCTACAAGCGCTTGGGGCTCTTCGTGAGCGGCCAACTTCTCAAGGATTGTTTTCATGTGCCGCTAATTAATTGCCTATAATTAAGGGTTGTTGTTGGTTTGCTAATGAAGTGGATCAAAGCTTACTAGTCCTGATGTTGAAGCTCTTGTCTCAGACCTGAGAAAAGAGATAATGAATAGCCAGATAAAGACAAGTGGCAGAGAGAGTGTAGGTGTGTGTTTGGGAAGTGTCGTGAAAGCTGCAGTAGATTTTTTTTTTTTTTAGTAGCTGTGTCAACAATCATTTGGCGTCTGTCCAAAATACAGTTGGGCAATCTGAGTTGTATCTATTGGCAGCTGCTGTTATCACTTGTCTTCCACTGAGTGATAGAATTTGGTTTTTTAAAGCGCATACAGTAATGCAGAATGTGTGGTTTTCTGTAACATTAGGCAAACAGCCCATTTATCTCCCAACTTCAAATGTTTCAAAATGCTTTAAACTCATCAGTATGATCTTATCAGGTCGGATTACATTTGAATAAAAACAGAAAAGAAATATGTCCTTACTGAGGTTACTGCAACTGACACTAGAACTTTATTGATGAAAGACGTGATCATACTTCAAATGAATTTGCCACTAGTGGGAGAGACATTTTGAGAGTTTTCTAAGATAGAAAACTCATCTGAGACCTCTTCAGCATTGTTGTGTCCGCCTTCAGAAAACCTCCATCAGATTTCCCAGTAGATTGTGCACTGCTTTGACTGGCAATTTTCAGCATCCGACAATCTCATCAAAGCCAACCTATTAATGGCCATGATACGAAGCAGGATTCTAAATGGCAGACAGATGAATAGTCCTGTGTGTGTGTGGGTGTTTAATTCTCTGAGCCGAAGCACCATGCAGCTTCTCTAAAAGTGGGAGGACTGGCCATGAGCTGCTGGGAAACAACTGCAATAGTTGTTTGCTGTCTGTGTGTGTGTGTGTGTGGGGGGGGGGGGGGGAGTGTGTGCATACTGTGACCTTATCGATCATGACACCTCGTCTCGCTGGTCTGGTCACCTACACAGTTCTTGCCCTCTCTCCATCTTTATCTCTGTGTATCACCATCCATCTCCTCCTCGACCTCCTCCTCCTCCTCATCCGCCTACTACCCTTCCTCCATCTCCTCCTCTCACACCAGCAACCTGTATTTTTCTGCTTTGTTCCCACCTTCTTAATCTCACCCTTCTCTCCTTCCTCACATGTTTGGCCTTCTAAATCCGTCATTCGGCGCAGCAGGGGTTGCTCTCTCTCCCTTGTCTTTTTTTGCACCCTCCCATTTCAGAGCTGAAATCCTGCAATCATTCACGTGTTTGTTGGACTCCTCTCTGCCTGACTTTCTCCTCTGCTCCTCAATGCTTCACTGGTCTGTGACGCATGCCCGTAGTGCCCCCCTTCCTCGCTCCCTTCCTTCACTCTTTTATACACTGTGCAACCAGCCATCTCCCCTCCTCTCCGTTTCACTCTACCTCTCTGACCCCATCAGTCTCCCGGTGCCCCTGCTAAGCCTGGTCACTCCTCATCAGCTAGCCTCCACTGGACACACAGACCTCCCAAGGGTAAAGGGAAATGGGGTCTTGTTGGCAACCTGTGTGCCCAGCCTTGACAGTTTCACCTGGGTTTAAGTCTTTAACTGATCCTCCTTACCCCTGGATGAGCACCTCCTTACAAGCCATTCCCTCCTCTTGTCTCTACATCAAGTCTTACAGATGGGATGTGTATTAGCCTCTGCAATGGCAGAGTACACAGTTTTCAGCTTTTCAATTTTAGGCACTTGCCCTTTTCAGCTCAATCAGCCTCTCTCGTCCAATCACAGCTGGGGAGGGCTCCATCGCAGCGCCTGAGTGAGGATAATCACCTTGGTTACCGGCGCTACTGGAGGCCGCTGTCTGGCCGAGTTAGCGCTAGGCCCTGCGGGAGCTTCGTAGACAGGTGTCACTGCTACAAGGGAGGGTGTTAAACAAGCCCAGGGCCAAGCAGGAGGTATAAACGTTTACTCTTAGTCATGGAAACTGTGTCACCAATAGCAAGGAATGCTCAACCCATGGCGTTGGGTGTTTTAATGTTTTTTTCAGACTCAGGATCCCATCTCTCTCAATTCAACTGTAGCCCAGTAGAAAGAATAACATAGCAACTGCCTTTGTGTGTAGTGCCAAGAAGCAGTGCGGAGGGAATCGCTGTTTACTGATTTCGCACTCCCGTGGCAAAGACAAATATACAGCAAGAGGGGTCAGTGGCTGGAGAAAAGCTGCTAGCTCAGGGGACATCAGGTCAAAGTTTCTTTTTTTATACTGAGCCAATCAGATCAGATGGAGTTAAAAGCGTTGGATTGATTGGCAGGCTTCTGATGCCAGCAAATGGCGGAGACGTCCTTGGCATCCTACTCGGCATTAAAAACTTTCAGCGGCAAAGTTGGTGAAATGCCAGTTGTTCTCAGAGAGCGACACATAAGGACGACATAGATCACCATTATGATAATCACAAGCGGAACTGTCTGGGGAATAGTAATGGGTAAGAGATGAGGTGGCAGCTATAAAGAGTGTTTCTACATTAGCGCTGGTCTGATTAGACTGATAGAAAGTTTCACTAATGGATAATTAAACAAATGGTCAAATGAGATATAAGGCTTCAATTGCCAATTGGTGTCTTTGTGTGCCCCTTTCAATCATTGTGCCTTATGCATTCTGTTTATACATGAACCTCTCCATGAGGACAAAACATAGACTGAATCACGGTGCTGTAAACAGGATGTGAAAAGGTATGTATGATGGCCACGTCCTTGCAGTAGAAACAAAATGACTTAGCATGTCATATTTCCCTTTAATTCTAGTTAATAAGTCAATGTAAAAACAAAATCCTCTCTGTTCCTTGTCTATAATATTGGAGGGGATTGAAATGCAATCATTGTGTAAAACAACTGCAGTTCAAGACAAGGAGTTATGGATCGCATTGAATACTAGGGGGCGGATTAGGAGATAATTACTGTAGAATACATCACCTGCAGTAAACGGTGAGCCTAAGAACTTCTTCTGCTTCTGAGTAATGGACCCATAAAAGCCCAGGGGAGAATAAAACCAGCCCACACTAAGCTCCGTAACTCTCTCAGGCATGACTTGCCCAAAAAGGGACACAGTCCAATTTGTTTATGGAGCTTATGTGTGAGCAGTTGCTCAGCTGAGATAACGGGCCACCCTGTCAGGACCCTTTAAGACTGCATCGGTTGATCAAACAGGGCCGTGCACGACAGCAGTAGGCAGCATTTTTTTGTAAGGCCAATTTCAGCTTCTCTTGCGTTGACGGGCATGCCAGCACCGTCTGCCAAGTTCAGCTTGTCCAATTATTTAGACCTACAAAAGACAGGGAATCACAGAAACAAAAAAAGAAGCGAACACTGAAATCTGATTGTGAGCTGAGCTCAAATGTACACCGTGAACCAGCAGATGGCAGGGCAGAGAGCAAGGAACAGAGGTCTCGCTCTTTTAATTAAACTGTCGACAAGTTTATTTTATTTTGAGGATGAATTATCCTCCAAGGTTTGGATCAAAGGATAAACCTTGGCTTACTGTGAAGACTTTTTCACCGCATTAGAGAACAAAGAAATATGCTGAAATAGCAAGCCCTGCGCAATGTAGAAGAAAGTAAAAAGGCAATCTTAACTCTGGTATGATGCAGACTGGGTCTGACAAGCATCAAAAACTGCAACTGGGCTTGGACAAACTCTTGCATTAGCAGTCTTATTCCCATGTTTAAAAGAAACTCTAATGTACTATGCAGAGATGTTCACAAGTCATTTTTTGGAAGTCCAAGTCAAGTCTCAAGTCTTTGAGCTCGAGTCCAAGTCAAGTCTCAAGTCTTTGAGGGGAAGTTCAAGTCAAGTCTCAAGTCTTTTGCCATGAGTCCAAGTCAAGTCCAAGTCAAGTCTCAAGTCTGATCTGTCCCTAACACTGTATTGTTAAATCTTATGAATTCAAAGCATGTCCTGTAGCTACCATCCAACCAGTACAGTATCAAAATCAGTTGTAGGATAACTTTATGGGGTCTACTGCAGAAACACAAATTAAGGACTCTGTTTCAATTTCATAACTGTATTTTTCAACATTTTGGTATCTGCACCAAAGAATACATGTTTGTCTGTGTTACCAACTGGCTGTAAAGCCCAACCTCATCATGCATTACATTTTTTCAGTGTTCTTCAACTTAGGACATCGTATAGTCTAATCTTCTGCTACTGGTGAAATATTAACCTAAGTCTGTCACATCATATGGATACAACTATAACAATACAATTTGCCTGTCCCCAGCATTAGCACAACACTTTGCGATGGTTAGCTTGTTACCTGTGGCGATATATGCTAAATGTAACGTCTCTTTCACATTAGCGTGAGTGACTGACCTATCTGGGTGCTTTTTGAGATGTCTGATGAAGTTCGATGTTGTTGATCCAGCGTCATGTATCTTGGTGCCACACTCCTTGCATGTAGCTGTTCGCTTACTGCCACTGTTTATGAAGTTATTGTAAGCAAAACTAATTACAAAAGGCACAACTGCAGGAGGACTTGGTGTCGCCATCATCGCTGCATTTTTTGATGTGTGCGCGCGCCGCATAGCGCATGCGTACATTGCACATTACGGCAAAGGCCAAGGGACACGCAGCTCGTCATGCGTTTCCCCAACGTATATGCGCCAATAAAAGAAAATACAGAAAGAAATACATAAATCAATTTAGATTTAAAAAGCAATAATTGCATGAAAATAGGTTGTTGACGAGTCTCGAAGCTCGAGTCCGAGTCAAGTCTGAAGTCTTTTGGGTCGAGTCGCAAGTCAAGTCTGAAGTCTTTTGGGGCGAGTCCGAGTCAAGTCTGAAGTCAGCTGTTTGTGTGACTTAAGTGCGACTCGAGTCCGAGTCTCAGACTCGAGTCCCCATCTCTGGTACTATGTAAGCTTTTTGTAGGCAAGGTGTATGTGTAGGTGTATGCCTGTGTTTCTGCACCTATGTTTGCTAAGCGTGTCCACATTCTTTGTTTTTGTGTGTACAGCATTTCCCTTGATGTTTGTGTTTACACGCCAGGCCTCTCTTCTGTGACTCACAGCGACATTGATTTATGCATGGCCTGTGTGTGTGTGTGTGTGTGTGTGTGTGTGTGCGCACATATACCAGCTATAATTGGTATTCAAATCTCCTCCCACAAGTCCGTCCAACTGCAGCTGTTTTTCAACCGCCAGAGCCCCAGCCAAGGTCCAAACAGCATGATGGGAAACAAGCTCAAAACGGATGGCTCTCATTGCACACATTCAAATAAACAAATGGAGGTGATTTAATGCACACAGTGATAAGGCAGGTGGTAATGGAGGCAAAGGATGGGGAGTAGGGAGGAGGGGGAAGCATGGAAGTGATGGAGGAATGCATGGTAGCGATTAAGGTTGGGCAAGCAGCAGAGGTGGAGTTAACAGCATTTGTTACTGTACGTGGGGTTTAAGTTTGGCCCACAGCAGCTGTGGATCAGCCACCCCCACAAAGCCATGCACTCAGTGCACACACACACATTGCTGACTATGTTTGTGAGTGATTGTGTGTGTGTGTGTGTGTGTGTGTGTGTGTGTGTGTGTGTGTGTGTGTGTGTGTGTGTGTGTGTGTGTGTGTGTGTGTGTGTGTGTGTGTGTGTGTGTGTCCCTCAGGCCTGCCCGTCAGACACACTGTGAAGTCTTTCTGCCTTCCTTCTCCCAGTCTTCCTCTCTCATTCGTTCTTTGCTGCCTTTCTTGCTCCCTCCATCTTTCCATCCCTCTGTCTCTCCTTCATTCTTCAAAGGAGGGCCAAGTCTTTCAGCCTCGCCATTTTCACAGCATCCTCTCAAGCTATATGTCTGCTCATCCGTCTTATCTGCCCAATCAATCTGTCCATATCTATGCTGGCATAATAACAACCCCAAACCCCAATCGCCTCCCACCTTTTCTCTCCTTTTTCTTTTCCACTAGATTAGTTTTGCTATTTTCCTCTGTGGAGGAAAAATGGCCAAGACATGCTGATTTGTTATCAGAAATACAGCTTTTTTTACACGTGGAATGTATATGTGCATTTGCGCAGGGTGTTCAGAAACAAACCATCTCTACACTTCCTTCTCTCCCTCCCTCCTTCCTCCATCCACCCCTTGCCTGTAACACCCCTCCACCCCCCCCGGCCCCCCGTCTCTGTCAGTGGCTAGATTAATGACAGTGATCAGTGAGCAGCCCCCAGCAGAGGTTGCCTAGAGCTCAGGCAAAACCCAGCACTGTATGCAACACACACACACACACACACACAACACACAACACACAAGCATGTTCCAAAATGGACGCTCAGAAACACACACACAAATCTCCTACACAGTACACCAGCTAGACTGACATACAAACGCCTACATGCTTATGCATAACACTCAACTGCTACAGGAGCAAACATACAAATAGATCCATACACACACACACACACACACACACACACACACACACACACACAAGGGAAGAAATCAATACACAGGCCATGGGTTAGCCAGGAGGTTGGTATCAGTGCAGCTGGAGGAATGGCTATGGAGCAATGTAGCGCTCCCTATGTAAAAGAGACATAATGACAACGAGCACAGGTCTGATTGTGACAATGTCTAACCTTGCACTTTCACTGCCTCAGGACAATAAAACAAAAGTCTCATAGAGCACAACAACCACAGGACACAAACTAACAAGGCAACATCTCTGTGCACTTCCTCGTTGCCATTCCTGCTCAGTCAGAACTGCAGCAAGCTTTGGGTGGAATTTAATAACCTTTGTTATGAGATTGTATTTTACCACATCCAAGCAGATGGCAAAAAATACCATGAGGCTAAAGTTGCTCAGAGTCATGATTGAGCCTAATCCAAATCCTTATTTTTGCAGCAGATGCACTTGTTATAGAGCAGTTACCATGAAATATGTTGTGCCTATAAGGGAGCAATAAAGGACCATCCCAGACTGGAATGATCCAGTGGGGAGCGTAACGGCAACAAAGGCACTGCAGGTGCCACTACAAGGCTTTGCAATTGATTGTTAGATGTTATTGTATCTGATAAGGTGAGGTCTCAAAGGTCCGTTCAGTGCCTCACACTGCTGCAGAATATAAACCAGTAACAAACTACTGCTGGGTCTGGTGTGTGACACACGTCTAGTCCACTGCGGGCATTTGTTATGAGCTCTCATGTGGCTGTCTGAATATTCAATCAGAGCTCACATGTATGGCTGTTTGCACATATGTCTCCCGTGGATCTGGTGCCTTCTCTCGCAGCAGCTATTATACAATAAATCCCAAACACAATCTGGAGGAAATAATCAAAATCCCGTGACGCACGCGGGTCAACGGAGCATGGAATGATTTCATAAAATATTTCTGCGTGGGCAAAAAGTGACAGTAAACCAGCGCATTTCACTTTTGTTTTCATTGTGATGTGTTTTGGGGTCTTTCCAGCCTAACCGTTTCGAGAAGTGGTCAACACAATGACTCATAACCAAATAGCAAGAGGATGTGGCCCAGACTTGCGCAATGGGCTTAGAGTCTAATTACCATGTAGTGAATACTAACACTAGTCCGCAGCATGATTGTAAACTGGCATAACTACACGTGTTCTTGTCCCGCCGTGAACGCCTCCTTCCCCTTCCCATGCCTGACAAGTCAGAATAAGCCCGGTGCATTTTTAAGCGTTATTCAGATTCTTCTTAGAGTACTTAGGCAAACTTGCACGGAAAAGCCACAACACATCGAGTCGGCTTAACACTCTTCTCATTCACATCACACTCATTCACTCTCTCGTTCCGAGTCTTACCAGTGCGCACCAGGCAGGCGACGGTGATGATGGTGAGAGGGACGCAGTAGTTCCACACGGTCGAGAAAGCCATCGCTGTCGCTGATATTCCGCTCTGATCTCTTCCTCAGTATTCCTCTTCCTTGGAGAAATCAGAGTGACATGAACCCGCAGGTTCACTCTCCGACAGCTCCTTCTGCGTCTGTGAATGTGTGTGAGTGCGTGCGCTTGCCGACTGCGCGTGAGCGAGTGTGTGTTTTGCCAAGTGCTCAGTGCTTATAGTGGCAGTTCTTTACATAGTAAGGCTCCCTCTCACACACACAATCACTTTCCCACCCTCGGAATGTCTGAATATGTAGGCTTGGCCGGTTTTTCTTGGTTACTTTACATTGTAAATATATTTAAAGTCGTGCCAGTAGGGCGGGCCTGTGTGTGTTTCCGACCAATTGCAGAGAGCAGGAGCAGGTGGAGGGGTGTGCGGATGAGAAAGAAGGGCTGGGCTTTGAAAAGAAATCGGCTATGCAAGAGCAGAGGGAGGGAAGAAGGGGTGCATCTTCCAATTAATTGAAATCAGTTCGCTCTAAATGTGATTGATAACCAACATTCATTTTCCTAGGCCTAACCAATTAATTCAAATTCAGTTCCACGGACCGAAAAGGATGTGTGGCACAATGATTAAGATGACGAAAATGGCCCAAATGTTGCAGTCGATTATTGTAGGCCTATCCTGAAGTCAATTACTACGCAGATTGATCAGCACATAACACATGTGCTAATTCATCCGCATGTCAGTAATCAGGTGGACTCACCTATTCCCATAATTACTTTCTGTAAGATTAATTTTCTTTATATATTATTATTGAGTGTTTGGTGATCAACCCTTAAGGAAAGGATATATATTGACTCACTGCCAAATAAGAATATGTGCGACTGTCTTTAAATGTATTGAGATTAGTGCAGAAATTGCTTTGTCTCTAAAATGTGTATAGGACTCATCAAGGAGAGCAGGGGACAGACCTGAGTGTATTCGGCTAAATCACCGTTTACAATGACGGTAATGGCCCGGAACAAAAACTTGTGCTCCGGACGAACCGTGTTTCTGCTCATCTGTAGTCAGGGCCTATTAGGTCCCGCTAAAGGGGCTCTTTAACTTTACCCTCATGCTGTGGCCACAGTTTGCCCATAATTGTGTTTTCCAGTCAGAGAGCGCTGCTCCATTATGAAAATTGTTTCTCTTTCCACATCTCTTTTTTCCCTCCTAATCTAGTGTTATACCATGGGCTTGTAGCATCCAAGGCCTGGAGGCATCTTTTTTTAAAGCCATCTTTGGCGCTCTCTTTAGGTAACTTTCGGAATAGCACTCATGGGTCTCAAATCTGCTTACATCTCTCTCTCTCTCTCTCTCTCTCTCTCTCTCTCTCTCTCTCTCATCTCTCTCTCTCTCTCTCTCTCTCTCATCTCTCTCTCTCTCTCTCTCTATCTCATCTCTCTCTCTCATCTCTCTCTCTCTCATCTCTCTCTCTCTCTCATCTCTCTCTCTCTATCTCTCTCTCTCTCTCTCTCTCTCTCATCTCTCTCTCTCTCTCTCCCTCTCTTATCTCTCTCTCTCTCTCTCTCTCTCTAGCTCTCTCTCTCTCTCTCTCTCTCTCTCTCATCTCTCTCTCTCTCTCTCCCTCTCTTATCTCTCTCTCTCTCTCTCTCTCTAGCTCTCTCTCTCTCTCTCTCGCTCGCTCGCTCGCTCGCTCGCTCTCTCTCTCTCTCTCTCTCTCTCTCTCTCTCTCATCTCTCTCTCTCATCTCTCTCTCTCTCATCTCTCTCTCTCTCTATCTCTCTCTCTCTCATCTCTCTCTCTCTCTCTCATCTCTCTCTCTCATCTCTCTATCTCTATCTCTCTCTCATCTCTCTCTCTCTCTCTCTCTCTCTCTCTCTCCCTGTCTTATCTCTCTCTCTCTATCTCTCTCTCTCTCTCTCTCTCTCTCTCTCTCGTTCTTTCTCTCTCATCTGACACGAATCCTGACACTGGTCATTTTGGTTCAAACTGTCAGAAAAGTTCAAACAAGCAGTAATGCATCAAAGCATCAATATTCATATTTCTACTCTTAGCTTCCATAAAGTTGCTTTGAACTCTCACCTCATCTCTGACCTCTTTTGGCATGGATCTGTGTGAAAGTCTCAGCTTCAGGCTCTCTAACCCATCTGTGATTTTCTTTCTCAACACAAATTTTAACCTTGTTGTTTCGGCGAGGATAGTATCTGCCCAACTCATTCCCAGATTCCCATCCCATTTTTCCTTGTCAGCCTCTCTGCAAGTGTTTGCTCCCCAGTTGGCAGGGAGTCGGTGGCAGCAGCTCCCCAGCACCAGATGGGGCATTGTCAGGAAGTAATGAGGGGAAAACACCTGCTTCTCCAGCGAACTCCACTCCTTCATTTTCAGCCAATTGACACAACATATGCACGATGCACACACAAAACCAAGTGACCGTGATGAGAACAGCACTGGGCAATGGCATACAGTTACAAATGCCTGGCACTTTGTTGCATTAGTCAATGAGGTGTCATGTTCGATATAATTCACCTTTACTTGTAGGTCAGTGTACTGAGGGCTGTCAGGACGTTTGCTGACTAACTGTTGACACTAGAGAGGAGTTGCCAGACTTTAATGTCACATATCTGCATCCTTGTCCTGTAAGGACCCTGTCTGCAGCACCAGACAATACATTTTGGCTGCTCTGTATTCTCTGCACAGCTCCTGCATCGCCCTAAGCTGCTGTACGGTGGTTTATCCATGAGGCACTATCAGGGGTCAAAATGTCACTGTAAACCACACTTCTCTCGCTCCCAACCAGAGCTGTGTTCCTCAAGGACAGCTCCACTCTGTGAAATTCCTGATACATAATCTTGTCTTTTCTGGCCAACCGGTTGAAGCCCCAGGACCAAAGCTTACTAGGGAGCACAAAGCTTTTCACTCATGACTGACTCAAAGGCCAAAACAGGATGGTGCTCGCTGGCATTTCATATGCAGGAGGGCATTTTAAATTTACAACATTGTATTTTTTTTTCCTACAGAGCGTGACGATTTTTGAAAAGTCTGTTTTGCTTAAAGTCACCCCATCTGTGTTCTCTTTATTCCTGGGCATGGCTTAAGACATAAAGTAAGCAGAAGTTTGTAGAGTTGGAAAAGAAATACAAGGAGTCTGTAAAATGCTCAACAAATAATGGTTGCAGCAGAGGCGAGCTGTACAGGGGGCTTGAATAATCAGTTTAATAACATTATCCTGGCTGTGCTCTGTGGCGCATGCACCCGTTAATGGAGTGTCATTGTTGAACTGCCGCTTCGCCCATTATTAACGACGGCCTACGGTCAACCACACACCGATAATAAAACCACATAAAACCCAACATAACTTCAACAGACAAGCATAATGAAATTCTCTGCATTATGAGCACGGTTATGGTAATAAGCGATGGTGCTGTGGTGCAGCGTTAAGGGTTACGAGGCAACAGAGGAGAAAATTAAAAAGATGAAGTTGTAGTCTATGATGTTTAATTTTGGGGGAATCAGAATAGACTAAAGCTAGCTCATAGTGAAGTAGAACTAGCAGTGGCTAACCCTGCCTACTCTTATAATGGATGGGCAAAGTCTCAAGGTACTTCACTATTATTCTCACTGTGTGTAAGTGTGAGTTTTTTAGTTCATGCATGTGTTTGTGAGCTGAACTGACTGCTTTTGTGCCTGCAGGCAGATAGGGAGAAACAAGCATGCACAGGCACAGTACTTTCAGTAAAGGTCATTGCCTCAGAGTAAGGTCTTACAGACTGAAAGGAAAGGTTGGTAAACAAGCTGATGCAAGCCTGAGATGGCATTGGGTGGAGAAGATGTGCGGCCAAGCGAGCAAGCATGTCTAGCTTTCACTATGTTGTCAATACTCCCCAACCTCTTTTGTATCTCTAAAATGGAACAAAATCAATGCCACACAGGAGGACAGCAACTTTTCTGAAATCCATTTATTGTCAAAGAAATCCAAAGTACAGTAAATTACATAGTAAGAGTGCAACATGCTTTAGGAGCTGTCGTAATAAAGAGATTATAACAACCTTCTCACAGATGCAAAAAAGGCTGAAAAGGGAAACAAATCACCAAAGTAAAACCTTGGCCTAAATACCTCATTCATAATATAATATGTAATATATATATATATATATATATATATACGCAGCTGAGTAATTATGTTTGTAAAAGAGAGAGAATTGCATGTGGAGTCTTTACAGCTCACAGAACAATTGATTAATCTCCCATCGTTTTATAGAATGTAGCTCACCATTTTTCACACTGCAGAATAAATGAAGAAACTTGCCCACCTTTTTGCATAACCGAAGCCTACACCCACAAGCAGAGCAGCCTCTATGTCTCTAAAGCAATCATTTGCCCTTCAGTTATTTTCACACCCAGCTTGTGTCTGATCCCTTCCCTACAGTCTCCAAATGCCCGTCTTCCCTCCTTTCCACCCTCTCTCCTCCCCCAATGTGACCATCCATAACCCTATATCACCTCCTCCCTCTTTAAGTATCCCCTCATTTTCTGGCTACCCACTCCATCTTCTTCATCTTTTCCTCCATCTTCCTCCCCACTCTTCATCCTTCCACCTACCTGGGCAGTCAAACCAGAGGTTGTTTGTCTGCGCAGGTGGAGGGCAGGGACTCCACACTGGCTTTGTAGATGGGCTTTTTCTGAGACCGGTCATCACTGGAGAGAGAAAAAAAGAGAAAGAAAGACAGAGGAGAATTATTATCAGTATATCGACCTCCCAGTAGGCACTATAAAAGTATAAGAGAGGAAATTATAGGCTAGAACCGAACGATTGGAGCCACACCTGGCTGTTGATCTGAAAGTCCATTTTTCTCTCTTTCGCTCTCTGTCTCTCTGTTGTATACACACATGCTCATGCACACACGGCAGCACATGCCCAGCCACACTTGCAAGGATTCAACTGTATCTTCTACGCCATCACAAAGACACATAAATCTTGTATGAAGCAGGCAATTATGCCCTTTGAAAAGGCTCTTTTAGGCCCATGTAGAAAAGAAGTTAATGAGCGAAGCTGCATGTGGTCATGGTGCACATTAACATGTTGTCAGAAGTGGGTTTACATTGGACTTCTGCTACTGTTCTTATCATTTCTGTAGCCTTTTTTATATTTGATATACTATCGCAGAATTAAAACTGGTGCCTTTAGCTCAGGGTTTTCACAAGTGTGTGGCGACACTTGGGAGAGGAGGGAGCATGGAAGAAATCAAGTGTGGGGTCAAGTAGGTCAGACCTGCTGAGATGGACTTTAATATTCAATGTGGATAACACCTTTTAAAACACAAAAAAACCACAGGCACTCATCTACACGTATGGAAAGGTTTTCTGAAGATCACTTGGTATACATAACACACGCATAGTGTGAGGTATATCAAGGTACACACACACACACACGACAGAATGAAATATTGCAGCAATAACAATATCCGTAATATAAAGTCAAACTGCAGGAGAGACCGGGGCTGAGCTAGAGAAAATAGGAAGGTGAGTGTGGACAAAGTGCAGTAAAGAAATCAAACAATCACACAGGTGCACACACATTACACATTCAGAGGCATGTTATCCATCACATTTTGAATTTAAAATAAAGATCAAGATCACAAGTAAAGAGAAAAGTGATTGGTTATTATGAAAGAGGAGCAGACACAAACACTCAAACAGTGGTTTCTTACATGGGTCCCTTGCTGGTCTTGGTCTGCTTAGCCCTGCGGCACAGGAATACACTCATGGAGAGGATGAACACCAAGAGAGAGACACCCGCCGCCGAGGTCATCAACATGAGACGGCCATTACTAGACTCGTACCAGGCGGCATCCTCTGTGGGACAGATCAGTGAGACATGAAGGGAAACATGCATCACACAGACTCAGAGATCAGCAAAGCTTCTAAAGGCAACCTCCTGTTTGTTTGTAGAAGAAAAGAGTTCAGATGGCCATGCTGCCATACACAGCACCGGTTGTTAAGAAGTCTGCCTTTTATTATTTTAAAATCATGATTATCCCCTTCATGTGCATAGATTAACAAATTATATAAAACATTTGCGGATTTCATGGATTGAAGAATTATGGTTATGAGGATTTGAGGCAGCAACAAAGACTGCTTTGCCTGTTCACATGTATAGTTATTCCATATGTGAAGAGGATTTCTTGGCACAAGGGATCTTTGCTTAAGGTTTGTACCAATATTGTAGTGCAACTTTAGAGCAACAGCAGTGACACGCTACATTTTCTTACCATACCTTCAAGGATGAGCAAACATTATTCCAGCATCTCGAAATGATTACCTTTATAATTACTACATGTGCTTAAGAGAAAACTACTGGAGACACTGTGGAGCGCAGTGACCAATGAGTCAATTGCAGAAGTAATAGGACAACGCTACCATAATAAATAACATGCATTGGTTTAATTGGATTTTTAGAGGTTGCATAATTTCAACGATTGAAATCACCAGGCTTTTGAATCCTACAGGGTGAGAGGACGGTGTTTAAAAACTGCAGTGCATTGACACAGTGCAGTCATCTCACAGGTCACTGATAAAGATGATGAAGACAGATGAAGTGCCGTAAATTGGATTAGCTATAATGTTGTAATGAAATTAGTTCTCCACTTGAATGCGACTTTCACGTTTCATGAGAAATAAGACAGTTTGTCATTCAGACAAAGAAAAAACTGTCACTTCGTAGACATCCACCTACACAAGCTAACAGACAGCCAGACTTCTAATCAAGGAGTGTCTGCAGACTATCACTAATTATTATCATCCCATCATGATTATACCCATGGGTGGGTGCATCTAAATCTCAGAAGACTATACAACATTATTTGAAACAAACAATAACACGTTGAAATAACTAAAGCACAATCAGTACATTTCAGTTTCTAATGGCTGATTAAACTCTAAGCTTGCCTCTACGCTGTGTGCTCAAGAGTGCATTTATGTTTGACCTGAAATTTCTGTCAAAAGATTAAAAAATTCAAAAGGTCAGATAAAATTATTGCTTCTTTTTTTTTATCTAATAATTATCCTCTTATCCTTTGAAGTTGGTACAGTTCTGTCATTGCTATTTATATATGTTATTTATAATCTATTAATGTTAATTAATTAATCATCTTAGATATTCCCATTTGACATTTTAAAGGTAATTAAATGTGGGACTTCTTTGTCACCTTTTTTAATGTGAGGTGTTTTCATAAATGTCTTCACCTGTCTTCTCATTACAGCATCACAATCTTTCTACTACTTTTTATTTTCATTTTTGCGTGCGAATAAATTTAACCTCAACCCTGTAGTTCTTAAGAAATGTAGGGCTTTAAAGGTTTCACACTTTCACAAATGAGAACTTCTGCATATGCTTTTGATGACGTGATTGCACACAAACACCTGATCTTTCTGGTCACATTCAAGCGGCTGATTGAGAAGTAGAACACAACGGGTTTTTTTGTTTTTGCTTAGGGGATGTTGAACAGTTACAAAGAAATCCCAAACAGGTTTTTGGAAAGAGGAAGCGGGAAACGACAGCTCTACAGTCAGTATAAAGGACAACAGGACTTGTCCAGTTAGATCTATAGGATTTTCTTACCCGACAGCACAGTGATGCTGAAGCTGCGTTTCTTGCTTAGTGA
Source organism: Zingel zingel (assembly GCA_023566125.1). Taxonomy (NCBI): domain Eukaryota; kingdom Metazoa; phylum Chordata; class Actinopteri; order Perciformes; family Percidae; genus Zingel; species Zingel zingel. The sequence continues at coordinate 12,327,267 of CM042321.1, read as the reverse complement.
TTCCACAGAGGGATGCACGGCCATGCAAGTGTACTGTCCTTCATCCATCACTCTCATCTTCCTCAGCGTCAGCGTAGAGGAAGGCAGGATCCAGTCGTCACCCTGAGAAAGAAAGACGGAGAACAAGAGAGCGTAAACGCGAAACGGAGACCGTCAGACATGAGGCGTGTGAAAGAGAGAAAGAAAGAAAAGAGGCAGAAAGTGTTATTTTGGCTGATTTGTGTGAGTGAAAGAGGGATAAAAAGAGAACAAAATAGAACAAGAAAGGGAAAAACAGAGAAACTGGCAATGGCAGCGTGGCACAGGCAGAAAGACAGAAATATCTGCTGGTGCACGGCCCTCAGAGAACAGTCCCCAAAGTCCCAAATGAAGTGTATTTACCTGAGCGGTAATCCCAGTGAATGAACATACATCGACACAAGTCAATAACCCAGATAACACCATCATCCGCAAAGAATAATGCCGCAACAACAGACTGTGAACACAACACATAATGAGATGGCGGGGGAACGGGATGAATTGTTGACACAAAAATAGCAGCGCTATTATGAGAGAGCCGACATGGGAGGAAACAAATAATAGGCCAAACACAAGGATTGGAAAACAAACGAACGGGAAGGAGTGGGTAAAGAAAAAGAAAAAAAGACATTACACCATGCAAATGATTTGGCTCCTGGGAGCTGCAGCTCCTGCCAAGAAAGTCCATTTCAATTTGAATGGATCGGAATTAAGAGGATTTCCCATAAAGGCCAGGTCTGGCCAAAGCAGCATTTTGTATGCAAATCCACTGGCACCCAAAGCAGTGGCCCGTTTCTGCCTCTGTCCTGCTGTCATTACCGGTGGCCAATATGCCAACGGCAACTGTCTGTCAAAGTGGGCCATTTTGATGCCGCTTTCTACCCTATATCCATTCCTGTCATACTTACTGTAAGCTCACACACACACACACACACACACACACACACACACACACACACACACACACACACACACACACACACACACACACACACACACACACACACACACACACACACACACACACACACACACAACATTCCATCTTATCGTTTCCTTGTTTCATTCTTCTTTTCCAAAGGTCTTGTGATTTATGTAAATTGGGCACGAGTAGATCGACAGGTAAATCATGAGTGCTGGTGCCCTTAATGATTTCCAACTCCACACAGTGATGGACCTGTCAGTCATGCTGACAATAATAATAATAATAATAATAATAATTATTATTATTATTATTAATGTGACAGTGCTGTATATTCAACAAATAATGGCAAAAAACCCAAAGCACTACATACAATCATGTGGAAGACGAACAGTATTAGCAGTATAAAATGTCCACTGAATTGGATTTGGACTTGTAAGCCCATTTAAAACCCGGATTAGCAGTGACCCTTTAACAAGCATATTAACCCTGAGCCGACTTATCAAAAAGAATAACAAAAGGGGGAACTTGGCAATTACGTCTGCCTGTTCCCAAGATATCTTCATGGTTGTGTGGCTTCATTACAACCTGTGACTTGCTGGTGGCAGTAGTGCTGATTTTGATGAGACCTTCAAAGTGTAATACCACTTTCTCACCACAAGGGCAGGCACAGTGTATCTCTCAGCTCATCAACTTCTTCTTGTTCTACATGCCTATTGTCACTTTGGCATTTTACACACAGACGTCTTAATTTCCCTCGGGCGAGGGTGTCTTAGCTCAGCGAAGAGCTCAGTTGAATAATTCAATACTGGTTAACCAAACACAAAAACAATCATTAGAAATCTATCCACATAATTGTTTTCAGGTTGACTGGCTCTTGTCTAGACTTCATTAAACTATTAATCCTCTATAAGTGGGCAAGCTGCAATCCCCAATGAGCGGTGGCCCTAAGCCAACCAGTCACTTAAATACAGAGCACTTCTTCAGAGGAGGGGATGGAAATACGACAGCCGAGGGGAAACAAGTGGCTTGAGAAACTCTTGACATTGTTAGTGAAGGACAGAAAATTAAAAGAATGCTTTGAGCAAAGCCCAGAGAGAAAGAGTGACCTAGAGAGACTGGAAGATGACAGGAGAGAAATAAAGAGGTCACATCGAAAGTGGAGGGAGGGAGCTGGAGAGACAATGACAAGTTTCCAAAAGCATAATGAGGACACTGCCACTATGCACAATCCTAAAGGCTTCCTCACGTCTTTATTCCAATAGTAGCTCGGCTCCTCTGATGAGCTGGCGGAGCACTTCACCACCACATCATCCCCGAGTCGCACCTTCAGCTCCTGTGGGACACCCAGGTAGCTGGTGTAGCCTTCCCTGGACAGTGACAGCTCCCCCATATCTACAACCCAGGGGGAATAAGGCAGAATGATCGAGCATAATGAAGCAAGAAAATGTCATGTACCTCTTCAAGAGTTTGGGACGTGACTGAACACGTGTTTGCAGTGTTAGCAGCTGCTAAACACTCAGATCTTTTGAGAATATATATTTATATAGGCTCAAGCATGAATACCTCCCAGTGGTACCAAGCAATCAATATTAATGATAATAGGCTTCATCTTATCGAAGTCTTTAGAGAGGCAGTGTTGTGAATAATGACCCATCTTCCATCTCAATAGATGGCCCACGTCCATCCAGCTCTTGGCTTCTCTCTCCTCTCCCGGCTCCTTCAGTCCTTTAGCCCATTCTAATCTTTGCCTCTTATTGATTCCCCCCATGAGGCTGAGGAGCCTATCAAACAGCATTACAGTCGATTTGATGGCCACTGAGAAGATAGAGGACACTGATAATCTGACTATAGCTACACCATGGATGCCGTTTCATGCAACTGTGTGTCCTACACTGATAGCTTCAAACCTGAGCCCTGCCAGGAGAATGCCTGTTTGTTTGCTTGGAGTGAAAAATAAATGAAACAACTGTAGTCAACCTATCAAGGCTTTCACTGAATCTGTACTTTTTGCAGTTGGTTTGTCGTACACCCTCTGCAGCTGCATTTCATAGATATGTCTTGTCTTATTAACTAGTAATGTGTTTTTCTATCCCTCACTGCGAAGAAAGCTCAGTCCATATCTGTAAAACTGTCTTTACCTTATGCTGGTTAGAAATAAGATGGAAATTGCAAGGTTTCAGAGTCTCTTTGTTCAGTCTTCTTGCGTACACTGTTAACCAATGGGGTTTTTTTATACTTCCTTCTTTGTCAGTAAAATGTCAGTATTCTCAGCAATGCCATGCATTTCCTTCTTGGAAAGTGAAACACAGAAGCTGTGTATCTTATTTGCAAGTCCCATTTTTACCTAGCTTATTGTCAGATTCCTGCATAAATCTCTATGACTTCTACAGGATGCAGAAAAGGCAAATACAGTGTCACAGAGTCATTGTTCCACAGACTTTCAGCACACAGCTCCTACCCATTATCAACCAGGCACTCACAATGCACTTTGACGGCCAGTGGCTGGGAGGAGTTGTCTGGTGCAGTCACATTTTCGTTGTCGGACACACAGCGGTAGGGCCCCTCATAGAAACTTCCTGCATGGGGAATAGACAGCAGGAGACTTTCTGCAGTCCGCTCAATTTCCATCGAATAGTAGCACCAAGATCGCTCCCAAACTGTACGCCAGCTCTGCATGTGCTGGTGAAGGGAAAGACAGAAAGAGTTTTAATAAGCTTTATTAAGGTTTTTTTTATATATACACTTCACAAATGCACTACTGAAAACATACAGTGACAGATTTATTTTTGAATAATCACACAACATTACTTTGAGGAGTTATCAGATGGATATATTTCATGTATTATGGTCTTTGTACAGTTCTCCACTGTGTTGAACCACACAGCAGCCAGCTGCTCAATGATGTGATATTTAAATAGAGCAGTTAAACGTCCATATAGGGACAACCATTGCAAATAAGTTTGGGCTATAAATGCTATAACTGCACTCTGTTCAGTGAGCCTTCTTTTGCTATGTTCAGTATCAGCCTGTATGTAAAAAATAAATAAATAATGAAATGATCAATCTTTTTTCGAAACTACAAAAAGGTATTAAATCAATTTCACATTCATTTTACAATAATTCAGATAATAGCAATAAAACCCCTGAGCACTTTGGCCTTTCTTACCAACACTGCAGTGTTGTAAGCAAGCCCAAATAATAATGAGAGGATGGTCTTGAACTTTTAAAATGAACCACTTCTTTCCTCCATTTCCTCTCAAACCCACCGACCCATTTGGCTTACCTTGGAGAAGACCTCGAAATGGACCTCGCTGATGTTGAGTTCAGAGTCTGAGTATAGACACTCCAGTGTGAATTGCTCTCCCTCCAGAACCGACTGGGTTGGCCCTTTAATGAGCAAAGTGGCTGCATGTGGACAGAGATTACACATGCAGGTTATTGATCATAACATGAATAGACAGGGGGCTCGCTAGGGATCTAGCTGCTGCTCTGGGCAACACTGAAAACAACCGCTCCCTCTTCCTGACATTTGTTTCAGGCTCCTGTGGGAAAACTGCCAAAACTGCCAATACTTGTAAAGTCACCATGGCCACATGACCAGCAACAGGTTCTTCCACTTGTACGCATGTGACAACAGAGGCTATTACTTTTTCTTTTCACCTCAGGAAATGCACTACAAAACAGTTGACATTAGTTTTTCACAGTAAAGATTTTTTTTGTAAACAGATCTCTGTAAACAGTATGTCTAAACACACAAAATATTTAATTGTACTTCTCGTCAGTCCCTTGATAATTCCACAAACATTTCCTGTTTGAGTGTGAGCCTTGTAACCACCAGGGGAAATCCATCAGTGTGACAGAAGAGAAAATAAAGTGTTTTCTCTAGAGGACATACGCACTCAGAAACAGACAGGCAGGCAGACAAACAGGCAGACAAACAGGCAGGAACACACACACGCTCGCTCGCTCGCTCGCTCGCACACACACACACACACACACACACACACACACACACACACACACACACACACACACACACACACACACACACACACACACACACACACACACACACACACAAAAACACCCAACAACAACTGTATAAATATAGCCTCTTTTTGAGAGAGGAAAAAAAACAGAACCAAACTTGAAGATTAAACCAATATAACATTAGAGCAGCAATATCATTAAATGATTTGATATATTTGATATAATATATTTACCATAACTGCCATGAATCAGGGCGACCACTGCAGCAAGTAGAAGGACTTTCATGACTGTGAAAAATACCTTTTCAGTATTAGGAAAAATGGTGCGCACTTTCCTTTGTAGCGTCTAATCTGAAATGAAAGTTGGCTCAGTATTTATTATAACTAGTTGTAGGTGTGGCTTGTGTTTTCGGGAAGCATATGCTATAGGCTCAGTATTCTGACATTCTGAAAGCACAAAAAAACTAACCATCCAAATCATTATATTGCCAAAAATAAATCGCTCAATAAGCCTTATTATACTGTCTCTTATGACTTCATTCTGAGGAGAATTCAAGCCTGAAATATTGTTTATGTGAACTGCAAATGAAGGAGCTGCTGCTGCTCCGATAATCAAATTCACTCCCAGTGCGTCATTAGTCTCTGAGGTGATTCGGGCTTATCAGGTTAACAAGTCTGAGCTTGTTATTGAGTGGTTTTTTTCTGATGAAATTCAACAGGAGTTGAAAGAAGTCTTGACATATAGGCTATTACCGCAGAGCCTCGCAGTTTTCCGTTGTGATATGTAATGCCGAACAAGCAAACATTTTACGCTTCATTTGTTTTGACCTTTGATTGATTAGCTGTTAACTCGAACTGCACAGGACGCGGAAACGAAAGAGATTCAGTTCTCAAAAAGTGCCAGAGATCGTTTGCTGTACGCAGACTTAAAGTGCTTACAGAGTCATCTTTAGGTTAACTGAGTGACATGTTACTGTTTCCACTTTCAGTTAGGGCTAGATGTAGGCATGTGTATGCTATTGTTGCGTATTTGTTACAATTAGAATCCTAATAAATAATGTTTCAAAAATCATAAAAAATAATGTTTTTCAAACAATCAAAAAAATGTAGCTATGTATGTATCTAAAAACCATACACAGACTACCCTACTACCCTGTCCTAATGTACCGTTTAGGCTATTGAGGGTCTCCCTCTGTCTTTACTGTAGGCCTATTATCTATTCATGTAACCTTAACTTTAAGTATGTAAATGACCATCACTGCTAAGAATGTTAACGACTTCCTATGATTTTATTTGGAAGAATAAAACACATTCATTAAAAAAACTAAACTAAACAAAAACATCGTTCCAGTCGCAGTGGTTTGGATGGATTGTACTTTAAAAAAAAATATGAACGTAAACTAGCTGTAAGATGTCTTACTGAGCATGACTATATGTATGTCATTCCATATAATAGTTTCATAAACGTTAGTAGTTTAAACTTGTGGTTGCATTGTGATTAGTTACCTGAAAAACAGCATTTTACTTAAAATTGTCTTGGCTTCATGAACATGCTTTATTGCCATTATCTTCATTCAATTCATTATTATTATTATTATTATTATTATTATTATTATTAATACTAGAATTATAGGCCTCTGTGTATTGAATTCACAATATTCTAATATTAACATTGCCAATTTGTTGAGTCCTGATGTAGTTCCACAAATATCCAGCAGGTGGCAGAGTAGAGGCGATATGTATCCACAGGAAATAGACATAAACAAAGCGGAAGTAGTGAAAGATAACCTCGCTCATTTTTCTATAATTTGAGGGAGTCTTTCTGCATCACACTCACTCATTGTTGTGCAACGACGCCGAAACATGGACAGATAGTGTTTGTTTATTTGGGTAAGTTGTCAATTTAACGCGTAATTTTAGGATGTACCGTGTATAAAACCCCACCGCTAGATTAGCAGCTAATGTTAGCCTGCCAGGCTAAATTCGAAGCTTGATAGCTAGCTGCTATTGTTTTTAGCACATAACGTTATGTTAGCAACGGTATTTTACTTGTTTGCTTTATTTGTGGAAGCTACACAGTCGCTTAATAGTTACACGTGTGGTCTTATTATTTAACGAATGTTGTGTTATTTTGCTAACTCTGTTAATATTTGAGTAACGTTAACGTTAGATCCTACAGCGTTGTTTAACGGTTTAGTGTCTGTGTCTTGTAACGTTAGCTTACGTTAATACTAATAATAGTTAATGATAGTTAATAATATACTTATGTTTAAAGTTAGAAAGTGCATTACATTAGGGAAATATTAAAACTGTTTCTTAAAATCGGGAGGCAACAACGGAAAATGAAATAATATACACCACAATATAATAAAATAAATAGCGTAACAAACAAATGGCAGATAATCTTTACTAGAACTGGAAGAAAAAAAACCGCAAGGGCAATAATTATAAATGGCTTTTTCGTACGGATTCTTTAAGCAGGGTTAAGCATTTTTATCAACCCATTGCTTCTGTGGTGCTAACTTGTGTAACGTTACATCCTTACTATTTTCCCCAGATATACGGAGGTGGTCCCTGTGAACGATAATCTGTCACATCTGTGCCAATCTCGGACTGTCACTCAGGACCCTGACACATAGGCCTAGCGGCAGTTGTTCCTCTTGTGAAACTCCAGAGTTCTTCCACTCTTCCTGTGGCCACCAGCATGGCTAACAGCACCGCAACAGCAGTGAAGGTTGGGACCCCTGGCCCTGCTGGCAGAAGTAGTCCAGAGGGATCTCAGGTCTGTCAAATTGTTTCTTAATTCACTAAACCCAATACATACAGTATACTTGTGGGGTCCCGACAGCTTTGTGGGCCCAAAATGCTGGACCCCACAAGGTTAAAGGGCTGTTTGAGGGTTAAGACTTGGTTTTAGGATTAGAATTAGGTTATGGTGAGGGTGAGGGTTAAGGTTAGACATTTAGTTGTGATGGTTAAGGTTAGGGTAAGGGGCTAGGGAATGCATTATGTTAATGACGGGTCCCCACAAAGATAGTGAAACAAACTCTCAGAGAGAGAGAGAGAGAGAGTCAGTAACATGTACCTTGCAAATATGGGCTTCAAAGTTGTGCAGTTAGAAAGGAGTTACTTGAACAGTTGCATACATGTAATATGCATGTTGATATTTTGTAAAAGTGCCATACCATAGCCCAGGTTGTGCATTTTCCTACCAGACAACAAGTTTGCTAATTACAGTCTTTATGACATTCACAATTAATGATTTGGTAATAAGTACTAATTCTCTTCAATGCAAGAGCTACCTAAAGTGTGAGACAGTCCCACTGTGAAATCTGCCTTATTCATTCCCCCTGCAAACAATAAGTGAGAGATTAAAGTTGTTGTTTTTTGGAACTGTATTATATTTGGCATAAAGATTTTATTTTTACACATGCTCAGTATTATGTTTCAGCCCCATAACCTATTTTGTGGGTCTTGAGTTTAAATGTTTAAAAAAAAAAAAAACTCATGGGTGCCTTGTCATTTTTGCATTTATATTCAGATTATTTTGTATTTGTAAAGCACGTTGTGCTGCATTTTTTTTGTATAAAAAGGTTATTTTTTTTGTAATTGAGTGAGTGGATACATCTGCTTTCTCTCCAGGTGCTCAGTAAGAAGAAGCTGCAGGATCTGGTGAGAGAGATTGATCCAAATGAGCAGCTGGATGAGGATGTTGAGGAGGTCTGTCAGTGGTTTTAATTGCTGTTTTAAATAAACTCTGTTCTCACATTTTTCTGTAAGTGTAAACGTAAACAGCAGTGGACTTTTTGGTGTGAAATTATACCACTTGCATCTTGCAGGTTCCTGTTGCTCTCTAGCTTCTCTAACTTAGTGCCACATCCATCATTTGGAAATCTTATTCTATTTAAAGCCTGGCTGCATGAAAAATGGTGTGAGCTGAAATATAAGGGATTGGTCCAGCCACTGTGGAACGTTGCTTTCCTTTACTGAGCACGATTGATGGTCTCTTCTCAGATGCTGCTACAAATTGCAGATGACTTCATAGAGAGTGTAGTGACAGCGGCCTGTCAACTGGCTCGCCATCGTAAGTCCAACACCTTGGAGGTGAAGGATGTTCAATTACATCTTGGTAAGTTTCCAGGTTATAACGCTGAATATTTCCACATCAGTGGGTTAAGTGTGTCTCTATGGGTCACAAAAAAAAAAAAAAAATCTTAGGAATACATTATATGATGGACGGCCTGTAATTCCTCGGGGGGTAATTGCTTTCAGAAATGGTTTGGGGACCTATACATACATTATGTCAATTTGATGTGTGAAGCATTCACTTCTTAACCCAAGGTGTTAGCCTATTATTGTGAACCATAATGACAGTCATGTTCAAATATGAAAGTTGCTTATATCTGTGATCATTTTTTTTTTTTTTTTAAACTGACAAATGGCATCTTAATAGGAAGCCTTCATGGATCTATGTGCTGTAGAGAAAATACAAAAACAAGATCTTTGAAAACGTTATGCCAAAAAAATATGTTTACCCCTGAGTGAAAGTCATTTGTCATCATCTCCTTGAGTGACGGCAAACATTCAGCCAGAAAATGCAAGAGCTTTATAGACAGTTAGGGGGTAACCAAACCACTGGTAGGAAAACTGGCAACTCTGCTTTGCTGTGTTCAGTTTCAAGTACACACAGAATGTCACAGTGTAAGGACAATCAAGGCAGTTGCCGAAGTTCCAAAGTATTTGATTTATAGCCCTGATAACATTAACAATTTTTGGAAATGAGATGGAAGTTAGATCTTGCGAGTATGCTGAGTTACTTGCAATGAAGTTATGGCCCTGATAGCACATTTACTTGTTAGAATTAAAGGAGTACTGCATACAGCCTGTGTCCTGCTGACATTGTGCATTGCTTCCCTCAGAGCGCCAGTGGAACATGTGGATTCCTGGTTACGGCTCAGATGAGATCCGGCCGTTCAAGAAGGCTTGCACCACAGAGGCTCACAAACAGGTGAGCAATAAAAGGCTTTGTTTCTGTTGGGCCTATTATAATAGTCATTGTAAATGTACAACATGTAGAAAAACAAGACAAATGTTGACTAATCTTGCATTTGTCAATATTTAGTTTTATATTGTAATGGAACATGTACAGTGGGCCTAACCGGTATCATTTTTCATTTCAGAGAATGGCGCTGATCCGCAAGACAACCAAAAAGTAGCAAGACTGTACACTAATGTGTTGTACCCACTCCGTGTAATGTCTTTTCTTTTTCAGTTGGGATTGTTTTGACTTAGAAGAAAGAGAGGGTTTGGGTGGGATTTTTTTTCCATTCGACATTAGATAGTGTTTCATTGTTATGTCTCCCTAACGTGTTTTGCCAGCACCATCACACAATGTAATTCTTGTCTCATGATTTTGTTTTGTTGCCATTAAGCTAAGCCTGACAGAACTTTATTCATTGCATTTTTGTCAATAAACACTTACTGGAATACTTCTTTTCAATGACCACTGCTGCATCCGGATTGCCTTTTCATACTCTAGAGCATTTGGATGTGAATGTTGAAAATGTTGTGTTATCTTGCATATAATAGATAATCATAACGGAGTATGTAGTGGATTATAGCTCCCCTGTTTACCCACTCTACTCATTTTTAAGAGGGTCTATAATACCAAATTCCTACTGCAAATGGTGGCTACAGATTTGCCTCTGTTAGATATTTGTTTTGTATTGTTACCGATTGTAGGTTTTATTACATTAAAATTTATTTCAACCATCCTTGTAAATTTTATTTTTACTTTTGTCTATTTCAGCAAATTTTATCAAAATGAATAGAAGTGGTGCCTAGATGTTGACCTTTCACAATGTCAGATTAAAAAATGAATAAATGCCTGATCTGTTATATAAAGAGAGATATTTTGGAGAATGGCATCTTTTGCCAAATTGGATTTAGAAAAAGCCATGGGTTGGACATACACGGGAAAGGGTTATATTTGAGTTTAGGAAAAGGCTTTTACCTTCTAGCTAATGTAAAATCAGTTCACTTGCTCAATATCTGCAGAGAACAATGGACAACCTGTAAGCACGTCAGTGATCATCTTTAACCTGGGTCTCTTTTAGAAGCTAAATCAATTGTCTGCGTTTTGGTTGCAGAAACACAGGAAGCCATTCATCAGCCAGATGGACAGTAATTGCCATAGAAACCTCACAATATTTCAAAAGAACAATATCCAAAGGGCTCCCTAGAGTTGTTATATTTAATTCATTTCAAAAACAGCCCCAAAAAAAACAATCACTCACTTTAAGCATACTGCTGTGCAATTATTGGTGATGCAAAAAAGCCTTTCCCAGCCACCTATTCAGGACCAAAGCATTAATTCACAGAGTCATAGGGGGATGTTTATAACTCCACCGGGGCACCCGGTTGCTGCCAATCATCGACAGGATGAGCAACACAGACAGAAATCACAGATTTATTTACAGGTTCTGAGGAAAAGCAGGTCAGAGAAATGATAATGCCAAGTATTTCCTGAGCAAAAAGAGGAAAAAATGAATTATAACGTAACCAAAGTACAATTCTTTCTTAATCAACTTGCGATCGCACAGTTATATCATAGGCCCCTTGAGGCATCAGGATCCCAAAGTTGGCAACAATTTTCTTGAGGTCCAAAAATCAATAGAGGAGCTGTGATTGTATTCCATCCATGCAGCCTGATCCTGCACCAATGGCTTTGGCTCAATGTCATTACAACTCCTGCCCTTCTGAACTGAGGTAAGCAATGGCCTCATCAGTCCATGTTAGTCTAATCAGCTGTGGGCCTAGAAGCTTACTTAAGGGAGCATGGACCTCTATGTCACTTTTTAAGAGTCCTATAAATAGAAAAAGCTATAGCTTTAGCAATTTAACAAGTTTACAGCTGCACCAGCAGCTTTGTGACAAAGGCACACTTTGAGCTACATGCTCACAGTGACAATACTAACATGATGATATAGTTCATATTGGTGTCATATTATGTCTCTTGTTCCGTGTTCATGTCCTTGCCATGTCTCGCTGTTATATCTGTATGAGCATGTTTTTAACTACTGTAAGGTGGCATTGGGTGTCCTGAAAGGCACCATCAAATAAAATGTATTATTATAATGACCATGTTCACCATCATTTAGCCTGTGTCAGATGGCAATGTCATTAGTTTTCAATAACCACGTACAAAAAGTATTGAGTAAATTATAATGTTAAACCTGAGGATGGCGCTAGATTAACATAGTTGTGAAGACATTTCCCTAAAAACCAAAAACAACCAGCTGGTGGTGCTAGATGAAAAGGCAGGGGATCACCAAAGTCAGAAGGAAATTATCCTCTGGGGACCATGAATGTCTGTGCTGAATATCGTGGCAATCCATCCAATAGTTTTTAAGTTTAAAAGGTGTTTCAGTTTGGACTAAAAATATCAGTTAAACAAAAATGTCTTTCTAAAGTTAAAACTTAATCCATTTCAAGAATGTCAACAAAGTCACAAAATGTTTTCTCACATCAGTCTCTGACATTACGAAATGCTTAACATTGTCTCTTCACAAAATACAGTAGGTGCAAAAAAGGCATTTCAATCAGTGGGTTTCATGATGATCATGTTATTACAGTGTGCATCCACTACAAATCCAACTTCCTTGGGGCCGGTTCAGGTTCTACGGTAACATGAGTGCAAATGGTTGACCACCACCAGTCCACAGTTTAAGCACAACACTTCTTGTTGTTCTTGGAGGCTGTGCTGGGCTGTGCCAGGTTGGCTCTCTGCAATTGCAGTGCATGTGGTGAAGCACACTTCACTCCATCCCAGCCCTCCTGCAGCTCTACCTCTCCACTCAACAGACCCTGGTAGACCCGCCGAGTGAGCAGCTCAAAGGAGTCCCTCACGCCCTCACCTGTCCTAGCAGAGGCCTCCACATAGGGCACCCCTAGCTGCCTGGCCAGTTTCTCAGCCTCTTCCCGACTCACCACCCTCTCCCCCTGAGCATCTCGGTCACTCTTTTGGCCCACCAGAACGAACAGAACTGTATGCGGCTGCACTCGCTCGCACACTTCGGCATGCCACTCCTTAATATGGTCAAAGGAGTCTTGGTTGGTCATGTCAAACACCAGCAGGCCTCCGACTGAGTTGCGGTAATAAGAACGGGTCACTGACCTGCGGAAAGAAGAGGAGAGACACGTGGGAAAAACAAAGAAAGAGTGAGGTGGTTTGAATTTCAGCACATGAAAACCCATTTCCTGTTCCAGTGAGCAAATAATCAGCAGATTCTCTGCACTGTTTGAGTTGAGTTTGAGATAAGCAGATTGACAGTCTGTTTCTCTGTAAGAGAAATTGATAACCATTGTGTTTTTCTCCCCCTAATCATGAAACTGACAGAGGCATGCAGTTCTCCCATGAGTCAATAACATAGGCATGCAGTTCTCCCATGAGTCAATGATTTAACCAAAGGACAGGCTTGTCAAACAGTCCTCCCAGCAGCCAGCTGGTAAAAAAAAACATACTACTTCACTAATTCTTTATGTAAATAAACCGGATTTGGCTGAGTTTTTAGCTGAATCACATGGGATAAGCAGGCTACAGATACCATGCAGAGAACAGGCACAGTTTGCAATTTGCTAAGCTTCTTTCAACTGGAGAACTGATATAATGAATTTAGAGACAAAAAAAATGTTGTTACTCTTTTTTTCATTAACTATGCTGAGCATTAAGAATAATGCCTTTTCCACTGCATTACTGCGTCTGTGTATACATTGCACACTGATCTTGTGAGGGCGACAGGGTGGATACACAGTCATAGCTTAATGCAAACACTGATGAACAGCTCCAGTGTCACCAGTGGTAGTTTATTTGGATATTATATTTGCATGAAAAAGAGTCTTTTTTTTTTATATTCATACTGTTGTATACAAAAAGACATAGCGCTCCAAGGCCTGGTGCATCCTCACCTGAACCTCTCCTGTCCAGCTGTGTCCCAGAACTGCAACTTGACACGGACCCCCGGCTCCACCTCCAGGAAGTGAACATAGAAGTCTACACCCACTGTCTGGTTGATGGACTCTAGGAACAAGTCTTCGGTGTAGCGCTTCAGCAAGGAGGACTTGCCCACTGTGGAGTCCCCCAGCATGATGAACCTGAACTGGTACTGCCACAAAGTCAGGTCCATTGTTGCTGGTAGTGGAAACGAGCGATGACAGTGAATACAGCTTGTGGGTATACAGAGGTGTATAGAAGTTGTGGGAAAGAGAAGGAAATAAGATATACACTTCAGGAATTATAAAAGAGGTTGTAAGTAAGATTAGGAATGCTTGAGGAGGAATATATTAAATAGCCTAGCTGGTACTATAGGGGCTGGAGAAAGAGAGATAAAAAAAAAATAAAACCTGCAATAGACTAGCAACTCCACATCAGCTTCCCACCAGTTGGTCCCTTGACGCTCCAAATGTTGAGAAACAACCACAGCAGCCACTCCTTATTAATCTCGCAATCAGTAGAGCAGTCTGTGTTGATCATCCCACACTCCTATGCAGTTGATGGCTGCTGCACAAGTCTCTCAGTCTCATCCCCATGGTGGTTCATCAAAACCTCTTCAAAAGCAGGTATTTGGAGAAAAGCTGTCCCACAAAGTAGATCCCAGCAGAGTAGAGCTGCAGTTCTCATCCAAGTTGCTGATCTTAACTGCTACTGTAAGCATGTGCATGAGTGTGCTGTGAAGGGGTGTGGACTTCTAAAATTTGCCAGTTGAAACTTGACAAAAGGTGGGGCTGTTGTGGAATGGGAGGGCCACATGTGGGTGGAAAGGGGGGGGGGGGGAGGAGGATTAGTTGCATTTAACACCATATCAAGGCAAACCTTGTAGTTTCCTGCAGTCACCAGCTCATAACTACATGTCATCATTAACAGTCATAGACAGTGGGTGGGTAACTGTTTGCCAACACAATTTGAAACAATTCTTATGACTTTATAGTCTTTTCCGTAGAGTGAACACTGCAGCCTAAAAAGGGAAGTTGTTAACAATACAGCTTTACATCCCGTGGGGAAACACTAGGACATGAAATTCAATTTTCTACAATAGGTTTGTTGAGGTTTAATGTTATTTTTAGAAATAACTACATCTACCTACTTTAATCTGGTCATTCTGACTATTTTAGTATTGAATTCAGGTGTAATTAATATAACAGGTGTTTTCTGAATATAAACCAAAAAAATAAAAATAAATCGATTGAGCTTTTTACACGATTGTCACTAGGCAATTAAATTGTAGCAACTAAGAGCAATTGTGTTTTGGTTCTGTTAAAAACCTCAGTTGCTGTTTTTTTCATATTGTGGAATGGAATGAATAGAACAGCCTCTAGGGGCTGCTAGACTTTTAGTTTTGTATATACAGTGAGGAAAATAAGTATTTGAACACCCTGCTATTTTGCAAGTTCTCCCACTTGGAAATCATGGAGGGGTCTGAAATTGTCATCGAAGGTGCATGTCCACTGTGAGAGACATAATCTAAAAACAAAAATCCAGAAATCACAATGTATGATTTTTTAACTATTTATTTGTATGATACAGCTGCAAATAAGTATTTGAACACCTGTCTATCAGCTAGAATTTTGACCCTCAAAGACCTGTTAGTCTGCCTTTAAAATGTCCACCTCCACTCCATTTATTATCCTAAATTAGATGTACCTGCTGAGGTTGTTAGCTGCATAAAGACACCTGTCCACCCCATACAATCAGTAAGAATCCAACTACTAACATGGCCAAGACCAAAGAGCTGTCCAAAGACACTAGAGACAAAATTGTACACCTCCACAAGGCTGGAAAGGGCTACGGGGAAATTGCCAAGCAGCTTGGTGAAAAAAGGTCCACTGTTGGAGCAATCATTAGAAAATGGAAGACGCTAAACATGACTGTCAATCTCCCTCGGACTGGGGCTCCATGCAAGATCTCACCTCGTGGGGTCTCAATGATCCTAAGAAAGGTGAGAAATCAGCCCAGGACTACACGGGAGGAGCTGGTCAATGACCTGAAAAGAGCTGGGACCACCGTTTCCAAGGTTACTGTTGGTAATACACTAAGACGTCATGGTTTGAAATCATGCATGGCACGGAAGGTTCCCCTGCTTAAACCAGCACATGTCAAGGCCCGTCTTAAGTTTGCCAATGACCATTTGGATGATCCAGAGGAGTCATGGGAGAAAGTCATGTGGTCAGATGAGACCAAAATAGAACTTTTTGGTCATAATTCCACTAACCGTGTTTGGAGGAAGAAGAATGATGAGTACCATCCCAAGAACACCATC
>CM042321.1:12291020-12301020 GCA_023566125.1 Zingel zingel | reverse complement strand
AATACCAGTCGTCAGAAAAACAAGCCGGAAAGGCCAAAAAGCCAACAGTCCACCATTAGTTCAAGGAAGATGCATACTCAGTACACTGGTGCTGGATTTGAAAATAGTCCGCCTCTTCCCCAACCTCATAGTCCCACCCATCTGTCCTGGGTTGTGCTCTGGCATGTCAATCACCTGTCAAGATCAAATAATAATATAACAAATTCTTGTTATGACTCTGCTGATAGGATGTGATATGAGCTCGAAAGAAAAAGTCTCTTCTTCGTTTCTCCATTTTGTGCCTCCTCCATCCTCCTGCCTGTGACCCGGAAATTGATCTCAAAGTGCCATCTTGAAGGATGTCTTGAGTACTAAAACGCATCTCGAGGAGAGAGGAGCAAGGAGGCTTACCAGAGGAGCCATGAGCATGAAAGAGGCGTGACACACAGCTGGAATATACAAACCATGACAGCTTCGCCACACGTCGTATTTAATTGACATTTTAAAATGAAGCACGGATATCTAATTTTGTTAAATGCCTGTTGCCTCGACTCCTCTCTCCTCATGTCTCTTCCTTGCCTCCTCGGCTGAGTTCCCACTACAACTTGCTGTCTTGTTTTCACACTAACTGACTGACCGGCAACAGGGGCTCAAACACTACTAGATCTTTCAACTAGTGTCCAAACTACGTTTGTCGGTAAAACACACGCCTGAAGCAACACGGGACATAGAACCATACGAGAGACAGTATTTTTTGGATATCCGCCAGAAACGAGCAAAGTTATTGGTGGCTGATTTGCAGCGATAATTTGCAGCGATAATTAAATAAACAAAGTAGAAAAATAAAGATCAGACTCGAGCGCTTTTAGGGGGTGTCGTCGTTGGCACACGTGTTCAGACATCTTCACACACACCTTTACTATTTATAGTTATAGTTTATTTATAGTTTTCTCTGTGTGACACAACTTTCGTCTGTGTTGAAAATGCAACACATGCAGTAAAGTAACAGGCGACCCCTCAGCCCGTGTCTTGCGCTCTTATTGGCTGTAGCTCTCCGGCAGAGTCCCCGACAGCTCCAGACATTTAGCCTGCTGGATATCTGGACCGTGTCCGGAGGCACCAGCGAGCCTCTCGTCTCGTGTTTAACAGTTTATATGTCGCGCTCGAGCGCTTGCATGCGAGCCAATGCAAATTTGCCTTCGATATGGGCCTTTTGCCTGAGAGCCCCAATATTGTGGGCGAGCAGACAATCAGGGCTAAAGTCCTGGAGTGGGCACTTGCCATCATGTGGGAGCGACCAAGACGCGAGGAGAGAAGGCGAGGAAAGCAATTGAGGATGCACAAACTGAGAAATAAGAGGGGATAGCCTACCACGGGGTGAGTGGATTCTGGATTAAATTCTGTAGAGTTGGCATCTGAAAAAGATAAGCAAAACTGATCTAAGATCAAACTTCCCATCTGGTCTACTGTTTCCATATCATTAAATTAAAAACCAATTAAGCAATTGTCTTACCTTCCCATCCGAGAACATTGCGGGCGAACTCACACACTGCCAGCTGCATTCCCAAACAAACTCCTGCACAAAACAAGACCAGCAGGATTCTTGCATATTGAGAGCTATTATAAGGACTAGAATAAAGAAAGACTAAACACGATCCCCACTGTGCAAACCACTTACTTCACTAACATTGCATGTGATTATAAAGTGCCTATAAAAAGTATTCGCCTCTCTTTGGACTTTTTATGATTAATCATTTTTCTGATCAAAAAAAAAAAAAGACTAATGTCAAAAACAGAACAAATCTCTACTAATGGATATAAATAATGTACAAATATAACACACAAAGTAGCTGATTGCACAAGTATTCACGTCCTTAATCAAGTCTATAATTTTCAAATGTGGCAGCAATTTTAGCTTTGAATTAGGGATAAAGTGGGTCTTTAACTACTTTATACACCTGAACAAAATATTTCTTTCCTCATTTGTCTTTACATAATTGCTCAAACTCGGTCAAGCGGCACAGAGATCCTTCATGGAATAGCAATTTGCAAGTTTTGCCGCCCTTTCTCAGCTGGTTGAAGTTCTGGACTCTGTCCGCCTATCAAATACATGTTTTTCCATTTTGTGTGGCTTGGGCTTAATATTTTAGGTTGAGGTTTTGCAGGAGAACACAATTCATTCCAAGTGACAGATCTTTGTTCCTTCAACATTTCTTTGTATTTTGCTCTTCACATCGAAACAGCATGAGGGTGCCATATAGGTGAATCACACTAAACTTAACATGCAAAATCTAAATACTCTGGGCTGTACCAGTTAGAATTTTCATGTGTCCAAGCAAAGTGGTGGAATACTTGTGCAATCAATTAGATTTTGTTTAAGGTTTGTATTTAATATTGATTTAGGAGGTTTCAGTCTTGTGAAACAATACAACACAAGTTCAAAAGCAGCAAATAACTTCCGCAGGACATTGTACAACTTTGTTGTTTTATCCACAGTAACGTAAGTATGAAGCTGCATACCAAACACTGCTAACATATAGAGGTGAAACGATGAATCGATTAGTTGTCAACTACTAAATTAACCGCCAACTATTTTGATAATCGATTAATAGTTTGAGTCATTTTTTTATAAAAAAAAAAATAAGAATTCTCTGATGTCAGCTTGTTAAATGTGAATATCTTCTAGTTTCTTCTCTCCTTTGTGATAGTAAACTGAATATCTTTGAGTTTTGGACAAAACAAGACATTTGATGACGTCATCTTAAGCTTTGGGAAACACTGATCCACATTTTTCACCATGTTTTGACATTTTCATAGATCAAACAACTAATCGATTAATCGAGAAAATAATCGACAGATTAATAGACTATGAAAATAATCGTTAGTTGCAGCCCTACTAACATATCTATACACATCTAACATAGCAGGGAACATTTTTTTTATGTTTAGTCTTCATCAGGTTTGTTTAGAGTATGAAATCTTACAATATGATATAATGAAGGAGAAGGCGGAACTTAGGAGACAACGTAGTTTCAAATCTCCCTTACCTAGGAATGGCTTATTCTGTTTCCTCGCCCAGTTAATAGCTAGCATCTTGCCTTCTGTCCCTCTTACACCAAAACCTCCGGGTACCAACACACCACTGTGGGGAGGAAGGAAAGAGACACCCGCCTCAGTTCATTTTATAAATTAGTCCAATTATCTTTGAGACAAACATTACACAATATAAACCCCTGTATACAGAGACACATTACTGCTAACAGTGTAAAGACTACTGCTAGTACAAAATGTACTATACTATAATACTACTACAAAAATACTATGCAAAGACATAAATTAATATGTCTGTAAATTAAGGTGATGGAGATACAACTTGTACTTGCTTGTAATAATTGCAACACCAATTCAAACATAATTTTCTGGCATGTCATCATGAATGACATGAAACCAAAATGCGTTTAAATCCTTTCCGAGCATAAATATGATTGAATTAAAATACATAATTGGGAGTATTTTGAGCCAATTTACACATATATTGGAGAAATGTTCCGGAGGCAGCCACTATTTTCTGTGAGCTCTATATTAAAATCCTCCATCTCTCCATATTTAGGAGGTAGTCTAGGTGCAAAATGCTGAACAACTAATGTAACACCCATCAATCTAAGAAGCTAGTTCAATAACATACTAAAGGCTACAAAACTAGGCTGATCTGATTGCTCATAATCTGGTTAGCTTTCTTCATATACTTTAAATGATTTTAAACTTAGAATAAGGGAAGTGGTCACTGCAAAATGCAGTTGCTTCAAATAACTAAACAATTAAATATTGCTGCCCTGCTAATGCACTGTAATATGTAGTGTATTTTATCATACCTATCGTTTCTGTTTTGATGGGTTGTTATTGTCCCGTTATGTGCTGGATGCTGCTACGTGACGCTGTCTTAGCTAGGTCTAACTTGCAAAAGAGGTTTTAATCTCAATGCGACTTCTTAGTTAAATAAGGTCATCATTTAAAAACTAATGCATCCAAAAACAATGCTCCAAACGCCTGTTTGGCCCCATGTAAATGCTTGCTTCAAAATAGCTGCCGGACAAACAATTGTGATTTTCTGAAAGTACACTGCAGGTGTGGTCTGTACATGACGATGTAATAAAAATATTGTGAATTTCTACAAAGCACAGAAGCTGTTGAGCATTTCATGAAGCTGCATAAACCACTGGGCATGACAGCACTCTACTGCCATCATGTGGCATACATAAGGATGCCGCATCACCAGAGAGCCTGTCTACTCACTGAGAACTGCAGAGTTTTTGCCAGGCCTCATGATATTTCACAGGCTCATTTTGCAGAGTGGTAGTCTCAAGGTCTGCAGAGTCTATGTACTGTAATAACAAACAGCACCATTCAACACACAAACTGCAAAGCAGTGTTGCAAAATCATTATACAAAAAATAAAAATGTGAAATGTTTCCATACCTTGACTTCTAGTTTGTGATTAACGGCGAGGGCGGAGTGCTCTAGGGCCTTTATAACGGAGGTGTAGGAGTCAGACAACTTTGTGTATTTCCCCACCAGGGCTATAGAGACATGCTCCAAGAGACGGGCAGATCTGAGAAGAGAGTGAATTACAGTATTCATATGATTTAACCTCCACAACCTGTAACTACTGGTGAACATTTGTCTTTCAGAGTTCAACATTCTTTGGTTTGTAACATAATTCCGAGAAGTGCCTGAGTGATTAAACGGACTGTTCCATAACTGTAACTGAGTAATGGTTTGTGTCCATTTCCTTACAATGCTCAAAGTTAGCAGCAAAGACAAAACGTCCTCACCTGTCAGCCATCTCCTTCCACTTTGCGAGCATCTTCCTGGGCCTCATCTCGATAGGCAGGCTCAGCCTCTGACAGAGGTAGCTCACAACACCCTGGTCCTCCAGCAGCAGGGGCACTCTGTAGACTGAGGAGACGTCATGGACACAGATCACCTGGAAAGGATAACAAAATGTGACTTTGGTTTTAATTTTGTAATTGATCAAAAAGGGCTGAGCAATGTTAACATTTTCATATTAACTTAATCAATCAATTAAATAGAATTGTCCCAGAAAACAGAAAAAGTCAACATTACAATTCCATGAATCAAATGTACAGTATATTATTGATTTTTTACTTCATTTAAGATTTGACATTTGAGGCTAAAGTTCTCAAAATACATGGAGACCAAGCCACACATGTTTACACATCATCAGATTACCATTTAATCAATATCAACCCTAATTGATAGTAGCATACAGTAGGGATGTCACGAGAACCAGTACTTCGGCACCAAAATTCTGAAAACATGACGGTACTCCTTTTTCTACAATACCGTAGGTACGCGGGGATGCAATTCTTCCGGACCTGACAGAGGAAGTACATATGCCTACAAGTGTTCTAGTCTGCCGCTAAATGCTGGAGAAGACGAAAGCGGACAGAAACAGAGCGCGTCATCTCCGTGCTCAGCTTTACCATAATGTTACATCTACAGCAACGGCTTTCACGACTTCACCTGGAGCTGCCAAACAGAAAGTAAGTCTGTTTCTCTCTGCCGTTGTCTGTCACAGCCTAACGTTAGCTCCGATAGCTGACATATGCTAACTTTAGCGATTGTTTTAGCGGACATCTATAACATCAGTTAAGTTAACTTTAGCCAGCCTGGCTCTATGTGAAAAACAACAACGGCAGATGGAAACAGACTAACTAAACATGCTCTCCAGATGACATTTCAATCACGCTCTCCTTACCCCCTCTACTCGGACCCCTCCACACCAAACCAGTAAGCTA
This sequence comes from Zingel zingel, assembly GCA_023566125.1. Taxonomy (NCBI): domain Eukaryota; kingdom Metazoa; phylum Chordata; class Actinopteri; order Perciformes; family Percidae; genus Zingel; species Zingel zingel. Next base: position 12,295,222 of record CM042321.1, on the reverse strand, counting down.
TCGCGACATCCCTAGCATACAGTGACGTAGCGGTTATCCTTATTAAGTTCATGTCCCTCTTATATCTACCTTTTGTATTATCAAATAGAATACCACATCTGCAGATGTAGGGGTTGACAACATGAACTGTACTAGTTCATTACTAATGTTAGCAGCATAGTCTTCACATAAATCTTCAAGTGAGATTGTTTATTGTAACACAGCAAAGTCACACTACTTCACCTGTGTGGGCTCCACATGACAAAACATGGAGATCTTCTCCTTGACAGCGGTTTCTAGGGGCGATGTACAGCGGCACATTATCTGAAAAGAATCAATACGTTTATTTCTATAATAATAATAATAATAATAATATATTTTATATTGCGCTTTTCACGAACTCAAAGACGCTTTACAGGGCAGGTATATATAAACACAAACAAAACAAGATTCAGGTACAGATGAAAAGGGAAGGGGCGTGGGGCTACGGATAGGCAGTGGTGAAGAGATGGGTCTTGAGGAGAGACTGGAAGATGGTGAGGGACTCAGAGGTGTGGATCTCTTGGGGGAGGGAGTTCCAGAGCCTGGGAGCTGCCCTGGAGAATGCTCTGTCACCAAAACTGCGGATGAGGTGAATCAGAGGGACCGTGAGCGTTGGTACGGGGAGAGGAGGTCAGTGAGGAATGAGGAGGCCAGATGGTGGAGAGCTTTGTAGGTGAGGACCAGGATTTTGTAGGTGAGCCGGTGGGAGATAGGAAGCCAGTGGAGTTGTTTTAGGACTGGAGTTATGTGGTGCCAGGATTTGGAGCGGATGATGAGTCGGGTGGCTGAGTTCTGGACCAGTTGTAGTAGGTTGATGTTGGTAAAGCTGATGCCGAGAAGAAGTTGAGTTGCAGTAGTCCAGTCGGGAGGAGATGAAGGCGTGAATGAGTCTTTCAGCAGCAGGGGGCGTGAGAGAGGGTCTGATTTTGGCGATGTTGCGGAGATGAAAGAAGGAGGTTTTAATGACATGACGGATGTAGGGCTCAAGGGAGAGGGTGGAGTCAAAGATCACACCAAGGTTGCGGGCCTTGGGAGACAATGGTGCCGTCGATGGTGAGAGTGGGGTTAATGATTTTGCTAGTGTGGATTTGGAGGCTATGAGGAGGAATTCTGTTTTATCGCTGTTGAGTTTGAGGAAGTTGTCTTGCATCCAGGTTTTAATAGCTGACAGACAGGAGTTGATGAGGGAGAATGGAGGATTGTGGGGGATTTGGTGCTGAGGAAGATCTGGGTGTCATCAGCGTAACAGTTGGAAGTCCAGGTTTAAGTGGCGGAGTATCTGACCAAGGGGGAGGATGTAGATGATGAAGAGGAGGGGGCCGAGTACGGAGCCTTGGGGAACACCTTGAGTGACTGTGGCAGAGGTGTGGTTATGGAGAGAGATGAAGTGGGATCTGTTGGAAAGGTAGGAGCGGAGCCAGCTGAGTGCAGTACTTTCGATACCGAGGTCTTTGAGTCTGGTGAGCAGGATATTATGGCATCGAAGGTTGCACTCAGGTCGAGGAGGATAAGGATGTTGAGGGAACCGGTGTCTGCAGAGTTGAGGAGGTCGTTGAGGACTTTGAGGAGAGCGGTTTCTGTGCTGTGGAGGGGGCAAAAACCAGATTGGAGAGGTTCGAATTGGTTATTGGCATGAAGATGAGTTTGTAGTTGTGAGTAGACTATACGTTCCAGTGTTTTAGACAGAAAGGGGAGGTTGGATATTGGGCGGTAGTTGTTGAGGGAGAAGGGATCCAGACCAGGTTTTTTTTAAGGATTGGGGTGACAGCGGCAGTTTTGAAGGCAGAGGGGACAGTTCCAAGGGACAGTGAGGAGTTGAAGAGGTTAGTGAGGTAGGGGCATAGGACGGGGAGGCAGGACTTCAGGATTCGAGTAGGGAGGGAGTCAAGGGAACAGGTAGTGGGTTTGGAAGAGCTGATGAGTTTAGAGATTTCAGGAGTGGTGACTGAGTCAAACTGGGAGAGGAGGCAGTGTGGAAGATGGGTCGGGAGGTCAGGAGGGATGGGGAGAAGAGGGGCCGTGGTAGGTGCTGAAGTAGATCCTGGGAGGTCAGATATAGGGGATAGAGATTGATAAATGATGTTGATTTTGTCAGCAAAAAAGTGGCGGAATGAGCTGCAGAGATCCGGAGTAGAGGTAGGGAGGGTGTTGGTCCGAGTCTTGATGTTGAGGTTGTTCATTGTGGAGTAGAGTGTTCTGGGTTTTGACAGGGGTCGGTGAGGATGGTGGAGAGGTAGGCAGATTTAGCAGCAATGAGGGTGTCTTTGTAGTCAATGAGGTGGAGTTTATAGGCTTCATGGTGGACTGTGAGAGATGATTTTATTGTCAGACGTTCAAGTTGGCGGCCAGTTTGTTTAATTTTCGGGAGTGCAGGTGTGTACCAGGGTGAAGAGGTGTTAAAAGTGACGTTTTTGTTTTGAGGGGGGCCAGGGTGTTGAGGGAGGTAGACGAGGTGGAGTTGCAGTGGTTTGTGAGGTTATCGGGTGAGGTGAGGGTTTAGTCCAGGAGGAGAGTGGTGGAGAGCAGGTCAGAGAGATGGTGGGGATCGATAGATTTAATGTTATGGAAGGTGATTTCTCTGAGGAGGCGGGGGCATGGGATTGGAGAAGGGATGGTGAACCGTATGAGTTTGTGATCAGAGAGGGGAAAGAGGCATGGATGGAGGTCGAGCACCAGTTGGTTTGTGGAGCAGACCAGGTCGAGGATGTGTCCTTTTTCATGGGTGGGGAATATGACATGTTGGGTGAGAGTGAAGTTGTCCAGTAAAATGGTGAATTCTGATGAGAGCTTGCAGGTGGGGGAGTACATGTGGATGTTTAAATCACCGAGTAGCAGCAGATGTGGAGAGAGAGATGAGGCTAGTGTGAGGAGTTCAGTAAAATCAGAGAGGAAGGAGGGATTTGGTTTAGGTGGCCAGTAAATGAGGATGACTGTCATGGAGGAAAGCGCTATAAAGGCGAGATATTCAAACGATGATACTGAGGGGAGGGTGAGTTCTGTGATCCGGAAGTTCTGATTGAAAATAACAGCGAGGCCACCTCCACGGCGGGAGGGGCGGGGTTTGCAGATGTAGTTGTAGCTAGGGCGGATGCTTGGTTGAGGGAGAAGAAGTCGTTGCCAGGTTTCGGTGAGCAGAAGGAAGTCCAGAGTGTTGTCAAGGATTAGCTCATGGAGGGCAGGGGCTTTATTGTTGAGCGATCGGCTGTTGAGGACGGCAAAGTTGGCATGGTGAGAGGGTGGTGGGATGGGGGCAGGCTGGAGAGATCTGAGATTGTCCCGGTTAGCAGTGAGTGTGGTCGGTGGGGAGGGGGGGTGTTACAGTTGAGGGGGGACAGTGAGTGGATTTGCAAATGATTGGAGAATAGGTGTATGTGAAGTGCGGATAGCACTGCAGTCCAGTCCGGGTTTTCTGTGCAGCCAGACGGTGCGTTCGGCCCTATGTAATCTAGTGGGGGAAGCATTCTGATGACGTGGGAGAGGTGTGACAGAGTGTGCAGGCGAGAGCTTCTGTGGATGTAACAGGGTCGATGTAGAAGTCCGAGCTAATATACAACATGACATGGATATAGTCTAAAAAGATTCCTATATAAACACCATCTTAGATTTTATGTCATGTCAGATTTGATTAGGTTGTGTACCACATGAGATGAATACATAACCAAGAATCATTGGATATAGATTTCTACACATAAAAGGAAAGTAGACGCATGGCCTGATTATATCTGGGATGCAGGAGGGAACGCCAAGTTTTAAGGGCAAATTGTAATCAGACTCACCAAGTCTGGAGACAAGCCTAGCCCTCTGAGCTCTCGGACACTGTTTTGGGTCGGTTTGGTTTTCTGTTCTCCTGTGGTATTCGGCTGAGGACACAAAAGCAAAGCCACCTCCAAATTGTAGCATAAATGTGTGTGACAAATAAACCAATGGAGATTTTTTACTGTTCTCTAGCACCTTTCCTTCAAAAAACAAAGCGCAGATGTAGTGATCCTGCAGTTATCCCATTCTACTTGACATGCATGTTCACCAGTGTGCCCTACCTGTGGTACCAGGCTGACATGAATGTTGCAGAAGTTCTCCTTTTTCACCTTGAACTGGAACTGCCTGAAGGCCTCGATGAAGGGCATACTCTCAATGTCCCCCACTGTGCCTCCCAGCTGTTGACACAAAACATGCTTAGCCCA
>CM042321.1:11956020-12283520 GCA_023566125.1 Zingel zingel | reverse complement strand
TGGTTTGGTCAAGTGAGGCACTACAAAATAGAGCAATGATCCCTCAAAACCACTGATACAGTAACACAGTCTGTGAGATATTAAAGTTTTCCTTCATGTATTCAATGTTGCTCTGTTCCAGTTTCGCTAGGTAATGAAAGTAGTAATTCTAATTCATTTCTGCCAATGATCTTGATCTAATTAAAGACCTCATCCCTGCCACCTCATTTTCATAAGCTGTTCCCTTCAATTACATCGGACAAGTGAGCACAGACACACATTAACCTCCTGCATGTTTTTTGGTTGTATGTTTGACTGTGGCCAAAGTCAGCTGTGACAGCTCAGTTAATGATTGTCTGTATCATGTTTTTACCTTCCCCAAAGAGCAAGAGAAGCCAATGAGTCTGGAGAGATCTTTTGAAACAATAGTTTGTAATTTTGTGAAACATTCTTACACTTACTTTCTTTCTGAGAGTTAACTGAGCGTTTGTGTGGGGATTAAAAACTAATTATATGCTTTAGTTTGTGAGCTTTATTGATATTGCTCTGCTGATATTGAACTTTTGAAAAATGTTCCTACCTTGAGTCTTTATGCTAAGCTAAAATAATTGCCTTTAAAATGCAAAAATTGACTTATTTTCTGTTTCCATAGTCTATAATAATTGACTGTTGTGCAGATTATCAGCAGTACAAATCAGAAGAAAAAGGTCTGTCAACTAATATTTGCAGGAGCTAATGCGAATAAGTTCTTTTACAGTCAATAACGTTAAAATATCGTGGTCTTTTTAAATCACATTTAAATGTATCTTCCTATTCTTCTCTCTTCACTAATTAGAGTGTGTACCATTAAGGCTGCCCTATGTTTTGTTGTCATTTGAGTGTACAACATGTGTAAATATATGATGTTGATCTAGTGAACGATCAATCCTTGCATCCGTAGCTTTTGCATGCAATTAAAAAAATTGGATATATCCCACTTGGTTTGTTAGTTTTCAAGAGAGGAAAACTATCCAGAAGACATGCCAGTGAAGATGACAAGAAGGTGAAAATGTCCAGTGTAATCTCTAAACAGGACTCACACGGTTATAGCTCTGAGTCTTCAGTGGCGAGAAAGAAGAAAACTGACTTGATTGAGTCAAACTCAGAACCAAATGAAAACCTTTTATACAATTTGAATATGTGTGCATAACAGAAGGTTGTTATGAAGATTTGATTTCACATTGGCAATGTTTCACTAATGTTTAAAAGCTGTGTGATTGTTAAAGTCAAAGATTATTAATAAACTATGAATCATTGTGTAGTAATGCTTATTCAGCACTCTTATGCATTTATCAAGTGTTAGTTTAGGTATTAGTTATGTTTTCAACTTTACAATAAGGCTCACAAAGAGCATTAAAAACAATTTAATTATTGTTTAGTAATGTTTTTTCAGCATTCTTATACATTTTTTAAGTGTTAGTTAAGGTGTATATGTTTTCAACTTTACAATAAGGCTCACATGGAGCATTAATAAGTAATAAATCATGGTTTAGTAATGCTTATTTAGCATTCTTATACATTCTCCAAGTGTTAGTTAAGGTGTATATGTTTTCAACTTTACAATAAGGCTGTCAAAGAGCATTAATAACTGGTTAATTATGGTTGATTAATGTTAATTTAGCATTCTTATGCATGTATCAAGTGATCACAATAATGTATATACGTTGGGCTTTAAGTTATTGTCCACATGAAGACAACGGAACAGGCAAACCTCTGTGTGGAGACTATGGCGTCTTTTCACTGATCTCACCCTTTACCAAAAGTAAGTAATACGTTATATAAGTTATATAAATATGGTGGACATAAGTAAGTGGAAAACCATAACCTGTAAACAAACAATAAAAACAGTTTTCTCATAATGAGATGGCTTTGCTGTGAACCTCAAGACATACATGCTATCTAACATCTTTATCAACCACTTAGTAACATTAGGAAATACATTAATTAACAAGTAAACCCTGAATTGATGTTAACAAGATGCAGTTACCTAATGTTTAATATTGTATGATCAACTGTTAATTGATGCTTATTACTGTAATAAATAATGTTAATAGCATCTTACAAACCATTACTCAATGAATCAATCAATGCTTTAGTTAACATGAACATCATTAGTAAAAGATAATTAGACACCTTAGCAGTTATTTCCAGTCAAGGCTTATTACTACATTAACTAATATTAAAATAGACACCTTAGTTAACACAGTCAAGGCTTATTACTACATTAACAAATGGTAAAATAGACACCTTAGTTAACTTTTATTAACTGTTAGTTAAAGTTTTTATTGCATTAACTAATGGTAAAATCGACACCTAAGTTAACTGTTATTAACAGTTTGTCAAGGCTTATTACTGCATTAACTAATGGTAAAATCGACACCTTAGTTAAAGCGGTGCTATGCAGTTGTGGCCATTTCTTCGCTGTTTTCTCGCTTTTTGCTTGCAGGTTTCTCTATAGAGCTCCCCCTACAGGTTCAGAATAGATATTTGGCAGCTCCTATGTTTACTTGTGTCTGATTCCTCGCTCGGTCAGTTTGCTGTTTCCTCTTTCTCTGTTCCTCTGACAATGCTTTCCTAGCTTTCTGCTTCTTTTTTTGCCAGCTCAGCCATGACGATAGTGTGAAAAACTCCATCGCTACCTTGTTAGCCGGTTCCTGAATGGGCGTATGTGTGCAGTGCGGTGAAGCAATTTGTTACAGCGCGAGACCTGATATCACCAATACTTCCTGACGCTGAGGCTGGCGGCTCACTGGCTGAAAGTTGCAAGGGTGGTTTTTCAGCTCACAGGCGCTAGGGGGGAGGCGAGACGACCACCATTCAACCCAAAAAAAGTCATATAACCATTCCAATGACTCCGAAGCTGTTCAGTTAAGGTAGATTAAGCTAAAAAAAAAAACTGCATAGTTCCCCTTTAACTGTTATTAAAAGTTAGTCAAGGTTTATTACTACATTAATATTGGTAAAATAGACACCTTAGTTAACTGTTATTAACAGTTAGTCAAGGCAATTACTAATGGTAAAACAATGTTTCAATTAATACCTTAGTTAACATGAACATACATGACACCTAATAATTAGACACCTTATTTAACTTTAACGGTTAGTTAATGCTTATTAATGCATTAAGTAATGCTAATTAATGTACCCTTATTGTAAAGTGTTACCAATATGATCATCTATTGCATATTATGTGATGGTATAAGAGTAAACTCGTTCATAACAAGAAATGTAAATACAAACTAAAATGTCCACAAGTTAAAAGGAGGGAAGAAAAAATTTCCCAAAGTAAAATATCAGTTTGTGTTGGCAGCGTTTTCTTCACCCCCACCCTGTGAAGTTAGATAGCACTAGGGTCAGATGTCATGAGCTGCCTCACTCTCCCAGACCTCCAGTGGTCTGGAGACGTCCAACTCCCTGCTCAAACAGACACGCAAAGAAACAGTAGCCCACATCCCCCGCACCCTATACACATTATTTATGAATAGAAGTGGTGCCTTTCCCTGTCCTTTTGTAGTTTTGGAATGTGCAAGATAGATCGATGTAAGACGGGAACACAGATGGCTTAATGCAGTACAAACCACTCAGAGGAAAAGTGAGCTCTTGGGCAATTAGTGACATGATGGCTGCTCGTGCTTGGTGGGCTGGATAAACAGTGGCTGTGGCGGCAAATGGTTAGGTATGTGGGTAGCATGGCTAATGATGATCAGTGCAGTACTGTAGCAGAGCAAAAACACAGTTAACAATCTTAACCAGGTGACGGAGAGAATACAAGGGTTTCTCTTGATCAGACAAATCACAAGAAGCAGGGAGTACATCATGTGTTACAGGGCTGCAAATAATCTATTATGTGAATATTTTCAATTAATCTACTTATTTTCATTAATCAAATAATAGTTTAGTCTCAAAAATTTCAGAAAAAAGAAAAAAAATTGCCACCACTAATTTCACAGTACAAAGTTGCTTGTTATTGTCTGACCAACAGTCCAAAATCTAAAGGTATCCAACTTAAAATGATATAGAAGAATCATTATGCAATACTTAAATTATATTCAGTAAACCAACACTTCTACCATGGTAGAAGTCATATAGGGTGTGGACGTGGGTGTGGGTGTGGGTGTGGGTGGGTGTGTGTGTGTGGGTGTGTGGGTGTCACCTAAAATCTTGTACATTTTCAATAATATCTTGGGCAATTAATCTCATATTGCAATATGAGATTAAAGATATTGAAAATGTACAAGATTTTAGGTGACATCCACACACCCGCACACACATGCACACCCACACCCACACACACACACACACACACACACACACACACACACACACACACATTTGAATTACCCGCTAGCTGCAGTGACACACATGTGACAACAAGGTCAGGTGCGGTTGCAGGAGTGAGACAATGGTCTCACTGAGAAATCCAGCTCAAAGACCTCTGGGGAAACCCTCTGAGTTTGTTGTCATTGTCTTAAACCTATACTCTGTTTATGCTACGCACGTAGATGTGTGTGTGCGTGCGCCTGTGTGGGAGTGTGACATATACCATTCTCTTCTCATTGCCTAAGCCACAAGTTATTGAGAAAACAAATGTCAGTTGAAGGGCGTTGTCTGTTTGGTGTCTGCACTAAGAGTTAGTCTTTCCTCCCACTACTTGGAGCAAATCTAATTTGATTATGAGCACCAGTGAAGAAAGGCATTGAAGGAGAGAGTTTATTGGATAACATGGGACCAAGGATGACAATAGAGAGATGAGAGGGAAAGTTAGTGAAATAGAGAGAAATAGAAATGTAGTGATTTTGTGAGAGAGAGCGGGAGAGAGACACTCAGATAGAGTGAAAGAGAGATTCTTCCCATCGGGGATGAGGGTCTGGATCAGTGCCCGGTATGCCACTGCACTGTCATCTGTGAGCTGCCTTTGTACACGTATGGAGGCCAGCATATCCCATGATCCTCGGCTATTATCCCAACCCAACTCCTAGCATGTGGCCTCCTGCTCGTTCATGCCTATTGCTCATCTCAAACTTCCTCCTTCTGCACTGTTCCCTTTCCCTATTCTATCCATCCTCTCTCCTCTACCCCCCAACTCCTCCTCACCCTCATTTCACTCTTCCTTATATCTCTCTTCTTTCTCCTAGCCAAAGCACAGCTAGAGGCTGGGCCTTTGCCACCTCCATGAAAACAGATGACAGTGTTATGTTTTTTTTCCTCCCCACTGCCGCAGACCCCCCCCCAGGAGAGGTCTGTCTGCCTAGGAGGAGAGGGGGAAATGAGAAGGACTGATTAATTTAAAACGCATGCTCTCCTCTTTTTTCTTCAATGAGCCCCCCTTCAAGAAGACATGCCTGCTCAGTGAGAGATTGAGAGGAAGATCATGGGAGCTCATTCAGTCAAGCCATGTATTCCATTATAAATAATGTGTGTAATGTGCAAACAAGCCTCCAGTATTAGGGTTGTGGCCTTTGACCGGGACATATATTATATGTTCTGTGAAGAGTTTTTAATGGTGGAATGGTGACGAGATCAATACTTCAAAGCCAGGCCAAACAGAGAGGGATTCTTTTGTTGCTCTTACATTGAAAACACAGCTCCATATTCTGTTTTAATTTAAAAGCACATTGAAGGTTTCAAATAAAAACAGGCAGCCATGTAAAGATCATTGTCACATAGCCACAAAAAATGTGTCTCATTTCATTAAAAAAGGCAATAATTCCATTCAAAAGTTGTTGTTTTTTTTGCTTTTTTTTTCAAATCAAAATGAGAGATTATTTTCCTGCATCTTAAATAAGTGTCATACTCAGTGTTGCTCCCCAAAATAACTGAAGTGGCATTGTCAATGCCCTGGACATCGAGTCTGATAACAGATCATACCAAATATAGAGAAGAAATGCACCTTGATGCCTTGTGACCACGTGCATTAGCACTTCTAGACCAAGTCATTCTCAAGTCAGATGCTAGGCTAGGGTGAACAAGCAGTCCTTTTTTTATCACTAACTCAGTTATTCAATAATTTCAACCTCTTCATGCATTGAAGACTGTTTAGCTTGCTTACACCACTTAGCTTTGGCAGCATCCTTTACAGGCTTTACAGGAGAGGTGGGGCTGGCTGCTGATACTTCAGTTGTCATCAAGCGCAAAATAGTTCATGGCCTTAAAGTTTGGTGCCGTTTAAGTTTCCTTCCTCATATTTCCAAAAGACAGGCATATGTCCTGAAATCATTATAGGATGTTCTCACTGATGCATATACTTTACTGACATTTCACATCTTTCACAAATGTTTTTATTTAAACCTGAATTAATTGCTTTTTATTGTATGTGTGGCTACTTAGTGGCAGTGGAACAATCTGTTAACACTGACATATCCTTATGAAGTTGTTATGGTGAAAGGCAAGCATCCAATAGACAATAAGCTACATTTGCATTAATTCGAAGTTGTATTTTAGCGACCTTAAGAATGCGAATCCAATATTCACTCTCTCTTTTAACTTTATTTTGTCTCCACCAACTCCTGAGGGAACTCCTTTCCCTATTTAGCTGCTAAATACTCCACTATGTTCACTAGCTAACTTTGTCTACATGTTGTTTGATGCTGGGCAGGTAGCATACAGTGGATTTATCTGAGCTTTTTCACAGTAAACATCCTGTTGTTTCTGGAAACGAGGTAGATAAGGGGGAAAACAGTAAAGTTGGATCACTTCATCACTACAAACATCACCTTTCACATTACACATAGTCAGTTGACATTGTTCTAATACAAATATTGATTAGTGTATTTTTTGGCTTTAATTTCCAAATTTCTAAATTTGTTAAATGGTACAAATGTCAGTGTACTTCTATATGAGTACCAGCACTCTTCTATTGCTTTCATGTTTATCGTGCGGAAAATGTGCTCAGTTCCACACACATTGCTGTCTCCATTCCTGTCCCACACCTCATGTGCTCTTGCCAGTGTATTATGCTCACAAACGAGCTACAGTACTATATACAATGAACTGTACTATTTTGGTCGCCTTATCAATAGAGGATCTGTCTCTGTCAGTGTCTCAGCCCCTTGCTTGTCTGTGAGAAGTCTTCATGAAGGATCGCAAGGACAATGAATAACTTGATTAGAGGACGTATCACTTTGGATCACATGTATGGAAGAATGCAGGAACACGACCCAGACGAAAGCAATTTGGCCCTTGTGGATTGTGAACTTTTTAATACAAACAAGCCTGGATGTAACGCTGACTTGCTACAGAGACCAAAGGTTCATCAAGGTCCACCACGAGACTGTGCTTCAAAGACTTTTATTGGTCATTCCAAGCGAAAGTGTCAGTTGTTGTCCATAGTTCATGAAGCATGAGACACAAAAAGCTACAGTATTGACAGACATTTTCTGCGCCTCTGTTGTTTCTCTGTGAAAGATCCCATTCCATACTTTAGCATTTCATATGTGGATGTGGTGCTTGTAAGCTCTCTTTCCGTATATATACATTGTGCATTAGTACCAGTTCAGGTTATTTAAAGCTGGATGCTAAATTCCTCCCCCCTGTGACTCTCTACAGGGTAAACAGGATCTTGACTGCACACACTGCCTTCTTATCTCTCGGTCAATGTTTATCAAGGAATCCTCAGTACTCATGCTGAGGCGGGGGTTAGGGGCCATCCACACGGAGTCGCTTTTTGGTGCAAACGCACATGTTTAGCATCGTTCAAATCCAGTAAACGCACTGCCTGAATACGCACATTTTTGAAACTTGGTCCCAGGGTGAAAAAAATTTGAAAACGGCTCCCTTTTGGCTTCGTTTGGACGGCGAAACCGCATACTTATCGTATCGATGATGTCATCCCCACACCCCTCGACCTCTTACCGCGGCCACTGACACACACACTACTGCGGTGAAGCTATAAGCGAGCATATCTCTATGGTCAAACAATCCCACTTCATCTAAATACTTGTCTAAATAAATGTCTCTGCTCCCTGACACTTCCCTCTGCTCTGCCGGTCCTGGATTCTACACAACATATATTGCTAACGTTATGTAGCTAACGTTAAACATCGCTAAAGCAGCTACGTTACGTTAACGTTGGCTGCTATGGTTATCTGTTTATAAAGTGGAAGTAGACAACTTATCACCTAGCTAGCTAATCTGTCTGCTTATCAACTCCTTGAACGGATTATAGTAACTTTTAGCACGGCTATAAATGCAAAATAAAAAGCAATCCAACAGCACATTATACAATGTAAACAAAGACAAATTTTCTTGCGTAGGCCTTTATAAAATGAGCAGTTGTGAAAGTTATTATAGTCCACGGATGTATTAAGAGAACGTTAGTCTAGCTAGTCATGTTATGATGGAAAGTGGAAATTACAATGCTCTTCTTCTCCGTTTTTTGGTGAATTTCTCTAGCAGAAACAGTGCCGCTTATAGGCCTGGAATATGAAGTAGCGTGTTGAGTCATTTACAAATGGATCCGTTTGGACGAAACTATTCTTGAAACGAATCCAGGGAAGACGGGTTGCTACGTGTGGACGTGGCTAAATCTGCAAATAAATAATCCACTTAAGACTGTTGACTCTCAGGCATCATGGTAGCTCAGCAGGTGCTCGTGAGTTTGAATCTGACTCATGACTTTTGCAGCATACCACCCTCTCTGCTGTTTTCCCTCTATCTTCATTGTAGGCCATCTAGTGAAGCATGGCTGCCATAAAAATAATCATTAAGGAAAGATTATCTCCCTCTCACCTCTCTCTCAATGTCTCTCCATCTCTCTGAGTTTGGAATGCTCCAGTGCAATCTCCCCCACTGAGAATAACACTCACGTTGGGTAATTTTGTCTTACATAAGGGAGAGTATTGCACACAACAAGACATGTAAAAACAACATCAGGCAAGGCCAGAGGGAGAGAATGCAATCCTCAGCTATTTGTAATGGAGAACAGGGGAGGGGCTTCAAATGTGTGTGTGTGTGTGTGTGTGTGTGTGTGTGTGTGTGTGTGTGTGTGTGTGTGTGTGTGTGTGTGTGTGTGTGTGTGTGGGGTTGCATCCACATGGGGTGGGAGGTGTTAGTGGAATTTCTGAGAGCTATGCTGATTTTACAGGCACAGCAGGGATTGTGTAAGTGTTTGTGTGTGTGCACATGTAAGTCAGCATGAATGCATGGGTGGGTATGTGCCCACATGTGTATTGTGGAACATGTGATTTTGTGGCTGTGTGTGTGTGTGTGTGTGTGTGTGTGTGTGTGTGTGTGTGTGTGTGTGTGTGTGTGTGTGTGTGAGTGTGTGCGTGTGAGTGTGTGTGTGTGCGTGCGCTGTGGGGCCTCCACACTTGGCTGGGGTTAGCGAGTGGAATCTTCAGAGTGTGATGTTAAATTTGCAGAGTCTGTAAAGCCAGAAACAGGCTGGTGAATCTTCCACAAGTCAGTTGCTGTACAACAATGTTTTTGTTGCTGCGAGCAAAAACAAGCCACGCAGGGAAGGAAATTATCTTTGTTAGCGTTTGCTTTTTTTTTTGCCTTTAAAAGCTCCATTAATTGCCATTATTTTCTATTAAAATTGAATCAACTCAAAAGTCATGTGAAAGGGGTGACAGAACCACAGAGAATTACCAGCCACCTCTGCAGCTGCTTTAGCCTCTTTTAGCTAATGTTTTAGTTTTACTGCACGCTAACTGCCCAGCACGAAGACAGCAGAGAGACAGTAACAGACTATCTGGTGATGAAAAGTCAAACAGCTACACTCTCAGGAGTCAGAGAAAAACAGAAGTAGAGAATGAATATTGGACTTTCTATACATGTGTTAGGTAGCAAGAAACACAATTTCAAATCCATGCTCTTTGTATGCAGTAGATGACAGGGATGCAATTTGCCTCTGTTTATTAAAGTAACACGCCGACTTATTTGGACTTTAGCTTATTCACCGTAACCCCCAGAATAAGACAAGTCGATACATACCCTTCTCGTGTCCGTGCGTGTTGTAGCGGTGTCTGACAGTTCCACCGGTAGCTTAGCCTAGCACAGAACATGCAGGTAACTGGTTCCAACTAGCCTACTGCTCCGAATAAGTGACAAAATAACGCCAACATGTTCTTATTTACATGTTGTGATTTGTAGCGTCACAGCGTGTACAAAAAACAACGTAACATGAGACGCAGCCATCTTCTAACCGTAAACAAACCGGGAACTATATTCTCAGGCGGAAGAATATAGTACTTGGGCGGAATGATTTGCTTTGCAGCAAGCCTGTCTGAGAATATAGTTCCCGGTTTGTTTACGGTTAGAAGATGGCTGCGTCTCATGTTACGTTGTTTTTTGTACACGCTGTGACTCTACAAATCACAACATGTAAATAGGAACATGTTGGAGTTATTTTGTCACTTATTCGGAGCAGTAGGCTAGTTGGAACCAGTTATCTCCAGGATCTGTGCTAGGCTAAGCTACCGGTTAACCGTCAGACACCGCTACAACACGCACGGACACGAGAAGGGTATGTATCGACTTGTCTAACTCTGGGGGTCACGGTGAATAAGCTAAAGTCCCAATAAGTCGCCGTGTTTCTTTAAGGAAGCCAGCCTTTTCAGGTAAAACTGTCTTTAAGGTGTCTTTAACTGTTGCTACATACTTAGCATGCTTTACAAATGCTGCTTTCTAAGATCCAAAAAAGCCAAGCCTTGGATAATACTTTGACACAAAAAAATGTGTGCAATGGCAAATGCAACAGGTGAACACTGTTGAATGTGTTGGCTGCTTTTATAATACACAACTCAACAATGGCCAAAAGAGTTGCAAAGTTAGAGGAGCGATTTCAGGTGCACCTGGTTCTGGGAGTAAAAGACCCATTCATTTTTCCCATAGACATACATGACACATAGTTGGAGCTCTTTTCGTGTTTCTTTCTGTTGTTTCCTTGTTTTCTTCTTATAAAATCTCATAGGTACAAGCCTGTGTGCATAAAGACGATGGTGAAGTTAACTACAACTCCCAAGGTGCATTACAGAAAAAAACATCCCATCTCCAAGCTTTAAATTATGTTAGGTGATCCGCTAATTGTGTGTGCAGGATAAAGATTATGGCATTGAAATAACTGACAACATAATTAATTAGCTTTTAAAATTCTGATAATTTTGGATGATTTCAGCAGCTATGGTGCCATATTTTATATACAAATTCAGTGAAAGTGTTTTGAATTTGCTACTGCTCTGATTCACTACTCTGGTTGGCTTCTTCTCCATGGCAACAGTAGCCAAGGCTCATGGGTGTTGTAGTATTTAGACCCATCCACTGTGCCAAAATGACAAACAAAACAGCGGCCCTGCCCAATTTGCAACTCTATGAATATTCTTTGTGCAGCTGAAAAGGCTCAATTACACTAAGCCACTAGCAACTAAAGCTAAGCTATGGAAGTGACATTTTATGTTATTATTCATAACCAGTAATAATCTGATCTTGTAGAGCTGAGAGCTGTAGTTGTTTCTTTCAGTTGAGAGCATGTGTTGAGATCCCCACTGTCACAAACAGAGCTGCCAGCTAGGTATCATGCTAGTCATCAGCTGTTTCAAAGATAAATTGAAAGAAATAGAGAAGTTGACTTCTGAGTGTTTCATAACCTGAAACTGTATATCTATGACAGGTTAATAATGGTTGTTTGACATGGTATATGGTTGATAAACTTGCATAGATAGAGGATCTTCATTGTTTCTCATCTTTGTGACAGATAAGCCTTTTCTCAGAAATGGACTTGAAAGCCCAGTTCAAGCCACCTGTCAGCCAGGCCTGTCCCGCTGCAGAGACAGTAACGCTGACGGCATTGAGATGAGGGGGCACATGTAAAAACACAGAACTTTATTGGAATTTTAAGAACAAATTGTCACATATCCACCCACATTAAAGAGGATGACATGACCCTTTAAATGCCAGGTGGGTGGGATTTCTCATATGTGGGTTGTAACTCAATTAAGCATAGTTTTATGTAATATATTACCATATAGCAATTATTTTACTAAATGCTTACTTAATCGTTAGTGTGGTAAAAGCTGATACTTCAAGCTGAATCAGACATAACATAGAAATCAGTATTCCCAAGTTGACCCAAATTATAAACACTGACACTGGCCTGGGAATTATTCTGTTCCTCGAACGGCCATAAAAAGACTATTCTGGACTCTAAACAGTGCTGCTTAACCAAACTACAGGAAACATGGATTCGTTCCTGGAATTGCAATTTATAAACTAAGCTTGCCTAGTATTTTAGAAAACTGAAATCAACCCATTAAAGTTTGGCCTGTTTTAGCTAACAATTAGTGTTCTTCTATGTCTATAGTTGGATTTTAACTTTGTTGCTGCTGCAAAAGCCAGATCCCGGCTATACTTTCTCAATTTCAAAAAGCTGTCTTGTTGTTTTGGATCACATTCATCCAACTGAGCATATAGTGTAATATTTCAGGCCTGGCATAATCTGTCAGCACTCCCTTTAAATCTAACCGGCTGTCTCATGAGATGATTGCGACAAAGTTTCAGCCCTGCTCCCTGAGAAATTGTGAAAGCCAATTACAATTGATCATGTTTTCACTTTTGTGCTGCTCTCTCATGCTCTGTGTTTATCCATCTATCACTCAAATGCCTTTTCCCACCAAGTGTCTTTCTCTATCCAAACCAGAGATGGATCAAAATGCATAGCCCGGCATGATGGATCAAAATGCATAGCCCGGCATGCATAATCCATAACACTGACCTGAATTCCCCTCTTTTCCCTTTGCTTCTTCTGCTTTACTGTTCCTCTGTCACTGCTGCCCCACCCCTTCATTTCCTCTCTCTCTCTCTCTCTCTCTCTCTCTCTCTCTCTCTCTCTCTCTCTCTCTCTCTCTCTCTCTCTCTCTTTCTCTCTCTCTCTCTCCCTCTGTTCTCCCTCCATCTGTCCTTCTCCTAAAATTGAACCCAACACATAAGGTGGTTTTGTTACTTTTTTCATGCTGCTTTGTGTGTAATCACAACGTTCCCAGCTCTTCACCTGTTTCTCAGGATCTCACTTTGTGAAAACACTTGTATGCAGGATGGGTGTTTCCAAGGTTACCGCAGAGGCACTAAATAACTGTGACAGCTGTGGCTGGGGACTCTAGTCAAGCAAAACGATATCGCCATAGATACAGAGTAGTAGTAAACAACAGCATTTATTCCCCACGCTCTAACAACAAACAAACAAATTAGTATGAACTCAAACAGGCATAAACGATGATCCTGATTCCTTTAACAGGTTAAAGGGTATGTGGGTATTAAATAAACTGCATGGCATGGTTTCTGGAACGCCAGCCAGTGGCTGCCAATGCCAGCTCTTTAGGAAGAGACCCAAAACTATTGTCAGCTAACAGCGCTACAAATCTGTCATTATATTACATCCACTTTACTGAGAGGTTAGAAACAGAGGAGAATGCATGGATTGTAATCTCCACAGTCATGAGTCTCTGGCCATCTGTGCCGCAGTGTTCCTGTGTGTGTCTAGTGGTCTGCGTGATGTCTGTTCTGTGCCCATGAGGCTGGTGCTGCATTCATCTTTCGGTCACCCAAAAGCAGATGTCACCAGGACGATGGGGAGCGGCAGATTGCCGTGGCGACCGACCGGTGGCAGGTTGAAGGTGTCTCCGCCCCACGGTGCCCAGCAGATGGAAGCTGAGGTCATTATCTGCTGCTCTGTTCATCTCCTTACCCCCCACACCCACATGCCCTCTCTCTCTTACTGCGTCACCGTACTGCAAAGACGTATCAGATCAGTTACCGTCTGATTTGCATTAAATGTAAACACATTATTAAGTGCTTTACATCATGGAAACACATTAGGCAACTTAAACTGTTTGTTCTGCTGTCAATTAAAAGTAATTATCACGGTCTTCTCTGTGGGTTTGATGAATGTTTCCTTGTGTACAGAGGTTGAGCATCCAACCCTGATACCGTTGTTGAAAAAAGGAGGCACAGCAGCCCTGTTTTCTGCCAACAATTGTAGAACTCCATAAAGAAAAAAACAGCTATTAGTGGCCATTCAGAACATATAAACCAAGTCAACAACTACAGGCAGAAAGTAGGGCAGCCTGGAAAGAAGCACTCTGCCACAGCAGGCAGCAATTCCTGGTTCATTATGTTGCCAGAATCCTTCTACAATAAGCTGTGCAGGCAGTATGGAGGACATGGGTAAATCCATGTTTACATGCTTCATGTCATGTCCTTTCTGTGTGCTGTGCTTCAGTGAGCTGTCAGTAACAGAGGGTTTCCCTGACCACTGCCTCATGGAATGGCTATCTACTAAGCTAGGAGTGTCAGCAATTATCCCTCAAACTGCCGCAGGCTACAGTATATTGAGCAAATTTCACTTCCTGTGTGCCTACTGCTCATGCTGCTCAGTGGCTCTCTGCTGTTGGTTTTCTCCTCTCTTACAAATATAAGACACACGCTCCAGATGTGTGATGTGGTGCATTATTAAAGCCATGGAGTATTTTGTTTGTGTTAGCGCACTGATGTTTGCAGCTCTGCCGTCTGTTCAAATGTGCCGAGTAATCCTTGTATGTTTGCTCTCTTGGTTAAAGCAGCATTGTAACCATTCAACAACATATGGGCAGTTTCTCTCCTGTGAGTGAGCGAGTTAGAAGTGTTGGTTGTTTTTACAGCCGTGCACACATGTGGCACACAGACGTGCCGAACACCAGCTCACTGGGGCGTTGCTGTCTGGCCATAAGCTTCATTTTATAGAGCTTCTGAAATGATCAAAGGTTAGGCTTGTATAAGATGGCTTTCCATGCAGTTCATTTTCCTCTTATTCTTATGTGTTCAGCTTTCCTGTTTGTTAGTTGCTCTCATGCATTTACTTTAAAGTTAAAGCTGAAATCTGTAATGTTTTCTAATTCAATATATCCTTATCATTGTGAAACTGAAATGGCACATTTGTTTGATTCACTCTTCTTAATTTGCATACTCTGCACCTGCATCAAAGTCACAATGCAGTCTAATCACTTATATTTCAACATTCATTTAAAAAGCATGGTTGATAATATTTTCACTTCAAAGTGAAGCCACACTCCCTCTGTGTGTGTTGTAGTCCGAGGTTCACTGTTCTCTGTTTTGATAGCCGGTCCGGCAGCGCGTGTGTGTTAGTGCATGTGGCATATTTGGGACGGTCTGTGATAACCGCATTTTTTTTCAGTATTTCGAGTACATCTCCTTTAAAGAGCAGATTGATTTGAACTGTCCTCATGCACCCTAAAGTTATTGTGTTTAACGAGCCCTTTAATAAAATTAACCTCTGAAATTACTATTATTTTCATATTTTAAAGATTAACAATACCTGTATTTTACATAACTATATATAGATCTAAAATGTAATCCGTTTTTGACATATATGCTTGCAAATATGTAATGCCTTAACACTTTAATCATAAACTTAAATCAGAATTTAAAGTTTTCAATGAAACGATGGCTTAAACAATGACATCGATGGGAACACTGAATGAGTCATGTTTTCCATCTCACTGCACACGGTCATGTACAGTATATATACACACATTGACACATGCACACAGTCTGTTTTGTCTATTCGGTTGTTATACTCAAATTTAAATGAATGCAAAACTAATTCAAACACCAAAACGGAACAGATATATTAAATAGGGGGTGACATGATAAATATTATCATCATGTCAGGTGTATTTATTGCATAACCCAATATCACACACAGTAACCCAAAAGGCTTGACAGTGTTTAAATGCTTCATGCGACTGCCCACATAGTGACTACCAATATCATCCATAAATAATTCTATTAGGGTGGAGAGTGTTTGGTGTCCAGACGGAAGCTTAATCATTAACATAATTCCAGACTGTGAGGCACACTTCAGTCTGCGGTGAGGCTGTGTGTGTTTCCTCCTCCCCCAGCGGTGCATCTCAGGGAACCGTTTTTGGCCCCCGTAGCATTTTAGTGAGTAATCGTGGGGCTTTGGAGCTCTCAGTCATCCATTTACATGTCAAAACCTCCCCAGGCTCTGGATGTGAGGAACCCAATTTGGAATGACAAAGCTCGGCCAGAGACAGCTGATCCACAAAGGAGGCCTGGTTAAGCTCTTCCTCCTAGTCACCAGCTGCTCCACTGACCCATAGTACCTCTATTCAGCAAACACACACAGGAGAGAGAGGGGAATGCTACCACGCGCACTCACGTGTAGCTGTGTACAAACTGAGAACGGTGCTTTATTCTTATAAATCACCTTATATTTAGGACACTGTAGTTGATTCAGCCCCATTTATTAGGCACATACCTGTCTTTCACATGATAAACTCTGCTCAGTTGTTGAGAATGCTTGCTGACTTTCTTTTTTTCCCCTCAAACACCAAAGTGCATTTACTACAAAAGCAGGTCACACAAACAAATCCTTCCATGGTTGGTTGTGTCTTTGGTGTGTTTGTGACATTACTGCTTACTGATGAATGCCAGTGCATGCAGATTTTTATTTCAACTGCCTGATTTATTTATGTATTTATTTATTTCACTTTATTACATTTTTTAGAAAAACAAAGCATAAAGCATGACGGGTGAAATAAACTGCCATTGATTTTTAACACGGCCCTGCGTGCAACATCTGTCACATGGAACACCACTCTATTTGTGTCTATATCTGACACAAAGTGGCTTAGGGATTTGTCACCTCCCTTCCTGCATTTTGCACTGGAATGACAGGATACTGGCTGGAACTATTAGGTCACACCCAGCATGTTTTCCTTGGATTGGTGCTCCGGATCTAAATGAAAACATGTTGCTCCAACTCCTGTACCCCCACTTTCCAGCGCATGCACCTGACCTCCAAGAGCTGCAGGAGAAAAAACATAGGCCTGAGTTTGTAAAGACAGCAATGAGAGGAGGAGATAAGTGCAGGATCAGGCCCAGATGGTAAGGTATGGCCAGCTCCTGTTGATGCAAGATAGAGATTACATAAGTAGATTTAAACCAGCGAAAAGGGGGACGCATTTCATTCACTGGTGCCAGATCTAAATTTGGAGCAATGAGCCCACAGGAAAAGACGTGCAGGGATGAAAATAGCCTTTAATAGCCCAGTTTGGGAGCTTTATTCCATTTCACTCTCCTGCCACAAGGATAGTGACAGACAGAGCACACTCCACAGAGAGCAGCTCTATTCACCCAATCACAGCGCTCCCTCGGGCAGGGAAGGAAGGAGGAGAGTGTGGGAAAAAGGAGAGGGGTGGAGGAATGGGGGATGGAGATACACAAGGCCGAGATGTAGCGACAAGAATGAGCTCAGAGCTGTGTGTGTTGTTTGAGTAGCCATTCAGGAATCATACTACAAAAGAGTTGAGTAGCTTTAATACCAGGAATACTTAACAGTAAACAGCTTTATCATCATCAAGGGAAAATAGTGTTGCATATGCAAACCATTTTTTGCAATTCACTTGACTCATGTATCTCATGTTTATAGCTAAGAATGCAGCAACTTAATTCTAGTGTTTTATTTATTACACATCCTATACAATGCATGTATTGTATTGTATTATTGTACTTTGTTATTTCTAGATTTGCCTGAAAAATAAAGTTATTGACTACACGCATTCCTCTCATCCCCAGACTTAGTGCAACAGCAAGGTTTTTTTTTCTAGTCAGTAGAGTCCAAAAGTGGCCTCAGACAGAAGGGTAGAGAGTCACAGTCAATGCTGCTGCAGATGCGTGGGGGGCTGGGAGGGAGGGTGTAGTAGAAACCCAATCTCCTCATATTGGGTGCCCATTGCCTCCAGAGAGAAAGCAAGAAACAAGAGGACCAGCTGTCCTTAACAATGGACCTGCCCCTCACCAGCCAGGGCTCAAAAGACCTCATTCAGTCCCTAGGCTCTCCAAAGGCTGCTTCCAGGGAAACTAGCCAGGACATGCTTATATTCACAACAGACATGTCTGTCTTTTTGTGTGTTTGTGTATGTCTATACGCACAAGCATGTATGTGCATATTCACCAGAAATAAAATAACACTTTAAAAAAAAACAGAGCGATGTGCATTTACACAGTCAGAGAGCCATCACTTAGACAGACTGAGACAATCACCATGGCTCCAATGCAGATTAATAGCAGAAAAGAATCCCTCTCTTAAATTAAATATATCTCTAATAAGGGAATGTTTGTTATGTATTTAAGGTGCCACCGGAGGAGTTTTGGGACCTTTAGGCTAAAAATACTTGACCCTCCCCTCACCAGTAATAATTTTTCTATGACCCCCCAAACTGACTTGTAAAAGAGGAATGACCCTCCCCTTACATGCTAGTTTGCACTTAGCAAAGATATACACATGTCATTTGATTTATTTACAGCCATGACATACATGAGTTAACCTCTGCATTCTTATCTTACACATCACACTCCTCTGTTATGGTGTGGTGGCCATTTCAGTAGATCTACTCACTAACATTGTTGTGGAAACACAATAAGCATGGAAACTAAATGCACACTTCATGCATTACTGCATTACTTCAAATACTAAGTTACTCCTCTAGTAAACTAGTATGCATGTGAAATAAAACAAAAAAAAACATTGAGACCATTCAGCAAAGGACACTGGGAAATAACAAATTCAACACTGGTTGCTATGGACTCATCACTAGGCTTCCTCAGTCATTGTATATTTTAGCACATACAGTAGGTAAAGCTGCTGAAGCTGAACATTATATTCCAAAACATGTTTTTATTTTTAAAGCAGATTTTAAATTACATTGTAACAATTTAACAATTCGCCCTTATGAAATCCAATCGCAGCACGGCTGTCTTGGAGCGCAATAGACAGACAGTGGCGGAATGCCCCGACACTTAAATTCAACTAAAATGTAACAGTGAACAATCAGTGTTGGACCTACAGTCTGTTGAGATGCCTCTCCAAACGCAGAAATGAAGCGCAGTCACACCATAAAACATTAAGACACGTTGAGAAAAAGACCCGTATTTTGCCGTAATCCAATGACACAAAAAATATAAGTAATCCACAGCGATCAGTAGATCCACAAAAAGGGTCACGGTGTATCCCAACAAGGCCTATATGAGCGTTACATTCACCAGCCAGCTCCAAACAGGTGAACAAGGCCTCTCCACTTCGCCGTTTAAACAAAGTGGAATAAACGTATAAAATTCCAAATCTACACAAAATCCGCAATCAATTAGTAAGCTGACATCACATTTATATACATGGCATTTAGGAAACCTTTATTGCAATGTTGACACAGCAAGATGTCCAGACTAGTGCAACAGTATTTTTTTTTTTTTGCGTCCTGCTGCTCCCATCGTCAGTCAGGTAATATTTTTTTTACTAAAGCAGTATATGAAATCTGATGTATTACCTACCACCATTTAGTTGTTTTGTGTTATTTAAGATATTTATAAAATATCTGGTCATGCCAGATATAATTAGTCCACTCATTTTTTAAACAATGCAATTACCCGTTTCAGCCACCAGGGGGGAAGTGCTCCCCCTGCCCCCCAGCAAACTCATGGGTCAGACCCAGCTGGTAGCGGAGGAGGGCTGAGACTGAGCTACATGAAAAAAATATGCACCAAACAAGTTACTTTGAAATTTTGCTGTTTTCATAAATACAAAAGTTGGGTGACCCCCCGCCCCCCATAGACTAAAAAGTTTTGGGTGACCCTCCCCTCAACAAAGAATAAAATGACATGACCCTCCCCTATTTTCCTCCAGTGGTCCATTCTATAAATACCGAACAGTTCCTAACAGAAGGCCCAATAGTCCACGATGCAACTTTGCTAAAAGACTTTAAAGTGAACTTCTTGTCTAAGCTTTATAGAGCCAGCTTTGAAGCCTACAGAGGGTGTTTGAATTTGTTACTCAAATGATTTTAAGTCCTATCATAGACTGTTACGTTAAACCCTCTTTTCATCAGCCTGCATTATCTAAATTGACCCAGTTAATGATTGAGACTGTACCTGGAATTGCAGTTTAGGGGTTGCAGCATTTTTCAGTTGAAATAACAGAGGTCTGTGCTCAAATACAAATACAAACATTTTCCAACACAATACAACCTTACAACCTACTGGCTTGCAGAGACCAGGGGTTTGATTACTGGTGTGTGTTTTTTAGGAAGCCAGATCAACCTCACACATTGCAATCGGCAAAATCATTGTTTCGCTAGATTGAACATCTACTGTACAGCTATCTCTTGCCAACTTTTCAACATGCTCAGTTGGCTGAGCATTCACCACACTAGGACACACTGCAAAACTGCAGGTAACGGTCAGCCACAGATGCTCAAGAACAGAATCAATGCCTTACAATGATATTTGTTTGATAGATTTTTACCTGAAAAAGGTAGTAGAAGTAAAATGTCAATGTAATGTGTTTAGAGCCCCTTAAATTCAGTAGGCCTACAATACAAATTCCCATGAATCTTGTGGTTACCATGAGGTTGCCAGGCAACTAGTGCAGACTCCAGGAAGTCACTGCACCCGGCCCAAGGGGGTAAGCTTCTCCTCGGAACGCGTAGCTCATATGGCGCCATTTTGATGCTACCAAGCCATCACCTCCCGTTAGCATTCCATTGACTGCCATTCATTTTGACGTCACTTTGACAGCGAATAACTTTACATCTGAAGCGTTTAAAGACTCTATTCGTCCATTGTTTATTTCTAAAGAAAGAGAACAATGTATTAAATGCTCCATTACCTTGTACCTCACGTTATGGCTCCGTAGCAGACATTTTTGTAAAAATAGGCTAACGATTGTGTCATAACCACGCGACTTACTGTAGCACAGTAGAGAAATTACCGTATAGTACAGGAGAAGCTCGCAAACAGTTTGGACTTACATTAGCTGTTTAAGTTTAATTACTAATGTTAACTAGCATTTTAGTTAGCAACAATTAGCCTGTGTCTATGTTATTTCCTAACATATACCTACGCTCTCCGTCTCTGCAAGATTGGGAATGATTGAGATTTCTCTTGGCACAGCTACCAGAAGACTTACAACTTTCAGACATGTTGCTCACGTCACATTTACGTCGTCTCTCTCAGTTGGAGGCTGCGCAGTAACGCCAGCCATCACCGGAAAAGTGTTTCTAATATCCTTCACTGGTCTCCGTCCAGAGCAACGGGATCTGTTGGTCCATTTTATATATGTCAATGACCCGGCCACGAAATAGTCATTACACTCAATTAACTCTCCGTAAAAAACACAACTTGTCAATGTTTGTGTGTGAAATAGTCAGGTGTAGGTAGTCAGTTTCTTTTAACTTTGGAAAAAGGCAGGTTTGTTTCCAGTCTTTTCGCTAAGCTAAGCCAATTGTCTCATGGCTCTATCTTCATACTTAGTAGACACATACATAAATGTTATCAATCTTCTCATCTACTTCTCAGCAAGAAATCGAATAAGCTTATATCCCAAAATGTCAAACTATATTCATTTACAGAAAATACTCTTTCCATACTGTATAGCTACTGCAAAGTTTGTATGACAAAATACACTTTCTTTTACTGACGGTGTATGATGCTATCAGAAGAAACATGGCAAGTGACCTGCTGTGCATTTATTCTCATCTCGTCCATTTTAAATATACATTTTTTGGAGGTCTTCTGAGCAAATCTCAAATCTCTCTAATGTTGTGTACATTCCAACTCTACTCATCCTAAAAGACTTTACCCTTTTTTATCATGTGGGGGAAGGGAACAGTAACTAAATATGCACTGCCAGAGGCTGGCAGTTTGTCCCACCCATTCCAACCCAGAAACCCCAGGTTCGATCAAGGCCATATGTTATGATATTTATTTTGCTCACGCAAGCCTCTGTTTGGTATGCATTGTGATCTTTAAGCCCAATTCACATGTTGCACAGAAGTATCTAAAAGTAAATTCAGTGACAATAATTTGTGACAGACTACCAGACATTGTTTGTATTGTAAATATGTGTAAACCCTACCCATCTGGAAGCATTTTGTGGAAAAAATGCTATTATTTATTTGCAGATACTTGATAATAGCAGCTCCATATTCTTAAAGTGGCTCTCTCATGATGGCTGTCAGTTTATATTGTGTGCTAGCTGTTGATTGTTGTTGTGGATGATGTGTATGTGATAAGTGTGTGCATGAGTGCATGGAGTTTGAGTAAATACATTCGGGAGATAGACGTGTGGGCGAGACAAAGAGAGGACAACGTTGTGTGTGATGGTGTTTTGTGTAGGTGACGATCCCCTGGGTATTTCCCGAGAGCGAGGTCTTTATTCCATGCTGCACAAACACAGCCAGCGCTCCACAGGGGAAAGCATCAGTCAGTCAGTTCCAGGGCTTAAAGCGAAGGCTTCCCCTCCCCCCACCACAACGATGATCTTCACACACACATACACACATGGACATGCGTGCAAGCTACACATATGCTCAGAGGCATATAGGAGAATGCTTCCCCACACACACACACGCACACACGCACACACACACACACACGCACACACACGCACACACACGCACACGCACACACACGCACACACACGCACACACACACACAGGGTTGGCCTCTTTCTCCTTCACACACTCAATTGTCCTCCGTGCCCTCCCTGTGTTTATTCATGGCGACCCCAGTGCTGATACCATCTCATTCTATCTCAATTACATCAGCCAACTCCCCATCCTCCTCAGCAAGAACTGTTTTTCTTCTTCCCTTACGCTTGCACTTGTACCCTCTGTCAGTTTCTTATGTCTCCTTCAACCAGTATTTGGGGTTATATAATAAGAGGCTCCATATCCAGATAAATACAAAATAAAAATAAATATGAACACTATGATTGACACCTGTGTCAATAGGTTTCAGGCATGAGGTTGAAGGTTTAAAACCCAAACAAAAAAGAAAACATTTAAGATTTAAGAGTGAGAGTGGTGCAAAAACATGCTCCATGGGAAATGATTAGGTGGTTGCAATCAATTGCATCAGCGCTCTTGGTTACTCCAAATAATAAGCCGTACTGGTGACAGATCATAAACTCAAAGATTTGCAGAGCGTAGCATGATGTAATTTAGCAAACATCAGACAAGATGCAACAATGCCTGTGAATATGATTTATCACTCATGCTCCTGTGTTCATGGTTATGTTCTTCTGTAATTACCCTTTTCTCAGCTTCAGAAAACATTTCTAAAGCCTGAAAAAAAAATCCTAAATGTGCCTTACCTGGTTACCTGGTATGTTATTCTATGTGGCAGGAGGGGCCATAAAGTGAAGCATTGTGGTCTCAGTGTGTCATAAATCACTTTTACAGATTTGATTTTTAGGTCCCCATAGCAGCTAATGGTTTACTCTCACATTGTCTTTTTCAGTCACATTTATAAGTCACAGGTGTCTTGCTGCTGCAAATAATATTGTCACATCATCCAAACTGTTGAATTGCCAACCCTTCTTTGTAGTATTCCATCACAATGTCAGTGTGAAGTATTAAATAAATAGCTTGAGGATACAGATTGTTCACATCCCTGCTGCCTTTTATCACGATTCCGGTAAAGCGCTACCATTGTATTTCTCGCACAGCACTATACTTAATCAAGTGCCTTTTGAAAGTAACCTTTGAAGGATCTTTTCTAAATGTATTATAGTAAAATGAACTGTCATAATGATTAAAGTTGCTGTGGGCTGTGCTGTGAAGTGAATTACCCCAATGTGCTGCTTTTGATGCACAAATGACTAGTAAAATGCTTACTGGGTGGGGTATTTTGCCAAATTGGCCCTGATTGTACATAATAAATAGTTGGACTTATTGTTTACAATGAGAGTGGTCACATTTTTTTGTTTGCTTTTTGATTCTGGACGTCTATGTTTTTTTTTTCCAGTTTCCTGAATGTGTTGGGTAATCTGCGACCTATCTGTTGCAAAATATGAAAACACACACACACACACACACACACACACACACACACACACACAGGAAAATTTAAAGTCTGCCATTGAACTTCTGCAATGTAAGTGGCCATCCACTTCCTGTGATAGACAATAACAGGAAGTGGTTAACAAGGTCCCCGGCAGGCATCCCCAGCAGTGGAATGGCTGAAAAAAAAATAATATGGCTGTTTCAAACTGAATGTCACAGACATAACTACAAGACACTCCTACAAAATGTATTTTGTTCACAAAAATCAGGATATAAACGGTGAACAGCAGGAAAAGGTGAGGTCTCACTTTTGGCTAAACCATTCATGTGACAACTGATGTCCAAACACAATGAGGGGTGTGTCTGTTTAAGGTAGCCTACTGTTGAATGTTTTACTAAATCCTTGTAAACCTTTATTACTGTAACCCTTGAGCGATTGTGTGAACATGCATGCAAATACAAACAATAACACTGTAAACTAAAGCAGATATAATTGATATATCAAGCCTCCTGGATTCATTTAGTTGTTGGATGGGGTTTTAGTTTATCACCACAAATAAACAAGATATTTTCAGGAGTAGCTACAGCACGACTGAGTAATTGTATAGAAATAATCTATCTAAAGCATTAGTGCTGTCTACAGTCATGCTAGCGGCTCTGTGAAGCTGATGGGAGTGACATTAGTTTTGCAGATATTTAGTCATAAACCAAAGAGATGCCAACTTGCCATTAGCAAAAGCCTCAATAGACCATGATTAGGGGCCGAGCAGCCAAGCCGCCAGCATTATTATTATGATTATTATTCCTAAGAAATCCATGTTCCCATGCACGAAAACTCACCAAACTTTGCACACAAGTCCAGTCCTATGCCAAACTCAATCAGTGTGAGTTGTGTGCTAATTGTCCTGATGGTGGCGCTACACCAACACACAATGCCTGATTAAGTATACATAAGATGATCACCATGTAACTCTTTAGCCTTGAACTCCCAACCTTTGGGTCTCAAGGCAAGTGCTGATCTCAGTGAGCTTTTGCCCAGGTGATGACACCTCTAGCTATTGGGCTATATTTTATTGAGACAGTCTGGGTTGACTCAATAACATGACTTTGCTAAACTGGAACTGGACTGATTGATACACATTCCCTGCATCTTTTAGATGTTTCTGAGCATCAACACACCTGTCTGAAATGATCACATACCTGATGCAGATTAACATCAGTCCAGCTCCAGTTTTGGAAAATCATGTTATTGTGTCAACCAATATTATTGTTCAACCACTCACCAACCCTCACTTAAACAGTAGGCCTGTTCCTTGGGCATAAGCAACGTGATGCGCAGCAATGTCTGGCACTTCTGCTGACAGAACACTCTTCCTCTTCTCCATTCACCGCTGTTTCCTTTTCCTCCTTAAAATGCTTGGCCCGTCCATCGCTGTGGAGCAGCTATAATTCTTGATTGCTCTTTCTTTCTTGCTGCTATTTGTATCACTCGTTTCATCACTATGTATAATCCACAGGTGAATGCAACATCTTAGACATTTTCTTTTCACAGATTATCAGCAATCTGTGAAAAGGCGTAAATCTTCACCTGCAGTGGAAGCAGATGAAGAAGACTAAAACCTTACCTATCACCTTACAGTACATGTGTAGTATGGGTTGTAAAGAAAATATCAGCTGTCAGCTATGTCCGCTTAATACAGAATCCTACTCAACCACATATGTATAAGTGAACACTCATGCTTAATAAGCCTATTTAACCCGTCTGAATCCTACATATGATTTTAAATGGTAACAGAGCAAGTATGGTATCTACTATCCTTAATAAGCATTCATATGTGCAGCTAACAGCGAAGTGATGATACTTCTTTCTCTTTCTCAGTCTGTAATTAATGTTCTTCGGGGGATGTGTAAATATAGTTGCTCAGTCTTTTAGCCAATTACGCAGAACAAAGACGGCGGATGTCAGCAGAATCCTCAGCGCTCTGGGAGCTCCCAGCACAACCAGGAGTGACCTTCAGGCTTTCACTTCTTTGCCGCTCCTTATCAGCAAGCATTACTTTGTTATTGTTATCTAGGCTCACTGCAGTCTTCCAAGGACAGTTTTGGAGTATGAATCTAGCCAGAAACAAATTTTAATTTTAAAGTTTTTCCAGCATAATGAACCTGCCAAACAAAGTCTATGTTGTTGACCTATCACATCAACCTATTTGCATGTCTATCTCGATCGGTGAGAGTATCATCTTGATTGCAAGAATAATTCATGAATATGTTCTTTTCACAAACCATAATCGCCCTATTTCCATTCCATGTGGTTGCACCTACTTTTTGTCACAATATTTTACTTGAAAGTGAACACAAAATCTTCATCTGCTGTTTAGTTTTTAACACTGGCCTTACTCTCTAACAGGTTTGTTTCAAGAATCCACCTATTACCATCCTGATATTTGCATGTGTGTACTATGTCAATCAGGATGAGCCTTCAAATGGGGATGGCCCTCATCTTTAGCTCCCCAGACAACAATATGGCGAGGGATGATTAGCGTTCATAAGTTTATGAACCCATGCTAAAGTTGACTAAAAAATCCAACCTTTAAGGACACCAATTTTCTTTGTGAATGAATAATGTATTGTAAATAAATAAATGTTCTTCCTTAAAATACAGGGGGCAGAAGTAAGTACACACCTATGAAATTAAATTCCCATAGAGACAGTTAGATTTTTATTTTTAAAGGTCAGTTATTTCATGGATTCAGGATACTGATAAAGTTCCCTTGGCCTTTGGAATTAAAATAGCCCCACATCATCACATACCCTTCACCATACCTAGAGATTGGCATGGGGTACTTTCCATCTAATCATCTCTCTATCATCTCTTTATCAGGATGCATAGTATCCTGGATCCATGAAATAACTGGCGTGTACTTACTTATGCCAACTGTATTTTAAGGAAGAACATTTATTTATTTACAATACATTATTCATTCACAAAGAAAATTGGTGTCCTTAAAGGATTTTTCCTATTTTTTTTAATTAAGGCATTAAGATCAATTTCCAAAAGATGATTTGTTTATTCCTCTTTTTAGTCAACTTTAGCATGGGTTCATAAACTTATGAGTGGCACTGTATGTAGCAGTTAACTGCTTTTCAAAAGCCATTTGTAACCTACCAACCTAGCCTTGTATAGACTAAGCTCTCACAGTAAACCTATCACTGATGCCTAGTAGGTCAAGTGGCTGAACAAGAGGAGCAAGCTACATGCTCATTCCTCTGCTCTGTGTGCCTCCACCAGCTCCTTTCTATAGAGAGTGCCTCCTTTGCTGTTCTCATGTCAGCAGTGTGCAAAGGTGGCAGCCACTTCTCCACTCTCTATCTCAGTATGTAAATATACATACTTTTGAGCTTACAAGCCTGCACATGCGATGGTCCCGCTCTTCCACTAGTTAGGAGAACTGGTTGTCTTGAGTCAAGTGTTTTTTAAACTGTTTTGGTGATGAGCCTTGCAAGAAAATCAGTGAACTTCTACTACAATGACTGCGCAGGAGTCAAACTAATCAGGCTAACTACGATAGCCAGGTTCTAACTAATCTCTATGAACAGATATCTGCATATAAATGCAGAATCTGTAGGCAATGGGACAAGATTTTGGTATTAGAAGCATTCTGGTTTCCATTTGTAGTCCGGTTGTACTCTGAGTAGTATTGACCAATCAAGTACGAGCGTGCTTTGGTTGCATGCAGGTAAAAGTACATTTAGAGAGCAAAAGAGGTGGAACACATGGGCCGAAATGCAATCTCAGAACCCATCGGCTATCATCTGATGACGATTTAGATTTGCATACGTTTTTTTTTTTTTTTAAATGTATCTGCATTCATATGCAGATATCTGTTTTTGAGATGTTGTCTCTCAATTGCAACTCGCTAATCAGACCTGGCGCATCGAAAAGGCCTCCGATATGGCCTAAAATGCTGGTATCGGCGAGTACACAAGTCTATGCACCGATCTGTTACCACATAATTTAGCCCAGAAGAAAATTTACTTTAGTTTATCCGTGTTCTTTTCCCGTTATGACTGACTGTCCAACTAGATAATAAAAGAAAGTTATATTATTATATGGCATTTATTCTCTGTATGTATTTATTCATGTTTCACAAAGGGTTTAACCTGAGGAAGGTCATACAACAATGATAGCAATCATATCACAACCATACAGGGTTAGCTGTTAAAAAATATATACAATATATAGTTTTTTTTTCTTTTTTCTTAACACACTGGTAGCATTTCGGTACTTAGTATTGGCTGATACTAAAGTTCAGGTATCGGAATTGGTATCGGGAAGGAAAAAATGGGATCAAAACATCTCTAGTATTTAGCCATATTTTAGAAGAAAATATGACTGTTGGAACACACTGACTGTGCTGCGGGAGTATTTGATATCAAGCTGATCAAACAGCTGCTCTCTGTGGAGATAAAACTACAATTTTTTTCAGACAAATATCAACAAGGGGAGTGTTTCATACATATTTTTAACTGCTTGTATTGTTGAATATACCTATTTAGTGCAGGTAGTTTAACCCTTATATTGTCTTCCCATCGACCACAATTGACCTGGTTTGGTTTGCCTGTTTATAAAGCATAAAGTAGCCTGTAAAGTCTCCCCCAGGTCTGTCTTACATCTTAGCCAACTTGATTTCAACTTATTATCTTTTACACTTCTTTGGAATTTATGGTCACTGCACCTCATTTACATGAAATTTTGCCTATTTTTTTTTTTTTTTATTGTGACTAATAGTTAAGATCAAAGAAGGGAACATATGTTTATGTATTATCACAGATTTTGACCCGGGTAGACTATGAAAGTAGTGATCGCAATATTTATTTTAGTGTTGGATGTTATTTTTGGGGAAATTTGGTTGAAAGAAACCTATATTTCTGATATAAAATTTTTGAAAAAGGGGTCAAAAACAAGAGGGTTAAGTCACGAGAGGTCCACAGTGTATCTAGATGTGTGCTATGACTTGTGTGCATTTGTTATTCAATCACAATTACGCAATTTCTTTCCCCATAGAACTAGAGTGACAATTTGTAGCTATATTAGAGTTGAACATGTTGTATTGTTTCTTATCCTCAAACAATGGCAAACCTTCTTTGTCAAATGTGTAACAATAACGATTTATTAAGAATATATTCCATAATATATCTCACTAACCAGGATATGTGAGCCACACAAGATGGCCATTGATCAGTTCCAACAAGGGCAGAGCCTCTATAAGAAAAGGACATTGTATTGAAAAGGACACATGAACCCTCTTTACCCCTGTCACTACTTCACTCTGCATTGATCCATTTCCAATTTACCCTTATGACCAAAGACGATCTTACCACAATGACAAAGAGACAATGAGCACTGGAATGGCTTCAATCCACAGAACATATAAAGAGGTGCTGTGACCTGTGATGAAAAATCAGACGAGGCAGCCGGAGGTGTGGCTCATTGCCTACAGGATGTCTGAAAAATGGGTCACACGTGTGGGAGGACTGATCCTTATGTCTGAGTTACAAAACAAAAGGATTCATACTATGCCACAGTATACACAGGGACCGTGAGTCCCTCTGTGCTGATGGGATGGCATTGGGGGCAGGGAGCATCGGTAGTCTTCTTTAATTAGATTTAGTCTTGGTTGCATCCAACCTGAGGGGGGATGAATGTGCTGCGCAAACAAAGTGGACATTCATCAGTGTTGCCAATCACACCGGATGTGATTAAGTTACACACCCTGTGGCCACAGCACGGAGGCTAGCGTTACACTGGTCGCCAAGGCAAACATAAGCACGCTGCACACACGGGCTCAAAGGTCAGAAGGTGTTGGACTCTGTTTTTACATAAATACCCAAATAGGTCACATTAACATCTAAGTATTACACCCAAGGTAAATTATCATTTAAGTGTCGTGACCACGTATATGTTAAAAGGTTAAACAGTAGATCGAGTAGCTCTGTAATGGCATACTGTTATTAGTGACATAAAATGTTCTATAAGGTGTGAAAAATGCATTGGTGATGAGTTTCCAAGCAACCCACTTATTCTACCCCAACAGCAGTTACATCAAATACTTCACAAGGTTTTTACAAAAGGAGCCATGTCTTTTATTTCCAACGATTTTTACAGGGAACAAATGCTGAATGTTTACAAAGTTGAATATATATCACACAATGTATGTATGTGCAGTACGCATGTATTTTCCAATCACTTGTTTTCTTATAGGCACAGCCACTTTGGATGTGATGATGTAAGCATGTGCTGAATTCCAGTCAAGCAGAGTTGCATCATTTGAGTTTAATTACTTTCAGCCTGAACTGTCTGGATCCCAGCCACTGAACTCATATTTGCATCATTTGAATGGGCTGGCACTGTCTCTCACTCTATGTGCAATACTGTGAGCACCTAGTTTGATTCAAATCTTGAAATTACCAAAAATACTACAGCTTAATCAGTAAGATTACAAGAATCAAGCATTTAGGTAAGACTAAAGTGGAATTTGTAAGATATAACTTGACAGGATTTTTATAATGCCGACTACATGTGGTGTATTTTTTGCAGAAATTAGAAAAGAAGCCAATCCCAAATTAAATCGTCTTCTCTCCTCTTCTCTTACAGTTGTATCAAGAGTAAACAGGAAGCGGGTGGCATGTTATAAGAGGGGGAGGGGAGGCACAAGCTTGAAAAGGAAAGCAAAAAAAGAGGAAAGAAAGAAAGAAAGAAAGAAAGAAAGAAAGAAAGAAAGAAAGAAAGAAAGAAAGCTGTATTACAGACACATTATTTAGTTTATATCATATATTTGTAATTACAGTACAAAAAAACTATAAAGATTAAGGTGGGAAAAGTGACAGACAACAAAACTCTGTGGCCACGTAGCATTTTGTGATAGACAGCATTTGACATTCCTGTGTGTTTTAAAAACAGTTCTACAAAAAAGAGGAAGAGAGAAACATGATGTGCAACATTTTGTCACTGATCTGTGTGACACATGACACTGGAACAGCAGCTCACTTTGAGCAGCGTACCCAACACATCAGCAACCTTCTGAAAATCAATAGTGAAGATAATTGAAAAGCTGAGTTAGCTTTGTGTGCTTCTTCTATCTGTCTTTAGTTGCAGTGTCACCGACCTGTCTGGTATTTGTATGCAACTTGTTGGATGGCACTTAACTGATCAACAGCATTCATTATCCCAAAAAAAACAACTGAAGAACCCAGGCTGCCAGCCTCCCATCACTTGGCACAGGCACATCATGTAAATTTCATGACCACAGCATGTTACTGCTGCCAATTCTTCGCTTTGAGTCGGATTCACTGGGACACCCACAAAAGCCTTGGGCATTCATCTTTTATAATGTTGGTTTTGTCTTTATTTGGCAGTCTCAATGAAAAATTTAAGGAGATGCTAAATCCTATAGGTCTAGCCAGGTAGACGGATTCTGCTACTGCTACTGCTGTGGTGATGAGACCCGCAGTGGAATGATGGAGGGAGGCAGGGTGCAGACTGACAAGCAGACAGACAACCATGGCTGCTAATATAGCAGAGAGGGAGGTGCTGATGGCCTGTTGCCAAGGTGACATGGGCCAGCCGGGTTCTGTCTCATTTGCAGATGCAAACGAGACCTCGCAGCTCTTACCGACGCTTGCTAAGCCTCCTCTGGAGACACAAACTGAACCCCCTCCTCCCCAGAGAACAGCCCCTGCATACACCTGAGCTGAGAAGAGAGGGGATGCGCAACTATTTGCTTTTCACGTTTGCTTGTGATTTGCCTCCTTTGTGCCCTGTCTGTCTTGGCTCCTTTGGGAAAGAAGGATTGCTTATAGTTTCTAAGTGTCCAACAACCCCCACATTGACATATTCCCTCCTTGCCTCCTATTCCATTGATTCCCTGTGTTGAATTGGCATTCAAAGAGGGGGGCTGATAGCAGCGTGCGCTGTTGAATAACAGTCCTCAGCCGACGCAGCACTCCACCCCAGCGACAACAAAAAGGCAGACTCCTTTGTTTGGCTGGAGGTAAACAGCTGGGAACAGATGATGCTGGCCGGACTGATTTACGTGGCCACAGCTACCGTGGTGACAAGGTTTTGTTATGATAAGGACAACCAGAAGAAGGGAGAGGGAGGGAGAGGAGAAAGGCAGAGAGCCAGATGAAAAGAAAAAAAGAAAATTTTGGAGAGCAATTTGGTTTGTTTGTTTGGGTTTGTGTAGTCCCCTCTAGAGAGCACATCTGAGAAAAAACAGAGGGCCTAGCAATATATGTATCAGTGGGATGTCACACAGGTTTGAGAATAGACATCCAAACTGCAGCAAATTACATTTAAAAACACACCAAAGAAAAAAATAAGGGGAGAAAAAAACACACCATCCCCAATCTTGTGTTGTGTTTTTCTCTTTCCAACAAACACAAATATATTTTGTCTTTAATTATAATATCGATCACCTGGAAGACAGAACATAATTTTTGAGTGCTGTTTTGTGATAATTTGGAGGTACAGAATAGAAAACACAACAGTAATGAAAGTGCCATTTGTGGCTGACGCGCACTTATGAGAAACGCCACATATGCCGCGCAGACCAAATCCTGAATGGTTAAATGGTCATGAATAATTAGGGCATTCTCTCACTGAGCAGATGTCTCTTTCTGCCAAACGCTGCTTCTCTCAAGAATGAACGGCTGGGCAAGATAAGCCTGGTGGAGGAACAGAGTGGGGGTCTCATTGGATAGAAGAGGAGAAGGGAGGAAGATTGGATGCTGTGGCCTGTAATACAGTATGCCATGTGTGCACTATCACACACACAAGCGCATATATAATGTAAAGTCTCACAAAATGCACACAAGCGCTGATCAATGCCTCAAGCCTCCTGACCCTCCCCCAAAACACATGAGCACACTGCACTAACATTATTTACGAGCATTCCCACTTGAAGGCCCTGGAGTCTGGAGAGACTATGGTGACGAGGCCCCACTCAGCTACATGGTCACTGTGTCAGTGAACACATAAATTACTCACCTTGCCCTTCAAATATTGATAAGGCAATCCCCATCTCACTAATACAAAGGGGACACATTTTCTCTACTTTGTTGTTGAGGTCCAAACATGTTTTTATAGAGGATTGCACCTTTTTCTGTAATTAATTATAAGTGCAAAAATACCTTAGACTACTCATTGGATTAATCTGTTTCCTCTCAGGTTAACTTGTTGCATCACACTTTTAAAGATGTGTGGTCCATGGGAGAGTGTATCCATATTACAAAGAGTGGATAAACTCTACACTAACATAGAAATGAAACAGAATCGGACAGAGAGGCTGTGAATAATTAAAGCTGTAGTGCGTAGTTTCTGTCGCCCCCATGAGGAATTCTAAGTAATGACAACAAAACTGTCGGCGTGTCCGCATGATACAAGCCTTTCCGTGATCGCGCACTGCCCCCACCCCTCCCCTACGCAGTTGCTAGTAGCCGAGGAGGACACGGAGGATTAAAAAAACATGATGGACTCTTCAGAAGAAGTAATTACCTTCACTTGAGTTTCTGTGCGCGAAAGTCGCCAGATGGCATAATCTTCTGAACACAGCGATACTGAGAAATACAGAGAGAGTTGTGTGGAGTTGATAGTCTTAATTAGCTTTGTAGCAACTCATTTGGCAATGGCTTGAATGTAACGTTCATTAATATGAAAAAGTTACACACTAAAGCTTTAATCTGAGTCCATCAGGAAGACAATTTTTCATATTGTCAAAAAAACACTCAAGTAGCTGTTCTGGAGCGTCTTCCTCCGCAGATGAAGCTGTCCAATCGTGGATGGAAATAAAGATGTTCAAACAATTTTTTTTTCTTTGTCTTATTCTTGTTTTCTCGTTCATGGTGCCTTAAAAAATAGATTATTAATTAATTAATTAATTAATCTCAAACTTTTAAATGCTTGCTCTCTCTTATTCATGCTTCCCACTCCCAACTTCAACAATATGACTGAGGGTGTTTCCTTGTTGATACATTTTGTCGTGACCTCTGTTAAGCAGTTATCTTCTTGCTGTCCAGTTTTTTGTTACTCTCCGGGATGCTGTCAGTTGTCATTTTAGATCTTGATTGAGACAACCGACTGCCAGCCCTCGACCTCCCGTGTTAATCAGAGCTCGCCCCAGAGTTAGGTTGAGCTTCAGGTCACAACCACCTAGCTAGCTTCAGGTTAAGGTTAAGGGAATAGTTTAACATTTTGGGAAATACGGTTATTTGTTTACTTGCCCAGAGTTAAATAAAATAATCAGTATGAAGCTAGACCTAGCAGATGGTTAGCTTAGCTTAGCATAGAGACTAGAAGCAGGCTAGTTAACATGGCTCACTAGTTAACATGATATAATATTGTTTGTTTAAAGCTATAGCGCGTACACTATAGAAAATGCAAATTTTCGCCCCTTTTCTGGCAAGATGCTGTGCTATCTCAGCCACAAATTCCATCCGTCTCTGTGCAAGCAGTGCTCGAGCATCATTCCACATTAGTTAGCACCGAGTTTAAAAGAGCTTTCTATTGTTTACTGTTTACTAACCGTTTTCCGGCGCGTTTGCCACGTCAAATGTGTCACACCCCAAAAAAAGGGAAAGGAGTCTATTATTTTTAGTGGGGTTGTAAAAAAAACATCATTCCCCTTCTTTCTCCCCTTTCATATCTAAGCTGCCCTATCAAATAAAAAGGATTTATATATATATATATATATATATATATATATATATATATATATATATATATATATATATATATATATATTGTGCAGTGTATGGCATACATTTAATTAATAACTGTCTAAGCCTTTCTTTCAATTAGTTTCTCCTAGTTGAACTGAACAGCAGCTCTCAAATCTGTGCTCAATGAGCAGCTGTATTTTAGCAGTCATGGAACAGTGGTTTTTATCATGTATAAACGCATTCACAGTATCTAAAGGTCATGTCATGCCGGGCATAATGAAGTGTATTCAGCGGTCCGTCACACTGATTTGACTTAACTGTTTTAGATCTGTGGACAGTTAAAACTGTCAACCCCCAGAAACATGACGATTGCCAGCAATGGTGGTTCACGTGTAGGTGTCTTGCCACCATTCACTGATACACATTCCCACACAGTTATGAATTCAACCTCACACCTGCAAAGGTCAGCTAAGGAAAACAAGTGAGGAATCGATGTAAAGATTTGTCTCTTTGGAATCAAATCAAGGCAAGGGGACTCGAACTCTGGGATTTGAAACAAGGGAAACAATAATAGGTTGTTATTAAGCGGATTGAATAACAGAGATGTAGATTCTGCTCGATCAATGGCTTGCAAACAATTTAGCACTTGAAGTTTATTGATTTCCACAGCTTCCCATACATGCTGTAGGGATTTGGAAAAGCCTTGATGGCTCCAGGTATGGCTGTATTATGACAGGGAACAAAGCAGTGAATCAGAAGGAGACACTAACAAAGACTCCTCTGCTGTTTATTTGATCCCGTATTGAAATCAGTTGAACCAAGGAAGCTGCTGTAAACCGTAGCTCTTCTACTGCCTCATTGCTGCAGAAACCTCTTATAGAAACTGAATCAGCTGCCAGTTTTGGAGATGAAATTGTCTGACAGTGAAAGAGCTTAATGTGGAAGGCACTCCTGGTTGTCACAGTAAAGTTGCTGTGACTAGATAAAAGAAAAGTGTTTTTCTAGTTATAGGCTTCATTTTGTTCTTTGTCAAATGCTGCCTTCCTGCTCCTCAATTGAGTACAGAAACTGGGACTTTATCAGTCACATAAAGCTTGATGTCTGAACAAGAAAATAACTTACGGGGAGCCTGTGAATCGAGACAACTGTGACTAATTCTGATTTGCCCTTGTCATCCTATGAATTTGTTCATGACTTATATGCATCACGAGTCGAACAGTCATGGGCTCACACCTTTATAAGGTAGGGGAGTTGTGTTTGTCCGCCTGGCTGAAGCAGGATATAAGTCCATCAAAGCCCATCAAATAGGAAATGGTATTTATGTTTGTGTAAGGAAGTGTGTGTCATGATCACCACATCGCCAGGAAATCCCCACAAGAGGCAGCTTGTGGCACCTCATCCTATTTCAGAGATAATGCCATCATTGTCTTTTTGGTAAGAGATGGAAACGAGCTATGCTCTGCTCCTTTAGTTGAAATGCTGCCATAGTCAAATAAGGATGTCTTTGTCCAACTCTGTATCATCCAACTATTGTTGCTTTTCCACTTCTTATGGTGTATGTGTAATGATTCAGCAGGGCAGGATGTTTATGAAACATTAAAAGAGAACAGCAGCATCGTAACAGTGGTTTTTCACAGCTCTAAACTGCAAAACATTTCAAAAAGTGTTTCTGAAATTGCTCTAACACAGTAGTGTTGTAGTAGTAGTGCTAATATCAGCAGTGTTGTTTGGTTTGTGTAGGTGTTTCAGTTCCTCATGGCAGAATGGCACATCACAACAGGGCGATCACAGTTTTTTTCAAGGAAGTGTTACTAAACACTTGGTTACTAAAGCGGACTTGGGAATGGCTTCTACTTGTATTCTTCCCCTTGGCAGAAATGGCAAACTGACCTTGTGTTACCAGTTTTTGAATAAACTTCACACCTCCCAAAATGCAACTGCAGGTGTGAAGTCATTTTACCTTCTGCATAACATTTTCTCTGAGCCAGCTGGAACAAAAAGTAAAACTGGTTAATTGTAAAAGCCTTTGCTGGCCAGTGACTGATTGCTGACCATATAGCAAACATTTGCTTCCAGACATGTCTCTAAAACTGGAAGTGAGAGATTTTTTCAACCTGATCTCACAGAATTCCGTGAAAT
The DNA here is from genome assembly GCA_023566125.1 of Zingel zingel. Classification (NCBI taxonomy): domain Eukaryota; kingdom Metazoa; phylum Chordata; class Actinopteri; order Perciformes; family Percidae; genus Zingel; species Zingel zingel. The sequence continues at coordinate 12,246,792 of CM042321.1, read as the reverse complement.
AAACACAGCCCCTTAACTCAAAATCTGTGGCAGTTTCAAGGAATCGCAAAAAATTCCGTGATGAGCCCACGGAAGAATTCCGTGAAATGAACACGGCGCCTTAAGTTAAGGAAAAGGTTGTGGGTGGGCTTAAGTTTCCATGACACGTGGGACAACAACGGGACGGTTGGGTTTAGGAAAAGAAGAACGAGATGGTTGGGTTTAGGAAAAGAAGAACGGGATGGTTGGGTTTAGGACAACAATAACGGGATGTGGGACAACAACGGGACGGTTGGGTTTAGGAAAAGAAGAACGGGACGGTTACGGTAGGGTTTAGGAAACGTGACACACGGGACACATCCCCGATCTCCTGGGTGAAAGTCCTGTGTTTGATCCATCCACCACCCCAACCAGCCTCCGTACACGGATTTTTGGGCTTTCATACTACTCGCTACCGTAGTTGCTCCTAATGCTAAGTCATCTTCTCATTTACTTTACATTGGCATTGTTTTCCGTGGTGGCCACACAGAATTTTCACACATTCCGTGCCACCACCACGTAATGCGGTGTTAACAGCTTGTGATCATTTCATGGAATTCTGTGAGACCAGGCTGGATTTTTTACCTTCCATAAGAATGAGATTTAGGATGCCATCAAGGAGAGAATAACCAAAAGTGTGCGCCCTTAGCTATAGCAGAAAGATCAGAGAGGCAGAGTGACACAGTAGATGACAATTCTGCTCTCTTGTTTGTTTCAAGCATACTGACACCATAACATGGGCAGGGATTCATTCTTCCAGATCTGTTGAGGCACTCTGGCCAGCTTGGAGTCACTTGCACAATGAATGAGCATACATTAGTTTTCCAAAACTAACATGGAAAATTACTGGATCTGATGTTAAAAGCATCGCCGACCTCACAGAACAGTATACCCTCAATCTGGCCCTGAGGATACTGGATGATCCATCCCACCCACTTTTCTCAGAGTTTTACCCCCTCCCCTCTGGACGTAGATTTCGAATGCCCCTAACAAAAACCAAACGTGCCATTACATAATTTGTGCCGAGGAGCATTCAGTTACTGAACAGATCAGACACAGGCAAATAGACATTTTATAATGTGCACTATTGATTATTTATTTAATTATTTATTGATTCATCTTAGCAATTGGACTGATGATTGAATGTCACCACCATTGTTGCGTTGTTGTTTTTTTATGTTCGGTTTTGCGTATCCTCTACGTCTTCAATGTTGTTGGATGTTTGGTGTGGTTTTTATTGTTTATGGTTATTTACTGTTTTATGTACTTAATGTTTAATGTGGCTCCCTTGAGTGCAAACCAAATTCCCCTCGGGGCAGTAAAGGTTTGTTTCATTCATTCATTCATTCATTCATTCATTCATTCATGGCTAATAACGTCTGATGGAGGACCTGGCCAAGCCACATGAATCACTGCAAGGAGTTATTTCCTCTAAACTCAGGCATCCATTGAATCTCTCAGGTCAAAATGATAGGGTTGGTAGATGCACCATTAGCCATAATGATTTTAAACATACTATACTGTACATACTGCAGTAGTTCAAAATAGTTTTGCTGCATATTAATAACAATAATGATTTCTGAACACTTGACTGCCTGAAACTTGTACAATTTTTCTTGAGGGTATGTATTGACGTCACTTTTTCCACGCAATCCCAGGGTTAGGGATTGCTAACCCTCATCTACTACTGAGAAGCACACTGACATACCTACAGTGGTTGGCTCTTGGCTGTTATGAATGGGAGAGTTGTAATACTTATTCATGTTTTGTGATAATTTAATAAATAAGATGAAAAAGGTAAAAGTCAATGATAATGCAGAATTATTTCATTCTTTCTTTTTACAGTCAAATAAACTAAAGCTTTTCCATTTTTATTCCCAGGTGAAAACAATTTCTTGTTGTTTTTCACTCAGATGAGTGTGACAAATACAACTTTTACAAACAACACACATAGAATGTATTATTGCGTTTCAGTGAAAAGTGAATTTGAACATAAGGTTAATTTTTTATTCTAAAACCACAACTCTTTTTTTCGGTTTTCAATGTACAGTATGCTATGTGTCGTAATCGTTGCAGTTGCAACATGAGTAAATATCTCCATGTTTTGATACAGCAGAAGCACTGCTTGTGTACACTGTCACAGGCGAAGTTATGTGAAAACTCTAATTAATTTAAAAATGTAAGATTCAGAAGACCATATTCAGACAAGGCTGACACACAATGTCTGCACTAAGAGATGATCGATATATTTACTTAGTAAGTTTAGAATGGGCCAAAGAAGAACCCATTGCATTAACGACCAATCATTTTTCACTTTCGTTAACATTGCGAGATGTGCTACATTAATGTTGTGTCAGAATAATCAAAAAACTGACTTCCCAGCTAGGAAAATTCACACTGCATTAACACGTGAGAGGTCTGCGTTCTCAGAGTGCTGTTCTAGTTTTTAAAGTTCTAGCTCTGTTCTGTATTTGTAACACCATTATAAATCAGGTTAACCTCCTCAGCGGTCATTAAGAGTAAAATAATGGTTACAATAATTCAATAGGTAGCCAACTGGCACTAAAATTAACCATACATTATACTAGAAAACCGATCAAACTGCAAACACACAGTCTGTGTTTTAGGTCGATTCACATAATAATACTCAACAACTGATAGAAATTATTCTTATAAACAATGCAAATAAAAAACCTATACCACAAAAAGCCACCAATTACGCATTAGTACTGATGAATGGAATGCATGTTTCCAGCCCCCCAGTCTTCATCAGTGTGTTGATATGTTAATTCCAATTTTAAAGCAGTGGCTAAACAAGTTAATCAGGTGCCTACAATGTGATTATGCACTGGTGTAGAACTAGGCACCTTAAAATGAAATGAAAAGGCTAAAGTGCATTGATGCGCACTGTACTGAGGAATGTAGAAAGTTGTAATAAAAGATGAGTCCAGCCAGCAAACGTGTGCAGTGAAATGTTATTTTGGTCATAATCAGCCATTTTTCCCGTGCAAACATGCCAGATACAATTTCTACAGTAACACTGCCATATTCAGAAATTACTAACAATGTACATCATACTTTCAGGGGTTTTCGTGTTTGAAATGTTTCAGGCAAATGTTTTCAAATTATAAAATGAGCATGCAGCTCAAACAGCCTTTACTCTACTTAGTTTTTTATTAGCATATAGATTTAGAATTGATCTACTGTATTGTATATATTACTTATGTTTTTTTTAATCTGTTTAATTGTATGTATTACTTATCTTTTATCTTTATCCTTGTTGTACCTGCACTTATTGCACTGTGGGTCAGAGAGAAACGTATTTTCGATACCTTTGTATGTCAGGCAAATATTGCAGAAATGACAATAAAGTTGTCTTGACTTGACATTGCATAAACTGTGAAAGCGATGTGTTGTGCAACAGTACGATAGCTCTTTTCAAAGCATTATTAACTTTCTTTTTCTATGAGAGGAGTGGTCTGGAAAATGTTTTTAACAGAGTTCACTTGTACTTGTTCCAGTCCCATGCTGTTTTCTCCCCTGACTAAACACCATGCAGCACTCGGAGAACAAGCCAGAGGCAGCAGATAAGAGGGACAGAGGAGAGGAGGGAGAATGGAGGAGGGAGAGGAGGGCGTACTCCCTGACCGCAGAGCACAATGTCTTATCTTGTCCTCTGTCCTCCCTGTCGTTATCGCCTGCACATGGACGTGGAGACTGTACACAGCTGTTTGCTGCCCGCAGAAATGGAAATAAGAATGTGATGTTTTATACAAATACAAAATATTTTGCCTTAGTGATATTCTAACAGCCAGAGTCTGTTCAGAAAAATACTAACTCAAAGGTTAAAACTATATATGGTCAATAAATATTTGAGCGTTCAGTTGGTCTTAAGTAAAAAACAAGATGTCACAATGGCTCCAAATATTCCCTTTCACCGCCAAAATGTGTGACTTGGTTTGGCCAACAGCCAAGATATAGTATGTTTTATATTAAATGTCAGATCCTATTGTACAGAGCAATCTTCTTTGGTCTAAAGAAAATATTTTTTCAGCCACAATAAACAGTTTTATAGCTTAAGTGTACGGTGAGACCTTAACAGTGTGATTCCAGAAGAAAAAAATCCCATTCATTTTCTGAAACCAGATTTTGATTATTAGCCATAATGTCTTAACCATCCAAGGTACCTTTCCATGAGCTACAAGATTGTGAAACGATGTTATGTTTTATTCACACAGTCATGGAGAAGTACTACACTACCCACAATCCTAAGCGTAACAGAGAAGTCTCTGATTGGTGGAGCTCCCTGTTACCATTAAAATGTTTACCGCACCTGTAGTGTATATCCACGACGTTCCACTTCTGGGATTGCGCCATTGCCGACGGAAATTCCACTGGATTTCACTCTTTTAGGCCAGATATCCTTTACCTTGGGCTTTCTTTGTGTTGACATTTTAAACTCCAGTCGATTTATGAGGACTGTGGTTAACCATTTCACAGATCTCTGCAGGTTAAATCCAGACAGCTGGCTAGACTAGCTGTCCAATCTGAGTTTTCTGTTGCACGACTAAAACAACCTTTGAACGTACACATGTTCCACCAAAAAAAGTTCCTTCCCGAGGCTATTTGCAGAGGCACCGTTGCTCCGTACGGTGCTTAGCGCCACCCAAGACGATTGTGATTGGTTTAAAAAAATGCCAATAAACCAGAGCACGTTTTTCTGCCATCCCGGAATGCTGTGTGGACTAGCCAGACCCTCCTCCGCAGCGCTGTGGAGGAAGGTCTGCCAAAGCGAGACTACCGCACCTGCAAACCCGCGAACTGCTAGTGAGCTGCTACCACTGAAGTCTTTATATAAGCATTTTCTGAAACATGGAGCAATTGAATAGGGAAAATCACTCCCAGACCCGGAGCACTTCAAAAAGTGTGTGGTCACTGTTGAGCTCTACATAGTGGTCATCGCCGCAAATTCAAGTCCACCAAAGTGAAACTCTGTTAAAAAAAAAAAAAGCTCAGCTCCAGTTTAGTTTGCCTCCATGAGCAAATCTGATCGCGATAATTCCACTGAAATTAACTGTCTATGAGTTCTCTGTTATGCTACTCTCTGCTTCTGACTGTTGTAGATAATAGTTAATTTATAACTGCACTGTGCATATTATATTCACTGGATAATTACCAAAATGCTTGAACATGCAGTTCAAGTATTTATTAAATCAGTATCTGAAAATGTTATTTGACAGTTTCTTACAGTGGATGAATATTGTTATGGATTTATGACAGGGGCCTTTTGGTTTTTATTCTGTATTATCTGTTCTTGATTCATGGTTTCAAACAGCAATATCCAGGGATGAGCCTAGAGTGGATCTTGGATTAGCCTCTAGCCCTTGGCTTAGGTCCCCACCCCCATCTCTCTAGTGCTAGCTCTACTTCTCTCTCTCTGTCTCTCTCTCTCTCTTTCTCTCTCAAACACACACATACAGAGACTCCAAAAGCACTACAGACACTCTGCCAATTTAATAAAGAGAGATTTTGTCATGCGTATCTCTCCCACAGCTTCCTGGCCAGAGTGACAACAGTGTGGGTGAGTGGAAAAACAGGAAGAAGACAGACAGACTATAGACAGCTCTAGCGGGCAGTGTCTGTGCGTGTGTGTGTGTGTGTGTGTGTGTGTGTGTGTGTGTTTATATGTCTATGGTGAAGCCTGTGCATGTGTATGTACAGCATATGTACACTTAGACATGTGCTCACCAGGACATTGCTCAACATTGAGAAGTGATGGTGGTGTAACACAGATAGGGCTCCCCGGTCAGGAAGGAGAACTAGCTGTTTCCTGGAGGGGACGTCTAGCTGTCAGCGCCCAGCCCGGGCAGGAGCGGGATATGGCTTCACCATTAACAGACCTCATGATGGGAAGACCAGTGGACAAATGCCACAGAAGGAACTTCACCCAGGCACACAGCTTTTAGGGGGACTCAATAATGCATGATGTGTGTTTTCTTGGTAGTACAGGATGATTGCTCTCCTGAATGTCCCTCTGGAGGATAAATATCTCTGAAAATGTACAGATCTCTCAACTAAATAAACTCCAAAAGATTCAGCATTATGCCTTTTAGAGCTTGGCAATTCTTTAATCACCGCCCCAGAGACCAAAGGTAGCCTATTCTACCCTGTTTTTGTAGTGTTTGAGCAGTCCACCAATATTTTCCTTATTCACCCACACTTCCCCTCCTAATTATTTTGCTGCTGTCAACGATGTTGTAACCAACTGCTTGAATACTAACTGTGTGTCCAAACAGATTTCTGCTGTGAGTGAGTCATTTGGTAAATATAGGGAATGACAGCACTGACTTTCAATTTGGGCTCAGCTGTTTAGCAGTCTAGTTGGAACACACAAACACATGAACATGATGACAGATGCACACACACAAATACACAGCTGTCAGTGGTTTGGGTGTTCAGAGAATTCTGCAGTGCATACATGTAGGAGATGAAACTGCAGTGTGCAAACATGGCATGACATGAAACCTTGGCGAGAAAATAGGTCATATCATAGATTGTACAGCATTGGAACTGCCTCAAGTGTTATTGCACCGACGTATCAGTAGATGAGACCTGCTTTAGCTTGACAGCCAAAGAGGCTCCCCAGATGGCAAACTGAAAAATGAAAGTATGCCCAGACCAATCTTTTTGTTATTGTCCACAAAAGGCTGTTACTTCCTGGTGTTTATGTGGGGCTGAGCTACAGTCAGAACTACCTTACAGCTCACTGTCATATTTATACCTTAAGATTTATTTTGGATGAATGAAAAAAGCCCACCCCCAATCCCCCTGTACAACACAGAGACATATCTGTTTACTGAAGAGGTGTGTGTGTGTGTGTGTGTGTGTGTGTGTGTGTGTGTGTGTGTGTGTGTGTGTGTGTGTGTGTGTGTGTGTGTGTGTGAGAGAGAGAAAGAGAGAGAACACACATGTGCATGCATGTGTGCAGGCGTGTGAACAATATTTTCCTGCGTCACATGCATGGGTGTTATGTTTGTTTGTGGAGGGAAAAGTGTCACCCGGTGCTTTAGCCCCGCCACAAACCCGACTCCTCCTGACATCTGTGAGTCAATTAGCTGACTAAAGAGAAAACATCCCTGCCCCCTCTCTCCCACACCCTCCTTTCCCTCCATGCATCCCTTCCTCCACCAAACAACTCCAACCAGCCAGCCAGCCAGTTAGGTAGTGTAGCATAGCAGCTCCTGTCTGCCCTGCCTGGTGTGAGGCACTGGGGGAGGGGCGCTAGTCAAGCCCGGGGGTGGGAGGGTAGTGGGGGTGATGAGGTTGGATGTCAAGAATGTGGCTCATGGTCTGCTCTTTTGTGTGTTTTGTGCAAGATGAATAGGCCCATGGCAGGCTGGGGTGCTAGCCGGCCGCAGCTCCCCGTTGACTTGTGTGTTAGAAAAGCCTGAAGGCCCTGGCCTGCCCCTCTTGAAATGAGACAGACGGATAATGAAGGCTGCTGGGTGAACAACTTAAACGCCCACTACATATAGACATAACTATTTCAATGTGTTATTTCCTCTATGGCTCATTCTTGTCTCAATATTGCGTATAGCTCCATTATCTCTCTTCTCTTCAGTCTATCTCTATCTCTCTGTCCAAGTGTCCATGCCTCCCAGAGCCCCCTATCAGGATAGTTATTGTTTGCTAAGCTGGTGTGGGGGCTGTTCTTTTTTTGTGCCTGGTGCATCCCATATTCCCTTCCACACTTGTCCCCAATGGCCTCCATGTCCTCAGGCTACTGCTATGGAAATATGCTTCAGTCACATTGCTAATTATTTAAGAGTCTTCACCTCATTAACAGTGCTGGGAGATAATGAATGATTAATAGGTCATTCTTCACATCGTCACTGTGTTCTCTCACTCTCTCCCTCTTTCCATATAGCTACTTGTTTGACAGGTTGTATTGACTCTTGTTGTCCATCCAGGCTGTGTTTCCCCTGCACTCCTGCCATGCATGTTCATGTTCCTGAAGGTAACTGGAAACGTCATCAGTGGCTGTAAGGCAGGAAGTGCAGTGAAGGGGACATGATTAGTGTTTGTGTCGACAATGATCCCTCAGGCTAGTAAATGCTGAAGAATGATGTTGCTTGGAAATGCAGGCAGTGGGCTTGTGGTGCTGACTGTGAATGAATGGCATTGCTTGGTAATGAGCCAAGATTGGATACATGAAACCAGGGAGTCAACTCCAGTCGTATTTGTATAGCTTGCATTAAGTCAGCGTTGGGGTGTGTGAACACCTGCAAGCACTAAGCTTATGATAAGTACACTAAGAATTCTCAGCTGAAGTAGGGAAGTTATTTCAGTTGTTATCTGGTGTCTCAGAAATCCCTTTATGGTCTCGACTTTCTCAGCTAACAGGAACTTTGCGTTCTTTAAGACATTAAGACAACTCTTCTCTACTAAAGGCCTCAGGGCCAGATATACGTACATTTGCGAATGTAGCATGATCAGCGCCATGGCCAACCTGCAGAAAACGCATGCTGTGATACTTCAGCTTACGTCGTATTTACCAAACCTGCAGCTCATCGGGTAATCAGCGCCTTTCTCTGCCCACTATACCGTAAATTGCGCTGTAGTAAAGCGTTAAGTACTGGTGCTATGATACGGCTGAGTGCAGACTGCGATATTCCCAGTGCTGATGCTATGACTGTTTGAAATTATCCTGATTCCAATATTTGTAATGTAGCGAGGAGTTCAACAACTGCTGGAATGGAATGTGAACACTGAGTCGGAGATTCAATGTCATCTTTGATTTCTTCCAGTAACTGTAATATTGCATGGCTGCTTAATCTGTAACGCTTAACGATTTTGTGTTCACTCAACTGAAAAAGTGTGATCCTTGTGGCAAAAATCCTTTCAGCTCGTCTCCTTGGCCTATGTCTTGGTCTTGCTCTGATTACTGCTGCAATTTCACCAGGAGGCATATGCGAGGAAACCCGCTTCCAGGTTTACACCTGCTTTTAAGAGAATTTTCACCGCAAAATAGGTTTTTGTACATACCGCGGAATACATAATTAGGCACACGTTACGCTTCCCCTCCCATCTTTTTATGGGAACTCCCACTTTCCCCTTAACCCTCCTGTGAATGCATATGCATGACACGGAAAAGCAGAAAGGTGACAGGCAGTCTGCGCTTTTACCTCAGTGCGGCCTGTTTGTACATACCTCGCCATGCTTTTACGCGCACGTTACAAAACAAATAGGCCTGAAGTGGGCGCAAAAGCGTTAGTACATCTGGCCCTCAGTTTGCTTCAACAAAGTCATAGGACATAGGGAAAAGAGTTAATTATGAATCGCTAAACTTTGATAGAGGGGAGGGGTTGGAGAATGTAGAATGAATGAAACAAATGGCAATAACAGCACATAATCAGTCTCTCCTCTGAGGCAATCATGGTGTTGTGCTTGGTTGTACAGAAGTAGTTGCATGAGGAATGACAAAAGAGAGCTTGATAAAGACATTGAAACCCTGCATTACTTATTCTGAATTACCACTGCATAGTTTGGCTTGGCTTGGCTTGGCTCGACTCACCTTTGGTACCAGGTACTTTTCTCAATTTTGTTTTCCACTGCGGATAGTATTACATTAATGTAGGTAGGATTCTTAGCTGATCGTTGTAGCGTCGTCTTCAATGTGACACATACACAATGTGTTCTCACGCTTGATCGCTTTATCTGCAACCAAACAGAGGAATGTCTGTACTTTGTCAATTGACCACGCCGTGGTTTTGCAGTCTGCCATTTAAAAAAAACTAGGTCAAGAAAATAAAAAACTTTGTGCAGTCCAGTGTTATGCAAGTACCGATTCTATTGGGATTCTCTCTGACCAATCAGCTGTCTGCAGTATCGGCTCAGTTCGCTTGGAATCAACAAAATACCAGGTACTATTCACAACTTTCCCAATGGAAAACCCAAAAAGAACAGTTCCACACGACTCGAGCCGTGCCGTACTTTTTTTAGAGGGAGACCAAAACCAAGCGTTAAAGCCTTAACGTGTTCCTGTTCAGAAACACTTAAACACTTTTGCCTTCCAACACGGTCGGACTACTGGTTGGATGAGAGCCCCCTCCCTTTACTTGCATGAATGTGGGTCTGGACAATAATAATAATTTAATGTTACTATGTATCACCTCTCAGCGGAATCATATTGTGACAACATGATTTTACCATGCTAATCTTTCACATAAATCTGTTGTCCAAATCAATACATTCGACCAACCTGTAATGAAACTAACATTTTTTTTATTGAAGATTTAGTTTTACATGTGTGAAGTTTTGTAATACCAGTGGAACACAGCTAACTGCAGACAGATATTGGAAAGAAAATCTTATTAATATTGTGATATTCATTTCAATTACATTGCCCAGCCCAACAGGACTGACCTAATTTTCTCCACACAGACAAACTATGAGCCCATTCTTACCAACTATATTTTTGGATCTTTTTAATTTGTAGTTTGTTAGAAGTCATAAGGAGATCAGGCCTACTCTGGCTTTTCAAGTGGCACGAAATAAGTGTGTAAAAACAAGCCAATCAAGTGTATCACTGTCAAACAGTGACAGACCAAAGTTGTTTTTGTAGAATTTTTTTTTAATTTAACTTCACATGGAACAATCACAAAAATTGGAAAGCTGCTTTAATGTGATGCGTTCCAACCACCCCACCCCATCACTTTCACCCAAGCCTCACCCCCACTTGTGGCCTCAGTTACGTGAGTGGCAGTTACCAGGTTTCTCCCCCTCCCTCACTTCCAAAGTCCCTTACCCACTTCTCCGCCACAGCATGTTTGAGTCAGACCCTCCCCCGTTAGCCTTGACTCAGGCTTATTGCTCTCTCTCAGCTGCTCGGCTGAACAGGGACTGTTGATTGGTGGTTGAGTTGAAGAAGGAAGCCTTGGGAGTATTTATAGAGACTCTCTCATTTACCAGAACAATAACAACCCTCCCCCACACTGAGAGAGAGGCAAACTGACTTTTGGTTTCACATCTCAGGGGAAATGTACATACTAGGACACACTTTGTCCTGGTGAATACAGTGACTGTCCATTCCTGTTAATGCTGTGTAGCAATTATAATAAAATAGGTTGAAAGTGATTCATAATGAATTCATGTCTTAAGTTTAGAAAGATCGAGAGCAAACTTCTGGGATGTTTTGAAAAATGTGTTATGTTGCAACTATTTAGGTGATTGTGTTAGCCTGGTTGACTCCTGTAAATGCCACTACTGAAAAGGCTTAAATGTATGATTTTTTACAATTAGAGACAGCAGAAACAAGTTGTTTAAATGATTTATATTTCAATTACCTTCTGGAGCACCATGTGCACATAACACATGCAGTGAGTATTTGTTTTATCTGAGATGAGCCAACACATTGTATATCAGGAATGGTCATACCGGCAATCCACTGATGCAAGTGAAACCGATTTATTTTCAGGATGTGGCAGCACTTCCTGAGTACTCAGCCCTATGGCTCCACCTCTATAAACGCACATGTCTGTACCAGCCATGAGGCTCTATACATCGCTAACATTGGCAATAATTACTGGCAGAGACAGTGTTGGGAGGATTAGTAGGTATGCAGAATTGAGTCAGCTGGTTTCAGTTGATGGCGACAGAGATTAAAGATGACTTGTGTGATCAGTTCAGTCTTCACTGGTAGATGATTACTTTAGCACATCTGTTCTTCTGTAGACACAGGATAAGTCATTTTTCTCAGACTACAGACATAGAAAGTGGTGTCACACAGCTACAGGCCTGACGGGCATTCACACCAAAAAAAGCGATCCACGATTTTTCGCAGGGCGGTGCGGCGGGGGGAGTGTCAATGAAGCGGCCCATTTGTGTGACGTGTGTTATGTTCTTAAACCCCCCCCCCCCCCCCCCCCAACAAAGCACACGTCAACTTTATATTTAACAATTACTGTTTTCCGTCAGATCGTTAACAGATTTCAACATTCCCGACCGCACTTGAAGGCAGCTTTTTTTCACAGGAGAGAGAGAAAAGAGAGGAGCGAGACACAAGTTTTTTGTTGTTTAAGGAAACATTCAGCAGTTCAGTGCTTATGTTCCGTTTTTTACCCTCATAGTGTTTTAAAACTTTCTCGTGGCAGCGATAAAGGCAGTCATGTTGCCTGTTTACTGTATGGGATTTTCACACTGCCTCAAACTACAGCTCAAAACACACAAGTCTGATCTCCGGTTGCATGATTGGCCACCAGTGTGACGTGGGGTTGCGTTTCTGCAAAAGTTCAGTCTGTCTCAACTTTTGCTGCAGGCCTGCTGCATGTTTTGAGTGCCCCCCCGCGGCAACGCACTACCCCCATACAAAATGAATGGAAAGAACTGCGGTTTTGCCAGACCGCCGTAAGGCCGACGCAGGCTGTCTGAACTTCAAATACTATCATGAACATACAGGATTTAGGATAAAGCGTTGCAAAAAGTACTTGTATTGTAATTTAAGTGTATAACATATTAGGAAGGCCTACTTCAGATAAGTTTCAGAAAGAGATGCTGTGCAGAAGGGTCCAAAAGGTACCCACCAAACAGAGTTGGTATGTTGGCTGGATGCCACATGTAAGAACTTCCACCATTTTCTTGTTCTTCGGTTTTGGGTGTTGAGCTCCTATAAGCTTCTCCTCTACCAACTTGCAGAACCAGGAATAAAGCTGGTAGTAAACACATCATCCTGCAGGCAATTCTTCTGCGCAGAACATCAGACTTCCACTCCACTACACTCCAGTGAGTGCCTTTGCTCCAAGGGGACTCTCCACACACTCCAAGACCCTGTTGAGGAGCAATAAACATTGGCCTCTACATTTCTACAGACTGTTGGCTCCCTCAAAGTCTGGGCCTGGAAGCGGAAGCTAGATGTTTTGTGATCTTTATGGCCAACTTCATAACAGCTAGGAAGGTTGTGGGAGTTAGTGCAGTCACCTCAGACAGTGGGAATTACATGCAGAGTGTTATAGGCAGATCATACACAGACAGAGTAGGCTGAGCTGTACACAGTGATCTGACAAAGCAGTTATTAGCTACGTTATTGTCTGTTGTCACTAAAGAAGAGTCAATGAGGAATGTTGAGGTCTTTCATAGGGGGAGCTCATCAAAGGTTGGAAAAGCTTATAGTCATACTGATTAGCTGAGAACACAAATAAGTGAAGCTAAGCTGTTAATTCTTTAGATCCCTGTTAGAGCGTGAAACCTGTATGAAATGAACCGATCCTGCAACTGCATCATTTTTATTGCATGTTTTACAGTGTGGTACAGGGGTGTGTCCAAGCTGGGAATGGAAGCAACACTTCCAGCCTATTGCTCCTATAAACACAGTCACATTAACTCCTTCTCTCTCTCTCTCTCTTGCTCTTTATCCCTGGAATAACACACACACACACACACACACACACACACACACACACACACACACACACACACAAAAGCATAGTACAAAAGTCAATAAATGTCTCAAGGCAAGGTGTGTGGAGACTCCTCTAGCAAACCATAGACCACAGCCAGAGAAAGTAAAAGATACACAATATACAGAAAACAGCCTTTAAGGGATATAACTGCAGTGTATCCTCTATCTAATTACAACCATGCAAGTCTGTTCAATGGATATATAATTACAAAATGCATATCTTCCACTACAATCATTGCTGATTGCGATTATATGCAAATATCTTGGGTTTTAAACAGACGCAGTGATGTGATTGTGAGCTCCATAAGGTTTGGACACATTGCCTGCGCTCTCTAATGCAAATGACACCATTAGGAGCTTTTGGCCCTGGGATGACAATAAGGATTGTTTTGATGCATTTTAAAATGTGTGTTTGTCATATTGTCACATATTGCCCAGTAACCTTGCTCAGAAGACACTCTACTAAAAGAGTGAACCTCACAGCACAACAGAAACATATGTTGATTGTGTGTTTTGTTTGAACTGACTGGCTGGGTGAGTTTTTCAGATAGTACCCATACCTGGGAGTGGCTTATTAACACTAGCTTAAAGCGGCTGGACAATGTCAAACAATGACAAAACGCCTGCCAGTGGTTGCCCATTTATAGTTGAATTCCTAGGACAATAGATTGGCTTGCTCTCCCAAAGTGGTGCCATTCATTTGCAATTGCAGGCAAGAGGTCGTTGTTCTGAAGTGGGCAATCAAGAGACGTGTGCATCTGCAGAGTGGAGGTACACACACACACATAGAAACATACACACATACACATGCCTGCATCCACAGTCCATACACGTAAACCAGTCAAACGCACATCCATGCACAGCAGTAGTTACACTGCTGCTGCAGCTAGTGTGGCCTAGAATAGCACACAGGCTACATTCCTCTGCCCACCCTCCACTGCCTCACTGATGCAAACACCCAGCAGACTGGTGGGTCACATGGACCGACAGTGATCTTGGAAATGAAGTGTACATGCACATACCAGGGGCAACACTCTTGCTACACATACACATAGGCCACATATACACTAATGTTATGCTGTCTGACACACAGGCAGATAAGAGCAAGCATGCTTACTCCTACATACATGCATAAAAGAAAAAAATATATCAATAATATTCCTATCTATCTGTCTGTCTGTCTGTCTGTCTGTCTGCCTATTTATCTATCTATCTATCTATCTATCTATCTATCTATCTATCTATCTATCTATCTATCTATCTATCTATCTATCTATCTATCTATAATTGTTATTATTCAATCACAACAGCGGCAGTTATGAAGACATACAAGATGTCCAAATTTTATTTAAAAAAGAAACAGTGGGGAGGAGGGTATTTCAATTGGCTACTGTGTCACAGCTCTCGAACAGCCCCTTTTTTCTACGCCCATGCACAATTATATTAAGTAGGGCCAATAGGAACAAAGAAGAGGCAGGACCGAGGCTCCACCTCTCCCCGAGTGCCTTCCTCTGAGCTTTTTAGATGTACATAATCCCTGAGTTGACCCAGAAAATAGGCAGTCGTTTCAAGATCTGATGCGGCAGTCTTTGTGCACACCGTCCCCGCTTGAGCATGAAGCGTAACCCTGTGGAATATATACTGTAATTCAGAGGAGCTTTGCCTTACAGAGGAAAACTGTTTAAATAGACGGAGCCGAGGCAAAGTCGCGCAACTTTGTGAAAACGTAGCGGATACGGGTAAGTGATTTTATCGGATTTATTTGTTGGAGAAATTGGGGTTTTGGTCTGTGGTGGTCTCCGGTGCTGCTGCTCCATTGTTTGCATTCCCTTCTTTCAAACTCGAGATTATAATAATATTATGCTACAATGTACAAGATTATTGAATACAAACATTTAAACAAATCGGCACAAGGTAGTCGGAGAAAACCGAAGCCTTTGTTGAATGTATGCCTTGTTAGAAATGTGGTGATTCAGCTGTTGGGTGATGTTGCATGATGTCAGTGTTCTTTGTTGCAACCTTACGTGCGTAAAATGTAACAGATTTGTCTGTCTCAGCTGGCATGCAACATGGATGGGGTTTAAGCAATGCATTACGCGATGCACGCATTTTTCCTCCGTTTTGTCGATCCCTTCGTGCATGAATTATCCGCATCTAAAACGCACCCAAACAATGTACGTTAACCTGTAATTCCGACCTGGGCGTCCATTCCTTGGCACAAAGAGGGGAGGCTTTAGGAGGACTAAACACACGAGCAAGATTTTCAGTGTTGGCAAAAACTAGCGTGCAGATTTCTTTCTTTTTTTTTTTTTTTTTTTTTTTTTACGGAAGCGAGAGGTGGAATTGTGACATTACAAGGACAATTGTCTGTGTGTTTTCAGTGAAATTAATTGTGTGGTCACTGTAAGAGGAGTCAGTTGGCTGGGTATGCAATTGTTTTTAGCCACAGCAATGTACAATTTATTGTACTACACATGACACTGTCAACACAATGGCTGTGTATCTTAATAGTGATACTGGTTCAAATGGACCGCTACATATGCTCATGTCAGTCTTGATCCAGCTGCACCTCCCCATAAAATGTTTTTACTGCTTCCAAACATCTTGTCTGCCCTTTGCGATGTTCTAACAGTGTCTCCTCTCTTTTCATAGACAGGAGGCATGGCAGACCATCTCATGATGCCCATGAATCACAGCTCAGCAGGCGCCAGTATCCACGGCTACAGGATGGGCATGAATGGTGGCCTGCAGGCAGGTCACCAGCAGCATCCCAACCAGCAGGGCATGCGCGCGCTGCCCAATGGCCAGATGATGCACTATGGTGGTGCCCAGGCCAACATGGAGACCGCCATGAGGCAGCGACAGGGCATGGTGGGTGGACCCATGAATGGACAACTGAATGGGGGCCAGATGGGTCACCACCAGATGACATCTGGTAACATGATGTATAATGGCCCGCCCCAGCAGCAACAGCATCACCCGCAGCAGCATCACATGCATCCACAGCAGCACCAACAACAACAACAACAACAACAGCACCAGCAACAAGTCCAGCACCCGCAGCAACACCCGCAGCAGCAACAGCACCCGCAGCAGCAACAGCAACAGCACCCGCAACAGCACCCGCAACAGCAACAGCACCCGCAACAGCAACAGCAGTTCATGAATGGAGGGTTAACGTCCCAGCAGCTCATGGCCAGCATGCAGCTGCAAAAACTAAACACCCAGTACCATGGACACCCACTGGGGCCTATGGGTGGGAACCACATGGGGCCCGCGGCCCAGTACCGCATGAACCCAGCCCAGTTGGCTAACATGCAGCACATGGCCGGGCCGGCACTGGCCCTGAACGGCATGGACGCAGATATGATTGACGAGGAGGTTCTGACCTCACTGGTCATGGAGCTTGGCTTGGATCGGGTCCAGGAGCTGCCAGAACTCTTCCTGGGGCAAAATGAGTTTGACTTCATCTCAGACTTTGTCAGCAAACAGCAGCCCAGCACCGTTAGTTGCTGAGAGGACCCGATTTGCCAATGGGTGCAAATGGAGACAGAAGAGTGAGAATTGTCCAGGATGGATGAAGAGTGATCATCTCTTCACTTTTTATTTCCTGAGCACCTCCCTGTACAACTAAGCCCAGCTGTGGCAAGCAGGGTGCACAGAAGAGAACTCTGGATATCCACAGGGAACACACAGTGCTCGAGTCCCGCATGTTCTAGTGGCCAGAGGGTGGCTGCCTTCAAGGCCGAGTTCCACTTTTCCCATTTCCTGGACATGAATGTAATAAAGAAATGCTGAAATTCTTAAAAGCCACTCTGAACAATGCTATGACACTGTGTAGCCTCCAAGCCTGGACTCAGTTTACCAGTACAAAGGTGTATTTATTTATTCCTATCTGAGAAAACTGATATAAAGAATAACCACCTTCTCCATTTTGGGAACCAAGTGGTTTTAATGATTTTTTTTTCTGAGAGTAAGAGAGGGGAGACAATTTAAATTAAGTTCTCTGCTCATAATTTTTTTTTTTTTCCTCATTCTATTTGGCCTAGAATTTAAATAAGCTCAGATGACAAGGTCATCTAAAAGAGAGCCTGGGTTTTCTATCATAAGTCAGGCACGATAGAAGTACAATGTTATCTCATTTGAATGGAAGCCTGATCCAGATCGTTTGGTAAAGTGCTGCCTTTTTAGATGTGATGTTCTCAAAAATCTACTGCTTTTACTGTATGAAGCTGTATAACTCCAAAATGTCCACACTGTTGTGTTCTATTGGAGATGTAGAACCGCCTTAATCACGCAGATTCTTATTTATTGGTTGTTTATATTGTCCCCTTTTTGTGGTCAAGATGGGCGGATGGTCTTTGTGAAGGGGGTTTTGAGGATCAATAAAGATGGCCTGGATAGAAATGTGGCCTGCTTTTCCATTCATTGCACAGTTCTTCCCCCAGGCAGTGGAGAGCTAGCTAAGTGCTTAAGTTAACCTGCGGGTGAAGGGAAACCTCTGCTAGGGATGGAAACGTTTAAAACAGATACACTATGCTTTTTAAGAAGAACATAATCCAAATCTCCTGGGTTTTCAGCATCCTGTCTTTTCATTTTTTAATTTCCTACTTTCATTGCTAATAAGACCATTGATGTCACTGATAGGAACATGATTGATTTACGGTGAATGGCATGTTTCTCTGCTGGTTAGCGAAAGAGGACTTGTGTGATTATGTCCGTGTACATCTGACATGACATCTCAGGTAGTGACAGCCTAATGTGATTTACTATTCAACATTTTATCTTGATGCTGATCTAAGCAAATTTCACACACTGACATTATAGGTGGTAAGAATGTTTACCATAATGGCAGGATATTCATTCAAAGGTTGATGGGCTTTCAAAATCAGCATTTGAATAACACTGGTTTCTCTACAGCACAACAAACATTTGTTTCTTTTCTGTGTGTCAAGAGTAATGTGAGTGTGTGGTTGGGGGAGGTGAAAATGGCCAAAGAATGCTTACCTTGATGGGGGTTTAACTGACTCGAAGCTTGTAAGCCCGGACTTAAAGACAGTGCTGCTTTTCCCCAGCTCTCCCAGTGGATGATCGGAGAAACTACTGGCTCTAAATAATAACAAATGACTTGTGCAAATTCAGAATAACCCCTCTCCTGTCTGGTCTAAGCCACAGCTAGTTGGAGGAGTGAAACAATTTTCCTCATATACATAATTGCATTCATTATGAAATGAGGGTAAAGAGATTCTCTGCAGTGGCTGAGTTTGTTGGATTGTTTTGTGCCTGCGGGCTATGAAAATGCTTGATTGAGGTCATGTTGGGAATGTCATCACCACGTCTAGCTTTTCACATTGTCAACAAAGGCATCTTTAGTGAGTAACAAGGGGGAAATGAGAGCACTGTTGCTTGCAAACCAGGAATAGTGTTTGTTGATTGCTCAATTTTTGAGTGAACTCTGCTCTTAAAGCACCCTCATCTCCTCTCATTTTCCAATTGTGTTAAAGGCTGATGTGCTCAATTTGAAAAACGGTATCATGGATGATCCAAATGAAACATCCTGGCCTGAATGCGTGCTTGTTTCAGAGACTAGCTTAAGGGTGTGTGTGGATTTTCTTGGCTTTGCACTGTCAAGAGAATGGCTCATAAGTAGGCCAACAGCCTTGGCCCAGTGCCGATCTGGTGAGATGGTCTTCTGGTGTGTGGCACATTGGGGCATGCTGGCACACTGTCAGAACTCTGTCTCCTCATATATCTCATAATTGTATGCTGCACTGTGAGCTCCTTGTTTAGCCCCAATTAAATGCAGGTTTAGTTTCTTGATTGTGACTCCATAGACAAATGGTTAACTACGCTAAACAGCCCTGTTTGCTCTCCCAATCCCTTGTTATGACTGCTGCCTGCCTCATAGAGGCCAGTCTAGACGCATGCTAAGCAGGGTGGGACACTCTGAGACGTTTACAGTTACTACTGTTCTTCTTACACTCTTGTTTTCAGCCCACCCACCGCAACTGCTCAATAGAACACTGTCTTCCTGTGGCAGCTTGCCGGTTTCTCAATATAAGTCAGAGACCAAAAGCCACATTCTGATAGAGGCAAAGTGAAAGAGACAAGACATAAGAAAGAGGGTGAGAGAAAAATGTAAGGATCTCTCCCGTTTACAACTAGAAATTAGGTGGAGGGATTTTTTTTCTTCTAGTCCTCGGGGATTTCTTAGCTGGGTTTTCCCACAACACTTTTATGATTCCATTTAAAACCCCTTCAATAAACATCACACAAGGTAGGATAAATGCAATCTAGGTGACATTCCTCTCTTCTGCCACATATCTGTAGATAAACAGTATATGTCTATGCATTGAGCACTGTTGTCTTTTTTTCCAGGCTTTGGTCCAGCTGGTGCCAAGCCTGAGCTCATGGTAATCTCAGGCCCTAGCGCCAGTGATGGATAGGTGGTCATTTGCTGTTGTCACGCATGGCTAGGTCTTCACATGCACACACTCACTCACTCACAGCATCAGCACACAACCTGATCAAACAGGCTAACAGGGATACCTCAATATCAGTGTGGAGTCAGGGGAAGATAAAGGATTTATGTCGCATCTCTGGTCATTGTGATCCTTACACCTACATAATGTTGGTAGATTATGGTGGATCCATTATTGGTGTAAATGAGAAACTCCCATGAGTGATAGTACATCCAGAAAATATTCATTTATAAAGATGTACTGGAAATGTGTCATTTCCAAACAGTATGACCAAGCTGAGCGTTACCTTTCATTGGAGTGCTAATTCTGGGATATAGAAAAATAACCCCCCCCCAGTGTCAATACCTATAAGCGAAGATTGCAATACACTATGGAAATGAGAAAAAAAACTTGAGTTTCCCAGATTTATTTATTGACAAGGGGGCATGTTTGTTTCTATCTCTGTGTGAATATGGTGAGAAGAGGGCACGTTTTAACTTGTCTGCTCCAACAAGAAAGTTTGGAGGTTTTTGGCATGTTTTTTTGTGTGTTTCATTCAGTGGACATTTTGCTCAAGCTGAACTTTCTAGCTGAATAGTCATCTTGTATCTCCACCTGACATGCACTCCTATTGGATGCTACTCTTCTCTCTCCTTACGTCAACTTCCCCTCACAAAAACACTTAACATAGCACAGATATTTCAATGCAACAGGCTTTCTCTGGAAAACATCAGTTGTTGTAGTTGTATTCTGCTCGCAGGCTTTTCGTAAAGCCCTGCATCTTCTGAGCAACAAAACCTTTCCTCTTTCTCACACGAGGGGAAAAAGCAATATAATCACATCACACTTGTTTCCCAGAGCCACATAGTTTAGCTGTCTCTCAGTAGTTTTCCATATGATCCTGCTGAGGAGGCTTTTAAATGCAGCCGTGTACCTTGTGCAGAGGTAAGTTGCTGATTTTGGCATGTCGGGGCAGGTGACCTAGAGGTTGCCTAGTGACTAGCAACTCCTCTTCCGACCCCCCTCCCCAAATCTGGGGTTGAATGGTTTGCCAGCTCTTTGAAGTCGAAGGAGGGGGTGTAAATAATTTATTTTCCTGCACACAGCTGACACTTCTCCGTCGAGCCAGCTCAAACACACCGAGGTGTCCCAACAATGTCTAACTGTGGTAAATATTTAAGGGTTGTGTGATTTACATGGTTGAGCCAAACTGAGCAGAGCTGCAGCTTCCCAACAGTGGCAGAAAGTTCACTTTAGTGTCAGCACATACCCAGTAGAGCTGGTCCCTTGTTAAAATGTTTGTTAGTTTGCATGGATTACCAGATGGAAAGGTTTTTTTTTTTTTTTAAATCACGTGATTCAGACTAATTAGGTCATGGAAATAATCTTAGATTGCCTCTCAAACTTCTTTTTTTTATTGTTATTTTACAGTTTGATGTGTCAAGGACATAGTAACATTTAACAGCAACATTTGTGCAATGTTATACAATCCAAAACAATATGACCCTCTTGAAGCTTAAACATTGACAGTGTGTCAGCAATGGAGCTGCAACGATTAATCGATTCATTGATTAGTGGTCAACTATTAAATTAATCTCAAACTATTTTGATAATCGATTCAAATTCTTTGAAAATCTCTGATTCCAGCTTCAACACTCACTCTATGACAATGAACTGAACATCTTTGAGTTGCGGACAAAACAAGACATCTGAGGACGTCATCTTGGGCATTGGAAAACGCTGACATTTTTCACCATTTTCTGACATTTTGTAGACCAAACAACTAACCCATTAATCGAGAAAATAATTGACAGATTAATCGACAATGAATATAATCGTTTGTTGCGGCCCTAGTCAGCCAGATATTCTTGTCATGACACCTTACTGTACAATATAATATAGAGGCGAATCTGACAGTCTAAATAAAGATTGAACATCATAAGCTTCACAAAGGTATTATTTTGTTGCAAGGATTTTTTCAGAAGTCCATACTATTGTGTTCACCTCCTGTACTGGCAGTTTTATTTGCCTCAGGCTCGTTTAATGTGAGCAGGCGAATTATGATTGCTTGTCCGGGAGGAGTTACAGGTTTGTAGGTTAGAATAGAGTGAAACAGTATTAGCACAGGCTATGTTCTGTACACAGTGTCTTTGTGAGCAGAGCTTTAAGCCTGCGTGCTAATCTGGTGACAGTGGCAAGCACACGCGACCAAAGAGAGTAACAGGCTATAGGCTGGGGGGTGGAATTAATACAAGAGCAGTTCTTGTGAGGCTTTACAAGTGCTATCTTGCCAGTGAAATCTCCCACTGTAATATCCACTGTGATATCAATGTGTTAATGCCAAGAAAAACCACACACGTCATAGTCACCTGTGTATTTGTTGGTTTTCGTGTATACATAAACATGTGTAATCCCCTCTTTTTATTTTATTGCAATCGTGGATAGATAATACCCACGCGGCCGTGTGACCAACATTTTCCTTGTAGGAAAACCCTGACATTAGCCGGCCCATACCATCTGCAGGCACCAGGCTGACAGGGTAAGCGTGTTGGGGTGAGGGCTGTCAAGATGTCATCGTTCTTAGCAGGTATCTCTAAAAAAAGTCACTAGAGACAAGCATGCAAAGCATGTCAGCAGCCTCAATTATAGAAGGTAATGAAATCAGATTTTAGAAAGATTCGTAGCTAAACCTGGCCTACAGGTGTCATGTATTATAACATACATAAAAAGGCTTTGGGTGTACTTCCCTGAGGTGTGATAACATTTTCCTTTTCCATCCCTCATTATTTGGTTACATAAACCCTCAGAAGTTTTGTTCTACGACTGACCAATAACAGACAAAAGTGTCCTATACAGCAGAATGTGTGTTGTAGGAACTCACTGCATTGTGAAATAATACATTTGAAAGATATAACATATATAATACTGATAGAATATAATATATAGAAATAATAAACCGTAAACAGCGACAGATGGTTCATATCCGGAGTAACAGAAGTGTGGTCGTCCCAACTCTTGAAGTATTTAGGTAATGCACTTAATGCACAATCTGGAAACATGATCCAAAGAGCAACCTGACAAAGAAATTCAAGTAGTCTTTTATAACTGAGGGCTTCACATACACACAAAGACCTGTGGCAAGCAGTACCCTCACCCCAGAGCACCTCAACTCTCAGCCCAACAACATGCTGGGAATTCTGGTTTCAGCTGGAGAGAAAGTAGTGGACTGAACACCTTATTTTTGTATCGTTTCTCTCTAAATGCCCGCAGTTGTTTTCAGAGTACAACCAGACTCTCTACAAAGAATATGGTATTTCCATGCCAGAGCATGACACCTGAAGCAAAGACCCGAGAAAGTCGTTTTTTCTTCTTACAGTTATGACTGATCTGCAAGCCCGCAAAACTTCCTTTCATACATACTGAAACTGTCTTGCTGCTCTATTTAGTGTACGGCTGTTAGGTTAAAGACAGTGGATGACTCAGGAGCCCTGCACAGCATTGTTGGTAAATATAAGATGCTGAATTTCCCCAAAGTACCTAATATGTCATAACAATTAAGATAATCTATCTTGCCTCTATGTTTTCAGATAACCCAAATCAGTCATGTTGAATATTCACCATACCATTCACAATACTTAAAAGACCTCTGCCTGTTGCAATATCCGCAACACAAGAATGGCGCCCGATTAAAAATCACACTGTAGTGTTTGGCTCTAAAGTAAAAACTCACTTCACAAACAATATGGAGCACAAGGAGTTGTTATTTCTAGAAATAGCACTGGCTTCATGCACAACACTTTGGCTACTATTACACATCAACAAGCACAGGCATCAGCCACGAGCTCGGAGCTTGTCACATGTGCCTGAGCAACACAGATTGTGAGAATGTGTCATATGCTCACACACAGAGAAATGCATTCATACTCATCCATGTCAGTTAGAATCGGTGGGTTTGGTCACTGTTTTCAACCTTACGTGATGTGTGTTCCTGTTTTCACTAGGAGGATGTGGTTAGATTTTCTGTCTTGTGCTGAGTTGCTTCAGTAGACACAAGTCATTTTTCGCCCACAAGCCTAATAGCCCACTCGTGTACTGACACAAACAATGACAGCAACATTTACCAGACACAGCACGAACAATAGGTTGACATAATCATAAAAGACAGGTTTGTTAAATAATGGAGAATACATGAAATACAGCAATACAGGAGAAATACTGACAACGGAGCAACCCAATAATAACAACCATATGAAGAAATCTTCTACGTGATGTAGAAATATCACTGGGTGATCATGCTGAGTCTACCAGATGGAGATATGGCCACCCATGGCAGTGCATGTCAGTGAGTCCCAAGGAGAAACAGTAAGGAGAGAGGACTGCAAAAAGGTAGATGAGGCTGTGATGCCCCCTGTTGGTGAACTAGTATCACTACATAAAAAAAAAAAACAGTAAATGGCACTAATGTATTTTTCAAAATCAAATTATTAATTAATAACTTTAACCCTGTAGTTGGCATATAATAAGTCTATCTGAAAAGGTCAGGCACACAAGTATTGTACTGATTTAAATAACACGTGAACAACAATTTATGTAGTGAAAACAAGATCACAAATTGTGCCTTAAAAGGTTGACGTTGCAGAGCAAAAAGCACCGAAAAAAAGAATAAAATTAACTTTTGAATTATATATTTATTGAACAATGTTAAGTATGATAGGGCTCTCCACGTAGGAACTCTAATAATATAGTATAAAAATTAAAAAAGTACAAATAACAAAGACAAGACAAGGCATTGTAAACAACATCCAGAATAAGAATAAAGAAAGAGATTTCCTTATGGCAGTATTTTCAGATAAAGTGTTTTTTTTCTTTTCTTTCATAAGGCGGGTTTCTCCTCCTCACTATTACTATTGTCGTAGTTGTAAAATCGTGCCTCAAACTGAGACGTTAACCAGAAGCATTCCCAAGTAACGGGGATGAGAGTAGTGTTTTCTTTTCTTCCTTTAGGGTTCTTTTAGCATATCCAACACAAACCGTTGAACAGGGCAAATATACAAGTCCATATAGACATGAAGTACAAAATATGAAATGTACAAAATAAATGTAACATAATAAAAGCCGGCCAAAAAGCCTTTTAAGGTTAAAATGGCCACATATAACTTCAAGTTGTACTGAAATGCAAAACAGATGGCGGACAAGTCGGTGATCCTACGTATCCCATGCTGCCTTAGGGCTGGATTGTGCTACACAAAATAAACATTCCTCATTGGATGAGGTCAGGACAGGGTATGTAATACCAGATATGGTAGTCTGATGGAAGTTGCTACATGTAAATGATCAGTATATGTCCAATATGCAATGCATGACATACTGATCTTAGAACAGGGATGGGGTTGGAGTTCAGTCCTTTGGAAGGCTACGGCTGGTCGGCTGACCTCCTCAAGCCCGTTTGAGCTTGTCGATATGGAAGGTGAGTTTGAGGGCGGGGCCCAGCTTCAAGCCCATGTATTTCATCATCATGTCACTACGTAGCAACAGGAGGGCTTTCCCGTCAATCTCCTGTAGCAAAGAGATCGAGGGAAAATTGAAAGACTTGTTTTTTTTAATTTTTTTTTAGCAAAGCTATCCACCAAGTTAAACACAAATCAATGTCTAGTGTAATAAGTCTAATAAGTGTACATGTACTGAAGTTGAAATGTTCTAATGCAAAATATAGTTATTCTAAGCATCTTTACCATTATGAGAGAATACATACATGTTTTTTGAAAAGGTCAGCATGAGGTGCCAGCACTGGGTCGATATCTCTGATATACTGCCTGACATCCTCCACTGTCCACAGGTTGGGGTCCTGGCCACTCGGCCTCGGGCTGTCCCGGAAACTACCTGAGCCTGAAAGTGCAATCCATGAAGACAGTCAATTCACTGGGTATTTCATCGGTCTATGCTATTATGTTACTTAAATCTTTTGCAAGTAACCATTAACTCACCAAGCACTATAATAGACTCTAGCTTGTAATAACATGTTGATAATGGGCCAATTTAAATTGAACCTGTCAAATAAATCAGACATCTGCTAGTCACTGCTACCTGTGCTGATATGATGAAGTTGTAAAACCTGCCTAATTCTTTTTGAAAAAGTAACTAAAGCTCAAATTATACTTCTCACCATCCGGCAGATCGCAGGGGCCTGCGTGATGCAAATTTGCCTAAGTCACTGAGGAACCCAAAAGTTTATAATCATGTGGACCAACATGTTTGACCACATCCATGACACAGAATGTTGTATAAACAGAACACTACTGTTTATGGACTATATCCGCCCCTTTACACACCCTCAGTAATTCCAACTGTCTGAGAGGTTTGGAAGCTTTAAATCTATAAGCGTTATTCATCTCGTAAAGATACAACAACAATGTTAGTTCTATTATTCACCTTCTATAAGATGTGACACAAATCGTCATCTGTCAAGTGCTATGTCAATTAAATATGAGCGGCATGAGTCCTGGTAGATTACTCTGTAAGGTAACGCTGTATTTCAACAGTTTAGGTCTCGATCTTCGCAATGAAAGAAATGATTGTTGACATGCTTTCAGAGAAATTCTGTGTCAGAGTATTTTATAATTGTACTAATATAGTTAGTGTCTGACAAGCCTTCAAACACATTTCCAGTCTTTTGCCGTTTTAAAAAAAAATATATAAATACAGGGCTGATTTTGGTTTGATCACCCACTTGGCAGCATTACAACCGCTACACTGAAGTATGTGCAAACGCAGACAGCGTTTCCTGTATCAGTGTCTCTTCCTACCTGTGGAGTTGTTGTGATGCAACAGCTTGGAGGGAGACCTCAGGCTGGGAGTTTGTACCGTAGAGTTTGGAGAGAGAGGGCTCTTCTTTAAGTGCTCTGACGCCACAACACTCTTCTCCATGAAGGACTCACCTGAGGACAATGAACACAGAAGACTCACCAGGGAGATGAAAAAAAACACGTAGATGCTTAAACATGACCAAAGTAACAAAAAGGGACCACCAGCCCCCCCCCCCAAAAAAAAACCTGTATATATATATATATATATATATATATATATATATATATATATATATATATATATATATATATATATATATATATATATATATGAGTATACAGTGATTAAAATGCTACTTGCACAACGTGACTTATTCTCATGATATATTTCACAGCAATATGCCTGTAACCCTAAGTTTGTGTTCTAGCCTTCTGGAAAAATTGAAGGCCCTTTTAATATAAGGGGGATATTACCCTTTTACATAAATCTCTTCAAATATTCCATTTACTTAATTAAAATCTAAGGAAATTGAAAGAAGATTAAATGATTAACCTCCTGTCCCAGAACTTAATACGACTTACTCCTGAGCCAAGAGCTTCTTCTGTTTTACTACCTCCTTTTATATGATTATATAAGGCTTTACTGGACAACTTAGAGCAGTCGCTTATTAGAATTAAATGTCCTACATAAAATGTGGTGCAGCATTAGAGCTGAGAGCCACTGATTATTTGAACAAATACTAATACACTTGAGTGTGGAATGCTTGTTTAATCAGTGAAACCCTTTGATTTGTGTAAGGTACTTCTTTTTTAATTCACAAATAAATAAATAAATAAATAAATAAATAAATAAAAATACTATCGAAAGGCATTAAAACCAAACTGAAGTTTACTAGCAAGGAGCAACAGCATATACTTTGTTTCAGCAATGCACAAAGTAGATATGGTAAAATGCAGGCAACTGCCACATCTATCTAATGTAGGGATGAACAACAGCTAATCCTCCAAAATATAGGATACATATTACTGTTCTAATAGTGGAATCAAATCCAGTCATTAAAAGTGATATATTAGGGGTAAGTGAACTTATCAGAAAATCCAACTATGTGGTACTGACATTGTTCTTTGTCCAGATATGACTGCTGTCATTAGCTCTGTCTGAATATAAACAAGCAGAAAATCGTGCCTTTTTATAATTAATGAAGTACAGGAATGAGGTCCAGGGTGGAGAAAAAAGAAAAAATGACAACAATCACAAAAGTAACATACCATCAGTGGAGTGCCGGGAGATTTTGACGAGTTTCTGAGGCAGTGAAATGTTGTAGTCCTGAAGGAACCGCTTGGTGCCTCGGCCCGGGCCCGTCGTTAGGCCGTCTCCAAAACTTCTCCTCTCTAAAAACCAGCACATATGCAGGAACGAGCCACAGATGAATCATGATACCGGTAGAGGGGAGAAAGGTTCAGATAAGTGGATCAGACTGTATATCATTTGGTTACACTCTTATTTTTGTCAAAAGAGGCTGAATGGAAATATAGAACCTGTCAAAGTACAGTAAATTTGGTTTGCGTCAGTGAATACTATGGTATGTATCATGTTTTACGATTAATCAATCAATTAATTAACGACTTTAGAAAACTAAAATGCATCAGCAAGAATACACACTGTAATAGTTTAACCCTGTACATGACCACACTAGGTTTTGATGAATGATAGAAGGCCATCTACAGCATTAACAACAAACAATCATCACAGCAATAAATAGCACAAAAATACAAAATACTAGGGCTGCAGCTATCGATTCTTTTTGTAATTGATTAATCTAGCACTTTATCGATCGATTAATCGGATATTTTTTTTAATTTAAATTTTTTTTTTCCGTTTTTAAACAACCAAAACTAGACCTATATGTAAATATTAGTTATACTTAACCTATTTTCATTTATATATTTGATTATAATGTCACACAGCTCTGTTACACTTATGCTATTAGATCATTGATCAGCTGTTTCTCCGTGGAGAGAGAGAGAGAGAGAGAGAGAGAGAGAGAGAGAGAGAGAGAGAGAGAGAGAGAGAGAGAGAGAGAGATGCGCAACAATCAGCTGTTTTTCTGAAGGAATAGTCAGCGTGTCAGCTCAGATCGTGGTCACCACTACGTATTTTCTTGTCTTTGATTTTGGTAGTTGTTGTGTTTGATGTAGCTTCATCGTCCATACGACTCTGATTTACTTTTGTCGGTCCTCTTCGTGGAATGGATGATTAAGTTAGACTCCATGTTATCTGTTGAGATGCTAAAGCACTGACGTCGTGCTATTATTGTGCTAAGCTAGTTTGATTTTGCAGTAGACACACTGTACAGAGTTTTAGTTTTAATTACGTTTAAACTGATTCCAAACTTTGGACCCTTCCTGTGGTTTCCTCCAGCCGGTCTCTTCTCTCAGCCCCTCACTATTTACCTCTGGCATGTGTCGCCAGCAGCAGACTGAGCCGTCTGGTGTGCGACAGTAGCGGAAACACCGTCCGTCAGCGATACAACGTTAGTAACGTTGATTTAACGAAGCTTCGAGGCAAGTCATTTTGCATCGATGATTTTTTGTAATCGAGTTATTCGAGGAATCGTTTCAGCCCTACAAAATACACTTTTAAATAATGTCTGTAAAGCTGGTAGCCAACAAAATGTCTTTTACGTCTGCTTTATCTTGTTGCCAAGAAATCTAAACTCTAGGCATGGCACAAGTTATTTGCCTTTTTTACAGCAGTGTTAAAAACATACTGTTCAGATACTCAGGGGAGGCACATGGTGCACCTCCCTTGAGTATTTACAAGATTTGTTTCTTAGAAGGTTACTGCCAATATCTCCACATGAGTAAGGCAGACAAGATTTTCTTTTGCTGTAGGGAGTTTTTAATCTAAAACACAAACCATGAAAAAAAAAATACTGGTGCCCTTAAAGATGGTTTATAGAAGGGTTTCACCGACGGGTGGGCGGTAACCTGGATGCACGGCCATATTGGAGGCACTCGGTGTAAACAACTGAATGGAGTACAATGGAGTATTGTGCGCTTTGGATACTTTAAGTGAATGTAGCCATGTCTAAACAATAGAAAAGCTCATCAAAACGCGTCCACGATGCAAAGGAATATAGGGAAGGACTTTGACCACAAGAAAAGGCGTGATATTTCGAGAAATTACGGTTTATTGGCGGTGCAGATCCCTACGAGTTGGCTCCCTCTTCTTGTATCCATGACAACCCGGTGATTCTTCCTTCAGTTGCATATCCCGATATAGTCAACTACCTGGTTTTCTCGCCGAGCCCATTCAAAGCGGAAGACCTTAAATCCTACAAAGGTTTGGAGGCTTATAACCAGATGGTGTGTGGATGGGTGAGGGAGACGCAGTACCAAGTCAATGTCAACAACCGTTGTTTGTGAAGGCCAAAGTAAGTAATGCAATAACGTCTTTAATCAACCTAACCTTAACTGTATGATATAATTGTGAGACTCAATGTGTAGCCAAGTGACTCTCAATTGTTTGTTTTTTTTCGTTTCAAAGACCGAACAAGACTGATTTTCCCCTCGTAGATCCTGGTTGAGCTTTGCCAACCACCAGCGCCTCCTTTCCTCTGATAACTTCTGACATTTCTCTCCCTGGTTTTTAATAACTTTTGGAAGTCGATAATATTCCAAATGTTTTTCTCGGTGTGACCTATTGGTACAACCTAAAACACGGCAATAATTAACCATTTTCCTTGACGCCGTTCTGGATCTACTTAAGTGCCTGTGCTTTGTTGTTTGAGTACATCCAATATTGCGACTTCCGGTCTGATGATGCGTCGTGAAAACCCTCTATTAAGACATTATGGGTGGAATCTATATTATATGAATTATGTAGCACGGTTTTATTCTTGTATTCTTGTCAACTTCAACAAAATGTACACATGCAATCTAACTGCTATCTGGACTCTGTAGAGTCTAATTTTGGTTTCCAGCATAAAAAATGGGTAACACTTTACTTGAAAGTATCTACATAAGAGTGACATGACACTGTCATGACACAGTCATGACACATGAACCCTAACTTGTCATGACAAAAAACAAATGACACTTACTAAAAGAAGTGTTATGTTATAAACGTTTATGACACGTTCATGACAGTGTCATGTCACTCTTATGTAGATACCTTCAAGTAAAGTGTAACCAAAAAATGCATTAAAGCTGACACCCCATTAGATTTGTTTCAAAGGGCACAATTCATAGCTGCTGTAAATCAAACTTGGCATTAACACTAACCAATGTAGAGGTGCATGTGAAGTCACAGCAAGAGAACAGTAGCACTGACCTGTAGTGTATGTGTGACTGTCGTACTGCAGGCCTCCTCTGGCTACAGGCTGGCTGCCAAACAGAGGATCGCAGTGAAGGTTGTGGCAGAGTTTTTCCAGGAAGCGGAGGACGTAAGTGACACTGCTGACTGTGGGCAGGGTCAGGGTGTGCTGCTGCTGGTCAAAGCAGGCTAGACAGGGCAAACAGGGACAAAGGACAGCGGATCAAATTCTGTTCAATATAGTGTACAGTCTTTTGTTTTACGTTTTTCTTTTGTTGTTTTTTGATGTAACAATTACAACAGAGATAAATGCTCCATATTGCCTGGTCATTTTTTGGTGGGGGTTCTTTTAAAACAGCAGTACATTCTGTTAACTGAACAAAGATGTGATCGCTACAATAAACAAGTACACAATAAAGCAAAATCCTCCTAAAATGCTGGCTCATGAAGACTTTCCACAGAAGCAGGAGAGTCATATTTCTTTTAATGAGAGTTTTAGCCCCACCTGAAATGACTTCACCTCCTTGCCCAGACTTGAGGCAGGCAAAGACTGTGCCCTGGTTGTGCGAGGAGTCCACACAAGCCTGAACACACTGCTGAAGCACCGAGGAGGCCCGGCCTGGCCCAAAGTGGTCCGGGAGCTGCTGAATACGCCGCAGGTCCAAATGGGGTCCCACCTTGCCATACTTGTTTAGGTACACACAAACTAGGGGGGGAAGCAACAAGCAGAGGAGTCAATTTTAAAGAATATGTGACTTATTTGAGCAACAGAATGTTATTGTAATTTAATAAAAAGGGACCACTATGTCTATTTCAAACCTTGTATGCATGTATTAACCACTTTTTTCTCAGATTCTGCTGCAAACAGCATGAGATGCACTGAACATCCCAGACAGCTATAGCCTTCAATAGTAATGTGCAGTATGTCCAGGTCTGAGGACATTGTGTACCTGTGGGGGCCTGTAGTGCAGAGTTGGGGATGGTGGCATTGTCCAGAGGCACAGTGCTAGTGTCGGGCTCTGGAGTGCTGCTGGTGGGAGACGTGGGGACTGGATTAGGTACCACGCGTGGTTTTCTCTGGATACAAACACACACATTCAGACATGTTATTATAGCATTTGTCTCTCTGTTGGTTCCTTACTATCACTACATTTGATGTACGGATTTGAACAATTCATAATATTGCATCAAATGTGACACTTATGTTGCTCTTTATTATTTTCATATTTGAACTCTTAAAATAAAGTGCATTCCTGTAAATGTAACACGGTGTAAGATCTGAAAACAAAAGGAAAATTCATGACTCTGCCAAGTAATTCCATTCCTCTCTCTTCAGTACATTATTGGGACCTGATGAGTGAAGCTACTTGCTTTGCTAGCATACAACAGTTGGACAACCAGTGTTTTTTTAACCGTTGTTGCCTCTTAAATGAAAACAAGCTCAATCTGCCTCCCTTAAAAATTTCAACAAACAGGATGGTATTTATACATTTTAACCCAAGACAACCATCATGATGGTTGGAAAATAGATTCCATTTGCTTAGTATTTTGAAATATATTCTCTTGATGGGTCATCCAGTCTAACTTGTCAGAAAGGTATTAAGTAATAGCAGAGATGAGCGCAGGATGTGGCAGAGCAGAAATAAATATAACAAGCAGCGGATGTAATTTCAAAACAATAGTTATTTTTATCTCTTTTTTTTTTTTAACTGGGCCAGTTTTGGACTAAACAACTTCTCTAAGTAAATAAGTTGATGCATGATGTGTTCCAATAAGTTCCCTCCTCGTGCAGCCAAATGCTATAATGTGATATTCTGTGGTTCAGTGATGCCTGTGTTAATGTGTCTGTACTGGATGGCTACCTTGCTGCCAGGCTTGGGCCCTCTTTTCTTTGGGATCTTGATAGGTTCTGCCGGAGTCTGGGCCTGCTGCAGAGCTATCCTCTGTGCCCAGTTGGCAGGCAGTCTGCCTCTGGTTCGCCCTGGGCCTGTCACTGGCCGTCCTGGGCCAGCCATGGCATCTTCCAGCCAGCCAGCTCTTTTTGCCCAGCCCAACTGCAAACCAAGAGCAAAGGAAACAAATAGTCAAGTGGGGTAACTCTTCATTCTTTGACACTCTACAATGATAATGCTCCTCCAACAGAGAACAAGACCAAAAAGATGCCCTGTGTGACACAGAAATAAGCACTCATTTTGAGACGTCAGGCAACTCATTTTAATTTACCTGAAATAGTATTTAGCCATGTAAATACAGTAGTTTGGTTTTAGTCCCTTGGTTGTGACATATGTGTCCCTGAGATTTCTGCTGACACCCCAATACATTGGAATAGAATTCTGTCTGTGGTGCTCACAGCATTGAAACATTTAGAATTTTATGAAATGTCATGAAGTTGTAATTACATGACTCTGAGGGTGATCCACTGGAACAGTGACAGGACGTCATCACTCGCATGACAACCAAATAAACAACAGCGCGAGTACAACAGTTTCTTCTCAGGCAGAGTGACAAACAGGGACGAAAGCCTGTAGCTTGGAAAATAGTGTTATGGGCACTGAATTTGATGAATTTACTGTTAATCAGACCCCAGATGAGACAAGACGTTAACGTTAGCGAACACTGTGGCCCGTCAGCCTCACTCCCCGCTGCAGAAGACGTATTCACGCACTGGTACAGTGGAAGGGGCAGAAATCTTGACACACATATCACAAAACCTGGGAAAATAAAACCAAACTATCTGCATGGCGAAACACCATTAGATATAAATGAGAAGATAGTTTTTGTAATTTGGGTGAACTGAACCTGCAATTAAAGGCAATCGTCTGTCCCTGATGGTATCTCTAAACCACTTCATGCCTACCTTACTGCCAGGCTTGGGCCCTCGTTTCTTGGGGATCTTGATGGGCTCCAGGCCTTTGCCTGGCTGGATACTCGGTGGTCCCAACACTGAGCCCTTCTGATTCCAGGGCCCTGTCAACTTGGTTTTCCTGCGGCCGGGCTTGCGTCCTCTCTGACCTGGAGGTCTGCCCACTGTGGGCGTGGGGTGCATGGCTGGGCTCTCCACACTCCCGTCTGTCAATGCCCCAAGGCTCTTAGGCAACACTACTGCATAGGCAAGGATGTAGAGATACACACAAAAAAGGGCAGTTGAGTAAAAAGCTGTGGCAAAACAGGGAAAACAGGGAAAAAGAACTAAATAACAATTATAGCTCCTGGCTTCCCATTTAACCAGAGGGGGTACATACAATGTAATAATGTTTGAACAGTCAGAGTAGTTATTTTCTCATTAATTGCATTTGTGAGTTTAGAAAGATATTTCTCCACCAATGTGAGTATTTAGTCTGAAATCTAGACTCCATATTGTGGTTATGTGATGTAAATGACAACAGATATAATTGAGAAACAGATATAGGTTCATTCGAAATCAATTACACCACACTTGCCATGTAACATGCACATGAACCAACACAAAGCAGAATACGTCCGACTGCACACACATCCAAGAAGCCTTTACGGGTGCTAACGCTAGCAGGTGGATAACACGGTGTAGGCAGCACTGATTGCTTTAGTTTTTCTTTGCTACTGACAGCACTCCAAATTTACAAACAACAGAGCTACGTGTCAAAATCGACTGGAATTCTCCTTTAAGCATTTCAAAATTCCCAAATATTTCAGTCATGTTTAATGCAGAACCAAATCCAGACTGATACATAACACCTGAGCTCAAAGTTTCTGACAGCAGCACAACAGCAGAGAAGGCAAAACATTCTTAGTTTTTTTCCCCTCACTTGAACTTCCTTCCTTAGTTATAAGCCTGAGGACAGCACACTACACCTCACAGACTGGAGAGTGCTTCACAGTGAGAGAGAGTGAACAGTTCGAGAGAAGTAAAGAGAGAGAGGTAACACTAAGAAATGCATGCTCCAGTTCGCTTCAGAAGACTGCTCATTGTGAATTTTTGACCTTCCAGTGAACTCAAAAGGATTTAGGTGGCTTTTTCCCCCGTATATAAATAAGGTCATAAAATGTAAGACTCTTGAGAAATTCACTGCAATATGATCTCTTCACTGTAGTCAGATTAAGGTAGGGGAAATAATAGATGCCTACAACATCTAATTAATCATTGTATCAGGTTACACAAAACACTCTGCAAATGGTAATCATGGTACTTTCTCGCACAATATTAAAGGTTGGTTCATCCACATTACAAACACTGTATAACAAAACTTGTCAATTCAAATGAGGAGAATATTGTTTGCAGTACTCAAAGCATAGGGTGACGGGTTAATCTCAGGGACTGATATCTAAAAACCTGAGCAAATAAAGCCTAACCATCTGCATGGCCAGATAACAGTACAGGTTAGCAAGAGCATATGTATCATTAAGGTGGACAACAATATGTCAGGCATTACCTGCATAAACTGTGATACATTACAACCAACAAAAGATGAAGCAGAGGAAAAACAAGGACTGAAAGATATCAGGCAAGAGGTGAAGGGAAATAAACAAAAGAAGTGATCAAAGATGATTTTCTTTTGGTCTATCTTCAACTCCCTGCTGGCTAAAATAAAAGTGTGAATGCCTTAAAAGCCTAGGAATAAACCCTAATAAAGAAGTAAGCTGCTGACAGCTGAGACTGTCGTAAAATGTATCTCTCCCACTCCCACCCATGAACGCACACCCTTCCTTTCTTGATGGGAAGCATTTCAGAAATCACATGAACCACTGAGGGAACATGAGCATGTTAAAATCATTTAGAGCTGGGCCTATATTAAATACATAGAAATAACAAAATAAGCCATGTACTTTATATAAGCCAACACAACTGGCAAAACTTCAAGAATGTGTACATGAAAAAACAAACACACAGAAGAAAGAACCACAGTATAGCAAGGATAGTTGGCTTCACATGCACCTGCAACCCCCCCCCCCCCCCCCCCCCCCCCCCCCCCCACACACACACACACACACACACACACACACACACACACACACACACACACACACACACACACACACACACACACACACACACACACACACACACACACACACACACACACACGATTAACCAAGGACACATTTACGAGAAGAGCGGCCACATTCATTAACACAGGTCTAGGCCCGTGGGGCTGTATTTATTAAACACACTTCAACACGGGCCCATCAATCAATGCAAAGCTCACTCTACAGGCTACTGCGACTTTTCATAGGGGAGCCACTGTGAAGCTAAGAAAAAAACAAGACACCTGATTGATCCTGAACTGATTGGACCAATCCTAGATAAAATGTTTAAAGAGCTTGAGGTTACATGTTCATTGATCAATGGCACCGTTTGTAAATACAGCCAAACACGTAACCAGCAAACCTTTCTTTTTTTTTTTCCTCTCCCGCGAGTGCACCGAGTTCATTGAGTTCACAAAGCCACCACTGCCAGTTTCACATTACAAGAAGATAACTTCTCACAAGATTTCAATCTATCACTCCGACTGCATTTCTGTAATTTTCATTCATCTTTACTCACCTCTCGTGCCCAAACAAAAGTGAAAAGTGTGTGGTTGTCTGCACAGCTGTCCTGAGATTCACCCTCTCCTCCTGCCCTGTCCTCCTCTCCCACTATTCCTCTGCGTTGCTCCTCCTTACTTTTTCCTCGCTCCTTTCTCTTCTTCTCTCCTCCCACCATCTGCTGACACTGTAAACAATCTACCTCTCACAGCGTACGGCTGTCTTTTCCCTTCGTTTCTATCCCCTCTCTTAACTCATTTCTCTCCGTGGTGTCTAATCAGACGCTGTTAGCCAGGGTGCCAACGAGAGGCCTGTGGAGGGGGCATCCAGGCCCGTTTCAACCACGTCATGGCCCGACTCTGCCAACTGGGGGAGTGCCAGGCCTTCATAAAACACTAGCAGGCTACAAAGGCATGTCCTGCCTCCCCATATCCCTGCTTTCTTCTCCACTCCTTTAGATACTGTAGATTCTAACAGAAGAGTACAGCTGACCCTGTGGCTGATAACCCTTGTATCTACTTCATCTTTTTAGGTTTCCTGTATAACAAATTGCTTCCTCTGGTTCTTTATGTTGAGAAAGTAAACATGGCTACAACTTCTGAAATGCTCCAGCTTAAAGAGAAACTGACTGGTGACAAGAAATGTCCTCGTTTGCTAAATGGAAAAACAAAGAAACAGTGTATCGTGTAGTTCTGTTCACCGTCAGATTGTGTCACAAACCACAGACATGCCCGTTTTAACATTTTACAAACTAAAAGAAGTCACTTTTGCAAACACAGTTCAAAAGTTATGTGGAGAGAGATTCAACACTATCAGGAATTAAAAATAGCAAACTCATGTTGATGACTTGATCAACTGGGTTGCTAATGATGCCTTCAGGCGGATGATGTACTTACATCACACTGCATACAGTGTTGCACCAACCAAACCCACAAATACCATGAGAAGTAATGGGAAAACTCCAGAAGAATATGTTGATGAAATCTGCTGATTATTGCGGTGCACAGTTCTTAAATTTAAAAGCAAAGCAGACAAAAAGTAAAGAAAAGAAACTACCACTCAAGGTTGTCCTAAAATAAGCACCACAAAAGTGTTTGTTATGCACTGGATTTTCTGTACAAATGGGTCTCAGATTTTTACAGCATGAATGGTTAAATACAGTGTGTGGACAAAAGCAACATCTTTACAGTGTAATGCAATCCAACACATAGGTAGGAGATCAATTATACCCTTATGAAGGTTATAAAGTTACATTTTTGTTGGGATTTAGTCGGGGATGTGTTAATCAAATTCTAATTATTACAATTTGGGTACAATATAATAAATATAAATATGTCTTGCAAAGTGGCATAATGTAATGTGTGCTCACCCTAGAGCTGTAAGGACTGAGCCCGACAGAATTCAGCCCGAGCCCGACAAGTACATTTTGATTGATAGCTTTTTAAAAGCCCAAACCCGTTTACAGCCGACTGTACAAAAGGCCGTCGATCAGCAGTGATTAGAGTGCATGTCGGAAAATAGCGCGGACACGTGCTTCATACTGCGAGCGGGCACATGCCCAACTCGGCGGAAAAGGGAGAGAAAGAAAAAAAGAGACTGCGCCGCACGCACACAGCTCTTTTGTCAAGAATGAGTCATTTATAAAAAAAATGTAACATAATTTATTCATGACTAACGTAGGCTATAGGCCACTTGGAAGTTGGAACAAAGAAATAAAATAATTCTGTTTCACCTCCTCAGCATCCATTTACACGATAACTGAAACGCATCAACTGACCGCTCATTTACCACGCAACCCGGAGCGCAAGCCCAAGCCCGGCCCAAGCCCGTAAAATGATAGAAATTAAGACCGAACCCGACCCGTCGGGTCCCGTCGGGTTCAGGCAGAGATCTTCAGCTCTAGCCCACCTCCGTTGTTAAAGGACCTGCACACTGACACAGGTATTTTCATTTACCCTCATTGATTGGATCTCTGCTCTGGTCAAAGTTGGTCGGAGCAATGGAGGGAATTTTTTGTGGTCGCCTATCTCGACATACCAACAAGAAGGATAAAAGTGTAAGTTGTAACTGGAGAGAGAGAGAGGGTCATGTCAAGAAGCCCATTTTACCACAAGACGTGCAATCAGGCGAATAAGTGAAAACGTCTGCGTAGGTGTACAAATAGCGTAAGTGGTTAAAGGGTCAGTTCATCCAAACTACTCACCTACTCTAGTGTTATCTAGCAATGTAGAAATATTTGGTTTTACGTGTTGAGATTTTTAAAACTAAATCTCTCTCTGGTGTTTCTGCCTTCTTAACAATATAGTGGAGGTGAAAAATGACATGTAACAACACCCTTTTCATGAAAACCCCCCCTCCCCCCTACTGTTACGGTCCAGACCTTTGGTGCCAGGCGGCTGAAGGTTGTCTCCAGTGAGGCCGCACCAGCCTACAGGGAAGATGTCTCGCGAGTCATAGCGGCAGTAGTAGTCAAAGGCTCCCCGCCAGCCATCAAAGGTGACCAGCACCTCGACACCACGCAGTGCACCCACTGTCGCCGGGCAGATAAAGTGGGGATTTTTACGGTCCACCGCCTCCAGCTTCATGCCTATCTGAAAAGAGTTCTGCTCCGGGGCGGGAGGCTCCTGCTGGGAAACATGGAGAGAAAGAAAGGAAGTCAGCAATGAAGTTGGCATGTGTGAGTATCTGCGTATTCATTTGTACACCAAATGCTGGTGGATTTTTGTTATAGGTGTAAAGTTTTCTTCTACCGGACATTATCAGTTATCTTGTGTGAATTTTGGTCGGTATGGTAAATAAACATGCTTGTTTTCTCAATGATATACGACAGCAACTCGTTTTCCGGAGCGTGTTAAGCTTGTGAGCCTTGTACAGGTACCTTGTGAAATATGCGAGAGGGTGCCATCTCAGCTCCATTTAGTGTTTTCAGAAGGAACATGGGCCAAGAGGATGCATTGAGACGGAAACCTAAAGAAGAGGAGAATTGTTGTTATAACTACCCCAGCTTCAATCATGGAAAAAGACATCTGAAGACGCCACCTTGGCTCTGAGAAATTCTGATGAGTTTTCACCATATTTTGACATTTCATAGACCTAACCATTAATAAAGAAAATAACTAGCAGATGAATGAATAATGAAAAGAATAGTTAGTTGCAGCCCTAAAACAGTCAACAACACTTTGTGATAACAGTCAATAGTCTTGTATCTTTTATCCAATGGGTATTCAATACAGACATTTCCTGGATAGGAGGCTTTCTAAGCTGCATCAAGAAGTTATTCATAGCCATTGACATTCAGTGCTGTAAGCCACTGACACCTAGTGGGCCAAAATGAAAAGTGAGAAAAGCTACCGTGTCAGTAGAAAACCTTTGTCAGCGTCCTTACCAAGTGGTGGCTGCAGCATGCCTCCGTTCTTTTCACAGTTGCCAATTGGCTGGATCTCTGAGGAGTCCACGAGGCGCCAGAAGTCGTTCTTGTTATCAGACCCGTCCAAGCGCAGCCGCAGCCGCGAGCCCGTCAGGCCCACCACTGTGGCGATGCAGGTGGACGTTGTGTTTCGCGGGTCCTGGGCCTCCAGCTTCATCCCTGCTTTGAACTCGTTAAGCGGAGGTGTGAGGCTCTAGATGGTGACGATAGACAAGTGTTAGTTGGAGAGTGGCAACATAATATCAGCAGAGCAGAAATCATTTTGTGTAATTAAATCATCAAAAAAGAGATGCTACACATACAGACAGTTGAAAGTGGACCTTTCAATCTTGCTCACCTGTCTGAAGCAAGCAGAGGGTGCAGCAGTGGCACCTGTCTCTTTCAGGTATTTCTCCCAACTGAAATGTCCTGTAGAAGAAGACAAGGAGCAACAAGAAATTAAAGAAAAAAAAAAAAAACTATTTTATACCACTAACAAGGCTCAAAATAGCAGGCACCATCTTGGGAAAACAGTCATGACCAGTCAAACCACGAACGCCCTGCTAGAGCTATGTAACTGGTTACTAGTTGCACGGCGTTCGTGGTTCTCATATATCACTGGCTACTGTGGGTTACTTACCTTGGTACTGTGAGGGCACCCGGGAGGGCCGTCCACTCCGGGCATGCTTGATCCTTCTGGCATCTTTCCACTCTATAGCTAGAGGAGCCAAGAACGATAGAATAAGCTCTCAAGCGCGGGTGATTTTCACATCAGTCAGTACCTTGCAATGCCTGCTACACTCAGTGCTCCAAACATTGTCTGGGATTACAAGACTATTACAAGATAATATATAAATCTGCCTGTGCAGTAAAAACTAAAAAAGTTTAGGTTTGAATGAACTCAAACTTTAAATGTGCCATACTTCTAGCTTTACCTGAAAGCTACAATGAATACTTGTCTGTTACAAATCATACTGAGAACACGGCATAATCATTTCTTACCTTTCTGTGGCACGGGTTTCCTCATGCTCCAACAATACTGACCAAGCTCACAACACAACAGTGGCCTCCACTCTAAAGACAAGAAAAAAAAGCAACACAAGTAGCTGTTACAGCTGTGTGGACCATAAAGTTGTGTCAAATAAAGATAATAATTTGGTGACTCTTGTTTGTTGTTACTGTGAGAATTTCATTTATCACATTATTGCTTAAATATAATATACCTTGAGTTTGGAGAAATGACAAACATCTCAAATATTTGCATTCGATGCAATAGTGCCGCCCTAAAAACAAAGTACGAGCATCATAGAATTTAAATGAATGTATTTAAAGGACCATACTCCCTTAAAACCTTGATGACCCACTTATATGTCAGTCACTACAAGCTTGTGCTACAGTCAAACCTTATTCAATTAACTTTATTTCAAATTCTAGTTGATCAAATGTTTCAAAAGATGCGTCAATGTGTCAGGCGGAATTTTGGGGAAATGTGTTTAATATTATGCACAAGACATCTAGAATATTTCCATTTGATGGAATAGTGCAGCTGTAGAAAACATTTAATTCAGTATAACATAATATTGTATAAACAAAGAGCTGGAACAAGCTGAAAAAGAATTATGCTGTCAGACAGTATGGATTTCTCCAACCTTAAATCTACTTAAGGGCCATGCTGTTTAGGGTTGTTCTGAAAGCTCCCTAAAACTGGCATTAGAGACCCAGCAGGCTTTAATGTTTTTTATGTTTATAGCTAAAAGGGTTATTTTGAGAGCATGGAAATCTAGCTCCCCTCCTTGTTGCTTAATTATATGGTTTCTTTTTATATCTGGAGGGAATTAGGTACTCAGCATCTGACTATGTATTTGTTATGATTTGGGTCCATTTGTAGATTATATAAGACAGTAAATCGACTCGCCTGTAAATAAGTAGTGTGTTGATTTACGTGCCTCTCGGGTGTGGCTTAAAGGGATAGTTTTTTTAAGTGGGGTTGAATGGGGTGCTTATCAATAGTCAGCTAATGTGCTTATCCATAGTCAGCTAATGTATTTAGGGCACCTAAAAAAATCAATATCAGTTTAAGTGTACGTAAGCTATATTTAGAATATGTTATAAGCTATATATATATACCACTTTACCTTGGTGATTTTAATATCCATGGCTGTTGTCCATCAAAGCCTTTAGTTAGCCAGTTTCTACAACTTGTGGACCTTGGACCTGGATCTTGTTTTATCATTAGGTTTTCCTGTTTTAAATATAGAGCTGGATGTTGCTAATCTATCTGACCATAAGCCTGTGATTTTTAATGAGTCACTTTCTAGAGCTGGGCAATATATCAATATTATATCGATATCGTGATATGAGACTAGATATTGTCTTAGATTTTGGATATCGTAATATGGCATAAGTGTTGCCTTTTCCTGGTTTTAAAGGCTGCATTACAGTAAAGTTATGTCGTTTTCTGAACTTAACCAGACTGTTGTAACTGTTCTATTACTTGCCTTTACCCACTTAGTCATTATATCCACATTACTGAAAATTATTTATCAAAAATCTCATTGTGTAAATATTTTGTGAAAGCACCAATAGTCAACACTACAACATCGTTGTGGTATCGATAGAGATATTTGGTCAAAAATATCGTGATATTTGATTTTCTCCATATCGCCCAGCCCTATCACTTTCTAATCAGATTGCTACATCCGAGCACTGAACCTGTCCACTGCTAGGCAATTTTCTGATGCTTTCATAGCTTGTCCTTTTGCTAGCCCTACAGAGATAACCTCCGCCTGTCTGTCTACAGATGAGCTAGTTACTCGGTTTAATACCACTGTCACAGATGTTCTTGATATTGTTGCCCCTTTTAAACTGAAGCGACCCAAAGTCAAAGCCCAACCTTGGCTTAACAGTGAGACTCGTGCCCTTTGACAAAAGTGTAGAAAAGCAAAGAGGAAATGGAAAAAAGATAAACTGCAAGTGTCCTATGAGATACTGAGAGATCACCAGGTATCCTACCAACGCCTTGTCAAAGCATCTAAAGCAAAGAATTTTTCTGATATCATAGCTAAAAATGCACATAGCCCTAAAATTTTGTTTAGTGCAATACTGCACTAAATCATGCTATTGCACTCCCTGATGCTACGTTTGAAATCACAGAACAATTTTTGAGTTTTTTTTATCAACAAGGTTGACACTATCAGATCTTGTATTTCACCTACTGATCATGACCTTTCTAAAAATCA
This sequence comes from Zingel zingel, assembly GCA_023566125.1. NCBI lineage: Eukaryota > Metazoa > Chordata > Actinopteri > Perciformes > Percidae > Zingel > Zingel zingel. The sequence continues at coordinate 12,203,589 of CM042321.1, read as the reverse complement.
ATCCTATGCCCTGCTTCTCTGAATTGTTTTGTGCCTGTGGCCCTGTCAACATTGATGGATATCGTATCACACACAAAACCTACTTATTCATCTTCAGATATTGTCCCCTCTTGTCTTTTGAAAGAGGTATTTGATACTATTGGTCCCAGCCTCTTGTCTGTAATAAACAGCGCTCTTGTGAATGGCACTGTCTCATCTAGCTTTAAACAAGCTGTGGTTCAGCCTCTAATTAAAAAAAAACAACCTTGGGCACCCAGATAGTTCAGTTGGTAGCTTGTTTAGGGCTGGGACGGTTACCGCATTACTGGTGGCCGGTGGCCTGCACATGTGTGCACGTTGTGTCTAATGACATGGATTCATTGATTCTAATGACATGGTTTGAGTCTGATGACATTGTGTCTTACATGGATTCAAGGTTTTCTAAACAAAACTTATCATCAAAAGATGGAGCGAATCTGACCTTTCGCGAGTTGGGGAGCACAATGTTCAATGACACATAACATTTCATTCGTGTTGACTATTAGGCCTATATGCGAGAGTAGCCTACCTGTGTAATGACTTGTATTTCAAGTCATTACACAGCGTACGTGTTAGCGTTCTCAGCTGAGGTAGACACATTAACGTTACAGCTGCAGTGTTTACCATTGCACATTAGCCTAGCTAATGGTTTATAGCTTTATCCCGATAAAATGGCACTTGTTCACTTTTAACTCACTTTACATCAACGTTGCTATCTCTTTTTCCTCTCCCTTTTCCTCACAGCGATACTCATACGCTACTCTCCGTTACCGCTCGCTCTCCTTGCGCGACCACACGGCACTGACGTCACTCACTTAAGGCCCCCGGTCACTCTCGCTCTAACTTACGCTACTCTCGTAAAGGGGTTGCGGTATACCGTTCTTCCGTGGGAATTTCTTGCTTTTCAACCACGGTAAGAAAAAAATCCATACCGTCCCAGCGCTAATATTGTTGGATCACCTTCAGCATAGGGTAGGGATCCAGGCTGTTGCTCTACAGTGGTTCAATTCTTATTGAAAAAAATAGAACCTTTACTGTTGAAATTGGAAATATCCCCTCCTCTTCGGCAGCGATTACATGCGGTGTACCTCAAGGTTTGATTTTAGGGCCAATTTTATTCTCTTTGTACATTCTCCCATTGGGCTCCATTCTTCACAAACACACCTTATCACTGTTATGCTGATGACACACAGCTGTTCCTGCCTCTAAAAACAGGTGATAGCAACTCTTTAAAGTCCCTTTTTCACTGCCTGAAAGACATTAAGCGCTGGATGGCTTCCAACTTTCTCCAACTTAATGAGAATAAGACTGAAGTCATGTTGTTTGGTCCCCCAAATTCAGTTGACGAACTTTCGCCTCAAATGTGAGCCCTGTTGCCAGAAATCTAAGTTTCATCTTTGACCCAGCATTAAAATTTGACAAACAAATTAGTTCTGTTGTCAAATGTAGCTTTCTTCATCTCAGAACTATTGCTAAACTAAAATCATTCCTCTGTCGTAAGGACTCGGAGACTGTTATTCATGCTCTTTTTTTGTCTTGTATTGACTACTGCAATGCCAATCATCTTTATCATGCCTGCAGCTTGTCCAGAATGTGGCTGCTAGATTGTTGACTGGTACCAGAAGGAGGGATCATATCTCCCTGATATTGGCTTCTCTTCACTGGTTACTGGTCAAATATAGAATTGATTTGAAGGTAAAGTTACCTGTTTTTAAGGTATTACATGGATTGGCCACTTTATATATTGCCTATCTCCTTACCCTACATCACTCCCCCAGGAACCTAAGATCGTCTAATCAGTTCCTTTTAGCTATTCCACAGTCTCGGATGAAAACAAAGGGTGATCGTGCGTTCTCCATTGTGGCCCCGAGACTCTGGAACAAAATTCCCATTCATATATTAGGTCCTCCTCTACTGCCGAGATCTTTAAGTCTTGTCTTAAAACACATTTTTATTATTTGGCGTATGATTTAGTTTAGGAACATTTGTATAGAAGTGTGTTGTTGTATGATGTTCATTGTGTCTATATTTTTATTGCCTTCCTTTGTTTACATAATGTTTACATAATATAACTTTGTACAACACTTTGTTCAGCCTAGATTGGTTTTAAATGTGCTCTATAAATAAATTGACTTGACTTACCTTGCCATCAGACAGCCCTTTCCGAAGGGGAACTGAAGCCCTTATATCCATTTAAACTCTCTTCAAAGACACCAGACTCCTTTGACAAAAACAGAACATTTACCTAGCAGAACAGGGGAGTTTCTGGTTTCTGGTTAGTTTGTGTTATTGTGTGATTTTTTTCTCTCCAAATTAACACTTTAATCCACTAAAGTCACACAATAACACAAACCGTTAAAGGCAGCAGTAGACCAGCAAGTCCTGTGTTCTGCAAGGTAAAATTGCTGTTTTTGTCAAAGGAGTCTGGCGGCTTTGAAGAAAGCACATAACAGCTTCAGTTCCCCATCAGAAAAAGGCCCCTGATAAAATCACTTCAAAAAACAAAAGGGGGGCATAAACTTTATGGTAAGGGGGTTAACAACACGGTAATAAAGAGCGTAAGAGTTAACTCAAATAACTGATCACACCAATAAAAGACCAAGCAGTATTTGGACCCAAGGTTAGGCTACCACATGTTAACTGTACTGTGTTTCAAAGGGAAACCAGCGAGCTGCCCTCCTTAGCTTTGCAGCACACAGGACTTCTCTCCAGGCAGGGGGTCGTCATGGGAGGCAACCAACGGCAAGTTCAACAAAGAGACCCAAGATCATGCCAATAATGTACTACATATGGATTTAATTAGCTTTTTTTCCCACACTTAAAGATCAAAATACATTAAAGCCCCTTGCCGTGCTAACTGCATATGCAGGCAGCAAATTATATAAACAGAGTGGACACAATAAAAGAAACACCCCTCAGTATAAAGCAAAACAATCAGCTCAGCACAAACTACAGCCTCCAAAACCACCATATTGAATTAACACCTCTCTTAAAATTGTGTCAATATCGCTCAGCTCCAATTGCTATTATTGTTACTCCACACATCAATTACCATGCAATAATCTCATAAGAAATTAAAACATATTGCCTTTGTTTAAGGAAAACTTTGCTTTATAGTGCTGAATGTTCACAAAATGTCTTGTTGATCAGTGAACAGGGCTTTAGAGAAGGTCAAAATGTTTTCAGGCTCAATGACTTCTCCTGTAACCCAAACCCTGGGAAAACCAAGATTACCAACCAGACACAACATCCAGGTCAACAGGTCAGACTGAGACTGGTATGAACAAGCGCTTCAGCTGGTTGTTTCTCCAGTCCCACTGTAACCACAGTCCCACGTGAGATGTATTAATATAATCCATATTCCGATTAGAGTAGAGTTTATGATACGATAGGACTGCAGTGACAGACAATATACAAAAGCGTCTTTTTTTTTTTTTTTTTTAAACATGCACAAACTATAACGTGAGGAATCAAATACGAGTTAGTAACGTTGCACAGCGTCACTTGCTAACCATCTGCCAAATATTTGAATTTGCCGAGAAAAAACACACAGCTTTATTGTGAGAGCAGTTGTAAATTAACGTCAACTGTTAGCTCGCATGGAAAAAACGCGTAAAAGAGCAATAACACATGACCCACATGGTAACTTAAAATAGGGTGCTGTTATAAACATACCCACCTTATAACTTCATAACCGTTTAGCGGCGTTTCTCCTCCCCGGATGATTTCCTTTTCAATGGAAGGGCGCCTTTTTCTTCCGCCAAGGGGGGTGGCGTCCAAATTAAAGCGGCCCGGTCCCTGTTCTTCCGTCTGGGAAAGTGACAGTTGGACTGGCATTAGAGAGCTCAGCAGGTACAGCCTCCTCCTGTTGCTAACCCAGCAAGTGTGTACAACTCAACGCCCAGTTAGTACCACTTCTCTGACATCTACACGGGACACCGTTTCCATTCATAGCCAAAATATCGCGTCTCACATTGCCGAAATGTGTTGAGCTCCTTTCAAAACACAAAGCCAACACATGGGACCACCTCCCCTCCGCCGCTGTCTCCTGTGCTATATTTGCATGGGCGCTAGATGCCCATTTACGTGACAGTATCGGTAATTATGTCATTCAGGAGTTAACGCTACCTTGATGGTAGCCTCTAGTGTATGAATAAAAAAAACAAGCACTGAATCAAAACCAAACACGCATGCAGCCGTGCAGACACCACTTCCAGCATGCTATGCTACGCACGGCTACACAGAGACATGCCCACTGCCCGGGATGCTAGCTTAGCATGCTAGGTGGCTTGCTAGTCGTTGACCTGATTATAAATATTAGCATTAGCAAAACGGGAGCACACCAGCACTGAGAGGCCAGTCTGTGGTAATCTGGGCTCAACACTAAAGCCGAGCCTAATAGGCGACGTTGCTCGGTGTATCCGGAGATGTTTACCTTGCTTTTTAACGTGTGTTTGTTTCTGATGTGGATTTAGCGCTTGTCCGCCATTTTTTTCCTACACGATGAGGAGGGGGTGTTTTGCCAACATTTGTTGTTGGGCAGTCAGTCAGGCAGGCTGGAGGATGGATAAAGGGCAAAACAACGACCCCTGGCGGCCAAAAGTTTTCAAGCATGGGAGGAAAAAAATGTATGAAATGTAAAAAAAAAAGGCAGTAAAAAATGTGAAATGTAAAAAAATACTTTTTTTTTTACATTTCATATTTTTTTTCCCTCTCTTATCCAGTTTAAGCCCCAGGGTAAACAAACACAAGTTAATAAAAAAAATAGATATTTTATCTGGTAGGCATACCTAGCTAAAATTAATGCAGTCTAATATAAAAACAGGCCTACAATACATTCTACCTTCATGAAGGTTATGTTGTCTTTCAAAGGTTTAATTTAGTTTAGATGCTGCAGTTTGACTATATATATATATATATATATATATATATATATATATATATATATATATATATATATATATATATAATTATTATTTTTTTTCCATACATGTATACACACACTCAGTTGCCAAAATACAGAGTCCAAAAATGAAGTTATCAACACCTAAAAAATTGCATTATGACCTGCATTAAAGTGGGATTTATTGCAGGCCTGATGTAATAGGCTGCATTCATTTTAGTTAAGTGTGCCTAAACCGGCAACTGAGTGTACTATATATGTATTATACGTACAGCATACAGCCTGCTTATCAATTGAATAATATGTAGTTTAATGCTATTGCAAAAATTGTCCTTTATATTATATATCCCATTCAAACAATTTCCAGTCCTCCAACAAGCACTGCTGAGATTGCTGAATTGCTTGTAAGAATGCTGCAGAAAATTGAGTTTCTGTTTGAGTGTAGCTCTTGAATTTAAAATAAGGTCTCATTAATAATAAGCAGTCATTTTATCGCACAATGTTGAAAACCGTGATCAATTTATTGCAAGAATATTAAAAGAAAAAAAAAGAGTGGAAGTTAAACATTATTATTACAGCATTACTGCCGTACAGAGTACTTCTCTAGTTTAATTTAAACTGTGCTCTAGTTTTGGGTGTTTGACTAAGAATGCGGGGTATTTGCCTTTAGGCATAATATGAATAAACTGTGATTATCAGTGAACACAAAGCTTAATTTATTAACCACTATTTGTTCCAGTGGAGATTATTATAACATTCTGAACAGAATCATGGCCATGTCAAAATGTACTACAAATAGAGAAATTTAATAACTCAAACATAACGAAATCCACGCTCCCAGAGAGAAATCAGAGCAAAATATCACTGAAATACAGTATGCCTGCAGTAGTGTAATAAACCTGGCACAGTACAATATCTCTAAAGATATTCCAGATAAATTGTGTAGGTGTGAAAATTAGAAATAGGGGCCATTTGGTAATGTCATGCCAATTACGTCTGGGTAGCAACTGTAACTGTGTGATTTGGAGAAACACCCAGCAGTTCAATTGTGCGTAATGGTCACCTGGCAGCACTGCTAATGTCCATTTCAGCCTACGCTGGGCAGGCCATGGCCCAGTGGCCCCCTGCATCCCAGGCAATTATGTTTGGTTTCACACGGTGAAAAGGGTTAATTGGCAGTGCCCACGCGCCTGATTGGACCTGTTTCACGCCTGTCAGCCTTCATCGCATCAAAGGAAGCCCCAGTCCACCAGGCACCATTATTACAACACACAAACACACACACACAAACCTCATGCACTGTACACAAACTCTGTACTTAAATCAAATGTTCTCATGATTGTACATACAAGGTCAAATAAACACACATGCACATAACCGGCATACACAGTATGAACACACACACACAAAATAAAATACAACATACACCTACAGGAACACACTCTTACAGAAATATTAAGTATTCATTGTCCTCATGCAGACATAAGGTTTTTCACACAGGCATTATGCAAATCCCTTTCTGGATGATCCTAACTAATATCACTAGGGGTCAGTGTTGTTTTATACAAAACAGGGCCACATAATTCTGCCACTTTCCTCTCCCTACATTCATTTCATGATCATTTTGTGCTTTTCTCTGAGCACAGCACAGTAACACTTATAATTTTCACTGCTCACTACCCTCTTTAAACTCTCAGACTTTTATTCTAATTATGATTATGGATTTTATTTCTTTTCAAGGAATATTTTTTCAATTGTATGTAAAATCCTTTGGTTTACTTTCCTTTTCGTAATACAGCTCTGTGTTCGATGTATTCGAGGACTAACTGTATTCTAAATTTAGTTTCTATGTCTCCGTATTATAGGCAAACCGAGTGCTATGCAGTGAAGCCAGGCCTATGTATATGGTGTGCATGTCTATTTGTCAGGATCTCCATGTGGTTCCAGTTTTTTCATTACTAAGGCTTTAACCACTGAGCTACCAGCAGTCTATGAAAGTTCATCAGCCATTATACAAGCCAAATTGACTAGCAAATAAAAACAGTGATAATGTGTCCCAACTAACGGTCAGCTCTGGTATAAACACTTTCCCAGGGTTCAACACATTGTATACACAAAACACAGTACATACAATTCTGAGTCTTGCTAAATGTTTTCATTAAAAAAAAAAAACACTCATGATTGAAGTGAGTGAATGTATAAGTAATAACTTTATGTATTTACAGTATCAAAATGATCTTCACTGATCCAATAAAATCACTATAAACAAAGAACAGCTCTTATAAGGAAATTATACGTTTCGATTTTGTTTCAGAGTTACATATAACACAAATACACAAAGAGCCTTTAAATGTACAATTTCAAGACAGACCTTTTGTGTCAATGCAAATTAGTGTTTTCTCTTCCCGTTTGGCAGTGGTATCAGTTTTTGGTCTGTTTGAAATGTCTTACATGCTCTTTTCATTTTATCGCACTAATTGAATCTGGCTCTCTTAGCTGGCGATGTGTTTTTGGATTTCAAAACATGTTGCTGTAGGTGTCCACTAGCCAATGGCATTGCTCCACCACCGTGGTCTGTTTCTACACACACAGACAGTACAGCAAGGATCTTTTCCCACTGTGCCTTCTTGTCACTTTCAGCACTCTGGCACGCTCAAAGTCGCCCCTCTCACACATTCACAAATACCCCAACACACAGGCATAAATAGACACACACACACATATGTGCACATGTACACACAGTGAGAGTCAGATTGCGTGTTCCTTCCCGACTGTGCCTCAGAGGACTCTGCGCGTGTTCCACAGACGAGGATATGCACGCGCACGCACGCACGTACGCACGCACGCACACACACACGCACACACACACACACACACACGCACACACACACACACACACACACACACACACACAGAGTCCTGACACACAATCCTGATACACACTTCTCATCTCTGCTGGCATCCTGGGAGGGACGTGCAAGAGAGAGAGCAAGAGCATATGTTGGATAGACGTTTGTTAAGGGGGGATATTTCTCTTTGGATGTTGTCTTACAAGCTCTGACGGCGTGGCGCAGAAAGAAGGAATTTTTTCGTCCAATTTATTAATCCTTTTAGGCAATGTTCTCTGTTCAGAAATGCAAATTGAATCAATCTGAGGCTGACTTTAAGACTTTTCAAGTGGGATTTAATTAGAAGCCAGGGCCTGCAGTTTTTAATGAGAGAGGGGGTGGAGAGGCGGAGAAAGAGAGAGAGAGAGAGAGAGAGAGAGAGAAAGAGAGAGGCATGGGGAGGGAGAGTGGGTTTGCGGTTTTGATCTGGGGGTCCTGCTGGAGAAAGGATACACAAACACCCACAACATACACGCACACAAACATACACACATGCACGCACGCACACAAGTGCACCCTGTAGAGCCGAGTATGAGGCGGATGCCCGCTGTTTGGTTTTTCTTCACATCCCTCATCTCCGTCTTGTGAGAGTTCAACCAGAGATCTTGTTACTTCAGTATACATCTCAAACCCTTACACCAAAGTAGCATATCTCGGCATAGATGGAGTGAAGCTTCATGCTACTCTTCAGTGTTGGAGCTGCTCAATGGTATGACTTAAGTCAATACTGGACATCTCTCAAGTGCCAGGGCATGTAAAGCCATAAATGAGAAGCTGGTTTTTGTAGAAGAAAACACATACCTACCTCCTCTGGATCAGCAACATTTTTATAAACAAGTCAATGGATAGATGAGATTGGTACATCTCAAACACAGGGCACACACATACGGACATTTGGAAGATTGTGCTTAACAATGTGCAGGTGTGTGATCTATACCTGCTGCTTGTCAGTATTCAATCATATCAGTTTAAAGTAAAGAAATTGCACTGTTGCTCATTGTTGCTTGCTATTGTGACCTTTTAAAATGAACCAATGTGTATTTAAGAACCCACATCACAGAAAAATTCAACCAAAGAGTGATTTTAGCTTCTTAAATTGTTTTATTTTACACATTTTTAGAGCTCTTTCTATGATTTCACAAGAACAAAGACCCATATCTAAAACTGATCATTATGTTATATACCAGAAATTTGTTTTTTTTTGTCTTTGCTGTCCAGTTCATGACTTCACATAACCATAAAAAAATGGGTATAGATAACACGCCACTTGGAAAGCTCTCCTGGGTGAAAGTCCTGTGTTTGACCCATCCACCAACTCGACCAACATCCCTACGCAGATTTTCGCCCTTTCATACTACTCGCTACGGCATCAATTCACACGCAAGGTAATGTAAATCAATGGAGGACAAACGGCGTTTATAAACACGCTGAAAAGTGAGTGTGCGTCTTCATAACACGCCAATAACGGCATACCAATTTGCGTGTCATACATACGCCACTTCATGAGATCAGTCTGTCCAGTTAATCATTTTTAACCCCGTCGGATTTATCTGAAGGCTATGTATATGCTTTGAGTTATTTTTCACTTATTCTCGTTATTTGAACAATTATAGATCTCCTCGTCACTCCCTTGTAAATGATTCCAGCAGACAGCCCTTCCCTCAAGAGAAAAACTGCTTCCAGGATTTATCAGAGATTTCACTGCCATTTGGCTATCACATGCTACGTCTTATACATTTTGGGGAAATATGGTGCTGTTAAAAAGGGTGAAGTCGGCCTGTGGTGTCGGGATGTGGTTTTAGAGCTCACGCTCTCCTCTCTACAGTAACTCTCTGCCATCTTTCCCTCTCCCCTCACTGTTTCCTGTCACCCTCTCAAATTGGAGCCAAGGCTGGAGAGCGCCGGCATGTTTTTAGGGGCTGTGTGACATCTTCACAGCCACTATGCTTGATTTTTCTGTGTCTGTACTGCCACTTATGTGTCGGCATCCACCAGGGGAAGGAATGGGAGGGGAAGGGTTTGACTCGTTAGTGCTTCTAACTTGACCATTTCCACTTTGAGAGTTTTCTCTGTGCTGCTGACTTTCATTAAAGCTGTGGGTTGTCATGTACTGGAAAAGCAGCAAAAGATAAATGTCAGGAAGATTATTTGAAGCATGCAAAGCTTAACACAGTAGGAAAAAACATGAAAAGATATGCATGAAAACAACAATTTCAGATGCCAGCGGAGTTGATGTAAAGTATTGAAGGAGCAGTGGAAGGAGGGGAAAAGATTTAAAGAGATGACTTTTAGGCTGCCACGGAGAGACATGAATTTACCCATTAAAGTGTGAAGTCTAGTGTGCGCCTCGCAAAATGCTTGACGTCTAGTTGATACTGTCAATGTTTAAATAATACTAATTAATCTCCATTATTGAAACATGTAATTAATCTCTCTCTCACCCTCTCTGGCTGTCTCTCTGTCTCGTTCTCCTTCACATTTAATGGAACATGAAAGGGAAACCCAAAGAGCAAATGCTGTGTTGTGGTCCTCGCGGGGAGCTCATTGAGGGACTCACATCAGAGGAGAAGAGAGGCAAAGAGACAGACGGGTGGACATGTTTTGACAAACAGACAGTTGGTCCAGAACTCCTCCCTATCTTACCACTCTGTGCCTCCGCGCTCTCTCTCACTCTCTCTCTCACTCTCTTTGAACTCAGGGCTTCATTAACAATCTGCTGATTAACAGGCTTGGGAACACGGGAGGTAGACGGATCAGAGGGGGAGAGATAGAGGGAGGAGAGAGAGACAGAGCGAAAGAATAAGATGGGGATACAAATTAGAGTATGTCCACAGTAAGGCTATGTTCAGACCAACATAGCACTGTGTGAAAAAAAACATTGTTCAAAACCCTGTTCACTTAATTTTTTTTTTTTTTAAATGTCAAAAAAGTTAAAGCTGGATCAACTTTTGCCACAACACAATGCAACGTCATCCAGCAACGCAATGCGGTGGCCAATCAAAAAGTGTACACGCAAGCACATAATCCTGTTAGAACACTGTAACGTGAATGCCATATTTCTGCAGTTTACCTCATGATCTTTGAGATGAAGGACTAAAGGGTTGTCTCTACAGTCATAAAATCCATCCTTCTAAATTTATATAGTATAGTAATACACAGTCCCTCCAGGAACAATTACGCAAATTCAACCAATCACCGTGGTGTGACTCGCAATTTTGACCAGTCACCGCAACTTTACCGCAAATTTGACCAATAACTGGAGTTTCCCGTGCCTTCAACCAATCACAGCAGTCCCTCGTGCCAGACTTTGCGTCCCACTGACCAAGCAGGAGTGAGAACGGGCTGACGTAACACAGATACGTTGCCAAATTGTATTTCCTTGTTTCTGATATGAAAACGAGACGTGTGTGACTCGAACATCTCACATTTACCAACAAAATGTAGAGTGAAAGACCGTGCAAAACATCAATATATGCTAGGGCTGCAGCTATCGATTCTTTTTGTAATCGATTAATCTAGCACTTAATCGATCGATTAATCGGATATTTTTTTAAATATTTTTTTTTTAAATTTTTTTTACGTTTTTAAGCAACCAAAACTAGACCTGTATGTAAATATTAGTTATACTTAACCTATTTTCATTTATATATTTGATTATAATGTCACACAACTCTGTTACACTTATGCTATTAGATCGTTGATCAGCTGTTTCTCCGTGGAGAGAGAGAGAGAGAGAGAAAGAGAGAGAGAGAGAGAGAGAGAGAGAGAGAGAGAGAGAGAGAGAGAGAGAGAGAGAGAGAGAGAGAGAGAGAGAGATGCGCAACAATCAGCTGTTTTTCTGAAGGAATAGTCAGCGTGTCAGCTCAGATCGTGGTCACCACTACGTATTTTCTTGTCTTTGATTTTGGTAGTTGTTGTGTTTGATGTAGCTTCATCGTCCATACGACTCTGGGATTTACTTTTGTCGGTCCTCTTCGTGGAATGGATGATTAAGTTAGACTCAATGTTTTCTGTTGAGATGCTAAAGCACTGACGTCGTGCTATTATTGTGCTAAGCTAGTTTGATTTTGCAGTAGACACACTGTACAGAGTTTTAGTTTTAATTACGTTTAAACTGATTCCAAACTTTGGACCCTTCCTGTGGTTTCCTCCAGCCTGTCTCTTCTCTTAGCCCCTCACTATTTACCTCTGGCATGTGTCTCCAGTAGCAGACTGAGCCGTCTGGTGTGCGACAGTAGCGGAAACACCGTCCGTCAGCGATACAACGTTAGTAACGTTGATTTAACGAAGCTTCGAGGCAAGTCATTTTGCATCGAGGATTTTTTGTAATTGAATTATTCGAGTTATTCGAGGAATCGTTTCAGCCCTAATGTACGCTGTAATGTTTTTTCACTCTAAAGTCGCTGAAAGCTGCTGCTGTTTCAATCCTGTCGGCTCTCTGCAACGGGCGGGGCTGCTGCTCACTTCACCCCGCGACTGACGGGCACACACAAACACACACGGTGGATTCAGGAAAAACCAGAGATGAGACGTACACGATGACCTAAATTGAGGACAGCTACTCTCGTTATTGTAAGTGCAATGATAAGTTAAAGTCCAACAAGCACTTTATCAAACCGTATGAATGTGTGTCCCAGGCCAGGATAGGGAATTAACTTACAATGTAAATATCAACAAGCCACTGACAGATAATGTATGTTCATTTTGATTCATTCAATAACTTATTATTTTTTGTCTTAAATCCACCAGCCATTTTCATATTATACCAACATTTGCAGCATCCTGAGCCTTTTTGGTAAGGTTACTAAGAAAACTCAGCCCAGAGTAGTTTTATTCTCCCCGAAACAAGTCTCCTTTTTATTATTAAAGAAGTATACCAAAAAAACTTTTTTAGCAATTTTCACTGTCTCTCGCAACTTCATTCTAACAAAAATACAAAAGACATTGCAACTTTTAGCGCATTTTACAAAAGCAAGGCATTTTGGGCCACAACAATCTCAAAATGAGGCCGCAAAATCCTGGAGAGACTGATTATAATCTTTTTGAATGGCCTTACCAAAGTCTTCACCTCAACTCCATTGAAAAGATGTGGACTGCCCTGAAACAAACAAAAAATACAAATCTGGTTGAACTTCTGATGATGGTGAAAATGGCTAAAGGACCAACTGAAAGGACATGCAACCAAAATCCAGCGGTGCTGTATGTATATTTTTGACACATTAGATCTTGTTATGTCTAGAAGATGTACAATTAATTTGGTAATGAAACCAAATTTAGGAATGTTTTTTGTGAATCACTCAAATCAATCAAAAAAACATATTACATATAATAACATATAATACCAATACTGCCATGAAATACAGTACGTGTCCCCTACAAGTGCATAAAAAAAATCTGACTCAGACAGTACACTGTAAATGCAAGTGCACATTCCTGGTAGATTACTTTGTAACACAAGATAATGGATGAAATGATTCTCTCTGTGATAACTATCTAGAGTTGTAAAATCCTCATAGTATTATAAACTGCTGGGCAGTATTTTGACATTTTTGTATTTATATCTGATAAACCTGAAGTCAGAGAAATATCACTTAAACCGGCCCTCCTAGATCACATTTCATCATCACGGTACTGAAAGCAACACACGCTGCACCAATGCAACCCTTTGGGTTTTTAAAGGTGGTGTTGTTAAACAATCGGTAAGCCAGACAATTTTACACTCCATCCATACAAAGCTGATATTTGAGATTTGGAAAAATTATCTAATTGCAATTATTGCGATATGGTTCACGATATTAGAGAGAATCATCATTTTTGCATCATTATTCTCATTTCATTTCATTTTTTGCCAAGATCTGTACTATACAAAGATTTTTTTTCTTAAGTCATACGATTTGTCGGCCGACTTCATTCAGAATGGTATTTTGACACATATTTTGCCTTTAATAAATATTCCACCTCCTGTGATTTGGATGTTTTTATTATTGCAATTTGGATAAAATTCCAATTAATTGTTCAGCCCCACCTAGAGTAATCTGAAATATCTGGCCTCACATTTTGGTGTGGATGGGAAAACCTGAGCTTTTAAAGAACAATTATTTAAGTCTCTGTGGCAATTACAGTAAGATGAGAAGACAACTCTCCCATTAAGTCACTGTTTTATGCTCTTTCCGTTGTCTGAACAAATTGAGTTTGGCTGTTTTAAAACGTAGTTTAGGTGATGACAGAGAGAGACAGGACATAACGGAGGTTTAATCATCAGAGATTCAGAGTGTCCACGCTATGTTTGTCCCAGATGTTGGCTGTGATGCACAGTCATGTTGTTTGTGAACTGACAGAGGACGGCGAAGAAGAAGAGACTTTGCCATTTTCCTATTGTTTTGAGTGTGGAAGGCTATCTTTATGAAAATGGTCTGAAAGGGGTGGGGGGAGGGGGGGCGAGATGGGAAAACACAAAGCAGAGACAGACTGACACAGAGGGAGAGACAGTGGCAGAAATTTGGGCTGATAGGCAGAGACAGAGAGCGAAAGAGCCTGTGTGATGGACAGAGAGAACGAGATAGACTGACAAATGGAAAGAGCGAGGGATGTGCCTGTTTTGAATTAATGATTGCTCTCATCAGAAGATGAATGTTCTCCCGCTCTCCCCTCGGAACCGAGCTGGCAAATAAAAAGAAAGTCAGTCCAACGAATAATGAGTGCACAAATAAATAAATAAGCCAATAAATAAATGAATAAACGTCACAGAACTCCTGAAAGACAGATTATGATCGATGTACAGTCAGTGGTGAGCTCTTTTTTTTTTTAAACAGATTTTTACTTTTGTGTGTCATGGTTATGTATGGATATGTATTCACGCTGCATGTGGTTTGGTGTGTGCTAGTTTGGGGCTGTAAACATGCATGTTTTTATTGTGTTTCCTGCAGTGCACATGTGTGTAATTGCTGTTGTCCATGCATGTGTGCTCATAGTTTTTTTGTTTGTTTGTTTGTTTGTTTGTTTGTTGTGTGTGTGTGTGTGTGTGTGTGTGTGTGTGTGTGTGTGTGTGTGTGTGTGTGTGTATCGGTGTTTATGTGACTGTGAGTTTGTGGTTGTAACTGTGTGTGTGTGTGTGTGTTGGTATTTACTTGCATGTGGGTTTGTGAATGTGGCTTTGTGATATGTGCATGTATGTTATTAGTGTGTGTGTGTGTGTGTGTGTGTGTGTGTGTGTGAGAGAGAGAGAGAGAGATAGAGTTGGGGGCTCTCTGGTGAGTCTCCTTAACATCAAACAGCTGGAAGTAATAAAATATTTAGGAAGCGCTGGGAGTCTGTGAATATTAATTCTGCCTTTTCTTTCTGTCTCTCAAATCTCCCTCTTTTTTTCCCTTCTTTCAGTTTCTCTTTCTTTCCTCCCAGTTACTCCCTCCCTCCATCCTGACTCACCCGGCCTCTATCTCTCTTCTTCCGCTGCTACATCTCCGTTTGCCCTCTCCCCCTTTGCTTCCTTGGTCCAAACTCATGCTCTGACACTCCCTAACTCTGATTCTAGTGTCTTTGACCTTGTTTATGAGGGAATCACAGTCACTAAATTGGGAGTCCACTCCGACCGCTGGCACTGAGGGTGATGGAGAGAGAAGAGAGGAGTTGACCTATGCCTTTCTGTCTTGCTAGGCCATGATGGAGACCTGCAGCTCAAATTTCATAGGATTATTTACTGACATTTTTTCTAAATTACATACTGACACTTTTAGTGACACATCTACATCTACTACACTAGAATCACTAAAGCCAGAGTACAAGAGCAACTTTAGTGATGTGAATATTTATTTTAAAAGGGGAGAGAATGGACACCATATTAGTGTCCATTCACAATTTTAAATAATAAATAATGTAAGCCCACTAACATTTACTTAGTGGTATAATATATGGAGTCTGGAGTGTGCCATCAAAATATTTATATACTGTAATTGTTTGATTATCAGTTAATACCCAGCAAGTATGGAGACCCAAAGTGCTCAATATTATCATGAAATAAATAATTATATAAATGAATAAAAGCAATTAAAAAAAACAATACAAAAATTGTGAAATAGTCCAATAAATGATTAAAGTAATTATAATAAAATGTTATTTCATCTTGCTTCTAGGATTGGGTATCGGTTGTCCCCCCCTCCGATACTGGTGCTAAAACGATACTTTTAAAACGATGCCGGTACTTTTAAAAAAAGATTTAAAAGAAAACAGTCGGCGACATTAAGGAATGTTTATTGCTAAGGCCATATGGTCAAAATGAAATGATTTATTAAAAATGAAATAACAATAACCTATAACCATAACTTATTTCACCAGTAAATTGCTGTTAAACAACAAAAACAACCATCAGATGTGAAAAAGGGTATTTTACAATAACTTTGAATGCACCATGAGGCTTACCAGTTTCAAGTTAACACACCGTCTGTTTAGTTTTGGCTGTCATTGGGTTTGTTTTAAAGTAGACATTTACCATAAGTTACCATTTGTAATAACCATGCAGCTGAAATTGCCATTAAACTGTTTAGTTTATTTTGTAGTTTAATTAATTTAGATAATTTTGTTAAAAAATAAATTAAAAAAAGAGATTAAGAATAAGAACATTTATATTTTAGTACTGGCAAGAAAACCAACAAAAACAAAATCCTCAGCAAACATATCTTTCAAAATTATAGTAAAGGATTCAAATAAGGATTTCCATGTTCAAATTTGACATGGAAATCATGTCTTTTAAATAAAGGTTATATCCTACAAAAAAAACTTAAATGCAGGTCAACTGAGCACTTTAATTAGTGTGGTCCGCTCATCACGGCTTAATCTGTTGCACGTTTGCCAAGCCAGGATGAGAAGGTGAAGCTATGTCAAGCCAGGTGTAGATAGCTGGGATAAGTGCACGTCCACGGCTTTCTTAAATAGACCACGGTATCGATCACAGATTTACTGATGCAGAAATGGAGAAGACGCGTGCGGCATATGTTTAACCCGCTGAGCAGCAGCTGTTAATGGAAAATTACGAGGAGGTGAAACATATAATATGCAAAAAGGAAAATACGGCTGTTATCAGACAGAGAGAAAAAGCCCAACAGACAAAACAACCGACTGAATGCGTAAGGATTTAAAAAGATCTACTTAGGGCCTACTAGTCACTCCACATTTTTACTAAGTTTTAATTGCTTTTAATATTCTTGTTTTGTGTTGGTTTTATTGCTGTATCTGTTTTTATGTGCTAAATGTGCTGGTTTTACTGTAGAGTGTCTTTGAGAAGCCTGTAAAGCACTGTACAAATAAAATGTTTTATTATTTAGCCTACTTTGCCTTAAAAGTGAGCAGAGAGAATTCATGTTCCTCGGGCAATTTACCCTAAGGACTAGGCTTAATTTCAAACCCTTATTCATGTGAGAATATGTTTTACAACTGTATCCACAAATCTCTATATGCTATAATTCTAAATATTTCTACAATTAATGTTCATACAGAACAAACATGACTGGACAAAAACTAGAAAAAGAAGTAAGTTACTTCAATACACACTGTAAGCATAGTTGTAAAACATTATAGCCTATTATTCATGTTTTTTTCTCACTCCCAAGCTCCAAAATGTGTGACAGCACCAAAATAAAAAGATTAAGAAGCTTTGTGGCACATTTTCACTCCCATCTCGTAAAATACGGACGTTTGGTCAGGTGCCATTGTTGTCGTTATTGACGCTAAAAGTCTCCTTTAGAGTCCGCTGCACGGTGTGGGAGGATCCCCCTGCCTCCCCCCACCTCTCCATGTTGCACGGGGAAAATTCACGGGGAGAGCAGCGGAGGAAAAGCCCATTTCCTCCGCACTGTCCCACTTTATCTCTGGTGCATGTGCAACCATTTCTTACCATCCAAACAACTGCAATAGTAGGATTTTAAATCAAACTTGTGACCGCAATAGTGACAAGTAATGCATGTTAATAAAAATAAAGCAGAACACATTCAGAAGACAACGGAATAACTGTTAAATACGTTTATTTCGGTTCAGAGCAGCAGCTGATTTAACACATTAGATTCCAGGATTAATCTTAGCCTGGCTGTTAGCCTGCTCTGGAGCAGGCTAGCTGCAAAGAATACATCTCCATGGTTACTTGGCTGGGTTTAATTCAACCTGCTTTTGTGCAAGCAAATCAAAGCTAAATTCATCCAGGATAACTTGAATATCCCGGCTTAATCACTTACCCTGGTTTTTGCCCCAGGACAAACCGACTCCAGCAGAAGGCTGTGAATTAAGGTCGCTGGTTTTGAGCTGCCATTCAAGGCTGCCACGCTCTTTGTCCCCTCTGCTAAAACAGCATTCCTGTATGTGTGTGCCAGAGAAACATGCAAAGAAACAAGTAATTGCACTGCTCATTACATGACCATTAAAAGAAACACAAAAGTGCATGCTTTAAGACAGGAAACACAGTTGTGTATAGCCGGGCAAACAGGAAAGCAGGTAGCAGGTTCACACAGGAACACAAAAGAGGCAGAGTGAGAAACAGGCAGACCGACAGTGAGACAGGCTTCAGAAGGGAGACAAAGAGATATAGTCATACTGAAGGACAGGCAGATAGGAGGGCTGGCTGTTGTCAGCATCAATGACAACAACAGCAGCAATGTAATTATAGGCTCTCTGATTAAATCAATCTCATTTCTGCCACTCACAACACACTTTGCCTGCTGAAAAAAATGTCTGCCTCGCTGACACCTCCGCTGGGGGAGCAAAGGGAGGAAGTGAAGGTGGACAGATGGGCAGGAATGGTAGCCATCTTTGTTTTAACTGCACTACTGTGGAGTTTTGAACAGCAACTGTCAAATGTAACTGCTGCAATGAAACAGTGTTTCTACTGGGATTTGTATTCTTTAGACTACACTTTAATACAATGTGAGGTAGGTACTCAGGTAGGAGGTGTTTTTTTTTCTTTTCATGGTGGCAATGGCTGATCATGCTAGCTAGAAAGAAAGAAAGATGTAAGATGGGAGAAAAACATATATGCCAATGGCACATGCCACTATTTGTGTGTAACTGGCATCATAAGCTGCCAATATACTCTGTCAGAACTGGTCACCAGACTGTCGAATAACTTCGGAAAGCTCTTTTCCTGCTGCACCTTTCGGACAGATGGATTAAGGGGAGCTGTAACTGATTAAGTCTGACCATTTCTGTAACTTTCAACAGACAATTGAACATTCACACCAACTTTGAACTTCTCTCTTAAGCTCTCTTTTTTCAGTCTTGACACAATATCACTTTTTATGTACACAACTAAGTGCAGCATAATGAATGTCTTCAATGAGAGACAATATGTGCCATTATCCCTATATTTATACTGCATCTCTCCCCTCTTTGTGACAGATTACTTTTCACTCCATCTTCCAGTATGGCCGCTCAGAACAAGTGTAAGTTTATGAAAGTAAACTTTTGATTTCACAGTTGTCAAACAACACGTCGTACGAATTGGTTCTGTTCGAGCAGAAGCTGGCCCACACTGGCCTCCCACCTTCTCCCCTTTCAAAGGCGTCTACAGTTTGTTGTTGTTGGCCTATGAGGTCAAAAGGCTCAGATAGCAGTCTGATCTCATTAAGTGGCGTATGTATGCCATTTTGGCTTGTTATCAAGACGCATAATCACTTTTTAGCGTGTTTATCAACGCCGTTTGGCCTCCACTGACCTACATTACGTGTGAATTATCGCAGTAGTGAGTAGTATGAAAGGACGGAAGTCCACAGAGTGAGGTTGATTGGGGTGGTGGATGGGTAAAACACAGGACTTTCACCCGGGAGAGCCAGGATTGCGTCCCACGTGTGGAATTTTTTTTTTTTTTTTTAAGCCTTCCCCAATGTTCTTTTCCTAAACCCAACCGTTTATTGTTTCCCTAAGCGTGTGACGTTGGTCACCGTCGTTTTTTGTGTGTTACTAAAGCCTTTCCCAATGTTTTTTTCCTAAACCCAACACGTTTTTTTTTACACGCGTGACGTTCTCGCAATAGCATGGCGCGTTCTCGCGATGCCACGTGGTGTGTATGTTTACATCCGCTGTATACAGCATAGATAACATGCCATTTGGCTTTAGGAAAGTGGCGTGTATGTTTACGCAAAGTCATGATGCCATGTTGCAGATAGAGTGGTCTGGCCTTAAACCGCTACAGTGGCAGATGAGCCAATACACGCAAATCTTAGTGTGTTGCTCCATAGGGGTTAAGTGGGTAAGCTTATGGACTAATCCACTGGATGATTTATTTGTTGACTTAACGTGTGACACTTACCTTACTATGTCAGAACCAGTGGTGGAAGAAGTATTCAGATCCTTTACTCAAGTATAAACCCCACGTGAGAGGCAAGGCCGAAAACCAACATTGAATGCCTGTAAACTTTGATCCCTCAGGCGGCACTGCATTAAAAACCGACATTATTATGTAAAGGATATTACCACGTGGGCTCAGGAACACTTCAGAAAACCATTGTCAGTTAAGACAGTTCGTCGCTACATCTACAAGTGCAAGTTCAAACTCTACCATGCAAAGCGAATGCCATATATCACCAACACCCAGAAATGCCGCCGGCTTCTCTGGGCAAAGTGGAAAAGTGTGCTGTGGTCCACATTTTAAATTGTTTTTGGAAATCATGGACGTCATGTCCTCAGGGCCAAAGAGGAAAAGGACCATCCAAATTGTTATCAGCGCAAAGGTCAAAAGCCAGCATCTGTGATGGTATGGGGGTGTGCTATTGCCCATGGTATGGGTAACTTGCACATTTGTGAAGGCACCATTAATGCTGAAAGGTACATATAGGTTTTGGAGCAACATATGCTGTCATCCAAGCAACGTCTTTTTCAGGGACATCCCTGCTTATTTCAGCAAGACAATGCCAAGCCACATTCTGCACGTGTTACAACAGCGTGGCTTCATAGTAAAAGAGTGCGGGTACAAGACTGGCCTTCCTGCAGTCCAGACCTGTCTCCCATTGAAAACGTGTGGCGCATTATGAAGCGCAAAATACGACAACGGAGACCCCGGACTGTTGAACAACTGAAGTCGTACATCAAGCAAGAATGGGAAAGAATTCCACCTACAAAGCTTCAACAATAAGTGTCCTCAGTTCCCAAACGCTTATTGAGTGTTGTTAAAAGAACACAGTGGTAAACATGCCCCTTTCCCAGCTTTTTGGAACGTGTTGCAGGCATCATATTCAAATAAGTGAATATTTGCAAAATACAATCAAGTTTATCTTTGTAAGTGTATTCAATTGAATATAGGTTGAAAAAGATTTGCAAATCATTGTATTATGTTTTTATTTACGTTTTACACAACATCCCAACTTTATTGGAATTGGAGTTTGTAAAAGTACTAATACCAGACTGTAAAACTACTCTGTTACAAGTAAAACTCCTGCATTGATCAAGTTTTATCAGGAAATGTACTTAAAGTATTAAAAGTAAAAGTACTTAATGCAGAAAAATCTCCACATTTTAGAAACTGGAAACGTTCAAAACAGTTGTGTGTTTAATCATTTCAGCTGGACTTGTAGGTCTAAATGTTGTTGGGTAGTTTAATTTATAATAAAACATTGTATTTTATAAACTACATGTGTTTTGTGTGCAAACATCTTAATGCGTAAAGTAACTAGTAACTAAAGCTGTCAGATCAATGTAGTGGAGTAAAAAGTACAATATTTCACTCTAAAATGTAGTGGAGTAGAAGTAGAAAGTTGCATGAAAGGAAAAGACTCAAGTACTGTAAGCACAAGTAGCTCAGTTTTGTACTTAAGTACAGTACGTGAGTAAATGCACTAAGTTACATTCCACCACTGGTCGGCACAGACAAACTGAATGCAGATTATTTAAAAGTGAAAGCACCGATTTCTGAATTAATCTGTCAGCAACTGACAGACGAAGGTAGCCTAGAGTAGTCTTAAAACATTAGTTCAACTTCAACCACACCACTTTACCCAAACTACGTTTCAGACTTAATTTGTGAGCATACGGTTATGCTAAAACAAATACACTTATCAAAGCAACAGCTTCTTCCTTGTGCCCAGGGAACGCGTTGTTTCAGATAGAGCATGATGATTTCATGGAGTTACAATGAAATCCATGAAGATTTAATAGAGCAGAAGTTTATGGATTTTTATTCAGGCTTATTTTTTTCAAAGTTGACAACCATTGGAGCAGCACAGCTCAGTCAGTGTGGTTTTGTGATTTGCAGGTCAAAGAAGGTGTCTAGCTGGCTGAATTTTGACAAATGAAATAGAAAATTAGGTTTAGGCTAATTTCATCTCCCTCCACCAATTACAATCAAATTAGCCCAAAGAACCAATGCTTAGAGTATTACCAATTGTTCATATGATATGACTATTTTCCCAGCCAAAAGAGAGAAAGACACACAAAATGAATGAGTGAGAGAGAGACACACACACACACACACACACACACACACACACACACAGAAAAGACAGATTGACAGAGAAAGAGAGAGAGAGAGAAAAGGCGTCAGTGTGGAGAGAATTTATGAGTGGGGCCTGTCTGTTGGCTATGGGCCTGGTCCCTCTGTGGTCCACTCCTCTGTAATATTCACCGCTCCTCAGGCTCCCATGTGTCTGTCTGTGGCTGCAATGTACACACGCACACCCTTACACGCACACAAATACTGTACAAACACGAGTCTATGCATGCACATATAGGCTGCTCGCTCCAGAAGAATTCAGTCACTGTACAATTATCTGCTCCCACTTTTGTCTTTTTCTCAATCCCCACCTCTTTCTGTCTGTTCATCTCTGACTGCTTATTATCCCCGAATGTCCACCTGACCCTACGTGCAGACAACAGCGGCTGAAATGCGCCACAAACCGCAAGTCAAAGCATTTAACCGTCAATGAATTTAACTGGAATTTCAAAAACAAGCCGCTTTATTTCAGTATGGGCCACGATTGTCTAGAAACACTGCTCAGACAGAGCAAAGAGGTTGATTCATTAACCATTTATAGTACATGGTTATATGGTTGGATTTGGTAGAATTTGTTATTTGAGGGAGGTTTCAAAAAGGGAAAAAAACTAAATGTGTAGGAGTTAAAAAAACAGCCACACACACATCTATGTACGACACCTACGTATATTCGCAGCAGTATGTGCAGCCCGAAGAAGCATGTTCCAGCGTTTAGTGGTTGAGCTTTAGCCTAGAAATCTAGACGCACCCTAGCGGCAGCAAATGTAATTTGCAGCCAGGGTCAGTCTAACAACTCTCCGTTGGCTTGCGAGCTGGAAAAAGGGAATTTGAAAGACAACCCCTCGGATTGAGCCCAGCCAATGGTGAGTTCCCAGAGCCAACATCTTGATGTGGGTCTGGCTTGTCAGGCTAGTTGAGCTTCTCAAGGCATAGAAAGCCAGACACGTTTTGTTTGTTTCAAATGAAAGTCAACGATGTTCACAACTTGACATGCTTCTTGAAGTGTGTTTTACCGGCAAATGTCTGACATAGGGTGACGGTTGGCTTTCACACTGTCAAAGTATTTAAAAGCTTACAACTTAAACACATGCATTATGTACATTTAAAAGAAAATGGCATACTGTATGTATATACATTTTCAGACAAATACAAGTGCTTCAACAGCAGGAAATTAAAAAAAAAAAAAGATTTTTCCCTTTAATGGATGTGTAAGAAGGTTACAGACTGCAGAGCGAGAGAGCGAATCCGGCCTTTATTGTCAGTGTGAAGTGCGACTGAGGCCATGTGCTAGACATGTCCATGTTGCACTGAAGGGGGGCAGAATGGGGATCCCTCCGCTGCGACCGTGGTCAATAAGCCCACAGCAGTCTGCTAGGACGACTAAGACAGAGACAAACGGGATCAAAGACAGTGAGGCAGGCGGGAGAGTGAGGGAAGTGAGGGAGCGATGGATGCAAGCAAGGGGAAAACAGAGAGCATCTTAGGGGACGTTTTAAGGGTTGGAGGGGCGGGGGGTGTGGACACATTTCACAAAGGCAAAGAAAAGAGAAAAAGAAGAACTGATGGAGGAAATACAGAGAAAAAGGTTAGGGGAGTAAGGCAGAGTCAGGGGGAACAGGAGAGATGCACGAGGGCGTCAGGGAGAGAAAAGTATATCTATGAGCATTTGTGATCTGGGCTTGTGAATGTGAGTGTGCGTCCACACGTTCAAAGAGAGTGCATGAGGGATTTGACAATAAGAAAGACAGGGAAAAAAGGAATATAAAAAACATCAGTGGCATCAAAACAACAATAGGAAGAAAAAGTCAAAGGGACAGCGGAAGAATAAAAAAAAAAAAAAACAGAACAGAGAGGATGAAGAAAACTTTGGAAATAGCTCATGAAAACTGTTTGTGTGTGAGACTTCCTCTCAGTAGTGTGTGTCCCATGCAGCTACCCGTGTTGAACCTCTCTCTGCCCAGGACACTTCTAAACACTGAAAGACAGAGAGTTCACTAGCAGATTCATAAGACTTTTTGTTAGAAGTATGGGACAGTTGATTCATCTTCATACACATCTGATGCTATACAGGATTTTATAGCAGAGATGGGCCACCTTGTTAGAAATTAGGACCACCAACAACAAAAAAAGTATGAAATAGGGAAATGTATATATTCAGAGAAAAATATCACTCTATCGTACAGGAAATACTGTTAATTTAAGGAGTAACTATTGTTTAGGCCGTCATCAACTATCTAAATTGATCCGCTTATCAGGCTCAGGGTGGCTTACCACAGTTTCCTGGAGGAAATCCTACAATGGATATGATGCAGTATACAGTATTTGATCACGTAACTGTTTTCTATGGGAATCCCGTAACATTTATTAAAGCTCCTCAGATCTTTCATTGAAGAAATACAACAAAGCATCAATTCATTCTTGCATCAATGCCTTTTTTGTAGTTATTTTTTGTTCATTTTATTATCATGTTATCCAGAGGGCTAGAGTTTAACTACTATGTCAGATGCTTTTCAAATGCTTTTACTGCATGATGGCACCAGAAAATATCATCAGCCTAAATCCAAAATATATATTAGTGCTTCCCTCCAACATTACATAACAGTTAAACCTGAACAGAGATGCTGTGAATGTGTCTCTAAGTAGAGAAAGGGGTCTATGAATGGGAACCGCGTGTTGTGTATGCGTGCGAGTGCGCATGCATGTGTGAAGCTGGGTTCACTTATGTAACAACCACACAACACAGACAGTGGGAGGATGCATTAGGAATTACAAATCGAGGAAGAGGGCAATAAAAAGAGAGACAATGAGACAGAAGGGAAACACAGACGGAGCATTTTGTACGGATACATGAAGGAAAACTTCATTAGGTCCTCGCAACTACCAAAATATAGGAAGAAATTGGCCATTTTTCCTTGTGATAATTGAGAGAGGTAGATTCACTCAGCAGACAGACAGAAAGCGCTTGCAGGGAGTCTGTGCTCAGAAGTGGCCTTCTGTGGTCCTTGCCACTTCCAAACAGCATCAGAAAAGAGTGTTGCTCTGGCGGCCAGCCGGGCTGTCGCCATAGGGACCCAATTCAAAGAACCCGAGGCCAAACCATCTGAAAGATGTCGAAGAGCGTTATTTGAAGATGCAAAGGCACAGCAAGAGTGTGGATTTAGTGCTTAAACACCCCATATTAGTGCTATCATCCGGCCCACTAATCAAAGCCCCAGTTTCTCTTTACTTCCTCTGTTCTAGTCTACGTCTCTTTTTCTATTATGTGCATTTTTTTTCCTTCTGTTGCTGACTTAGAAGTTGTTTAAGTGAGATGAGAATCCAAAATTCTCTCTCTGAGTTGATCTCTCTCTCTCTCTCTCTCTCTCTCTCTCTCTCTCTCTCTCTCTCTCTCTCTCTCTGCTCACAGAGAAGAATTCAAAGTGTACTCTTAATGGCTTACATGTGTTTCGATTATGAAGCTGGCATGCACTTCCCATTTTAATGGGCTTTCTGTGCTCTCAGTTCACTGCTGGGCTAGGTTATGTGGTGGGGATTTGGAGGTAAAGGCTTTTAATTGCCAGGCTATGGCAGGAATGTGGTTAGTCAGATGGCAGGAATGCAGCATGGCAGACATATTTTTCTGCCTTTGAGACACATATGTGGGCACAGACTAGGGCTGCACGATATGACCTAAAATCAAAATCACGATTAATTGCACATTTTACCTCGATAACGATAAATGAACGATAATTAATCACATTGTTCCAATTAATTTAAATTATAATTAAATTGAATATTGAAGTTTGCTAAACTTACTGTAACTAAATTCATGTATGCCTGTGGAATAAAGCAGTATTTCTTCTCAAAGTGGGAAAATACAACATTAAAATAAGTGGCTAGTCTGAAACAGTCGGTCATCAGTCAGACTGGCCATTTATATAGTTGCTAATTCCACTATTAAATGTAAAATTAGATTATATGAAACTTCTAATTGATTTCCAGTTTGAACATACAGCAACAGCTAATTCATAAGTAATAAATACTGGAAAAAGTTCTTTAAAAAGTTTAATTTACCTAATTTTGTGAGCAGCTGCTGGTTGACTGAGTAGACCTCGGGCAGTTTAAGTCAGATAAACTCAACAGTTCTTGCATGTTCTAATTTTCCTTAGATTTATTTCTCTTTAACTTATTTCTACTTTTTGGTTTCATTTCTTATTTTCTTGTTTCATTTCATGTGTGAATTTCATCTTATTACATTTCTTCCATACAACACAGCAATACACTGTGTGTATATAAGCTGTACTAAAGTAGGGCCCACTCACTGTGTTTTCTCTGTAAAATACTTTGCAGGCCCAAACCACCCTGAGGTTAAAGAAAAAAGAAGAAAAAAAACACACTGGGTGTAAAATAATCCCAGCCCTGTAAAATTAAATAAGGGGAGGAAGAAAAATGAGCGCACCCAATGTGGCATGTGAACTAATGATGGGTTGGTGGGGTATTGGTTTTGGTGGAGGAGCGAGAAGACCGGCGATGCATGTAATGCAATCATCACCTTTTGTCCAGTGTATGGTTAAAATGGCCCGTGCCCCGGGAGTTTGTGGCGTGCCCACAGGGTCATGCCAGGGCATGTGTGTGGTTGCTTGGTCGATGGGGGCAGGACGGGGCAGGAACAGGGCGGATCGGAGTTAGTGTGATAATAAGGAGGAGGACAAGAGGTGTGTGTGTGTGTGTGTGTGTGTGTGTGGGGGGGGGGGGGGGGGGGGGGGGGAATAAGGGGAGCTGAGGAGACAAGGATGGACAAATGAATCGAGTGAGGAAATAGAAAGAGCCTAAAAGCACATAAACACATGCTTCAACACACACACACACACACACACACACACACACAGTCACAACCACTCCAAGTCACCCTATTATTATCATTATGCAAGTGTGACTGCAAATGGTCCCCCTGAGCAACAACGGGACTGAGCAATGAGCCCATGAACAGATATGGGCTATGGTGTAGCAGTGTTGGCATTTTTGATGAGGCAGCAGCCACACACAACACACACACACATACACTTCTCTTTCCCTTCGACCTCTGCTCTCCGAGGGAAGGCAGGGCGAGCACACAGCCTGCCGGAGGGACTGAGCGACAGTGCACCCAGCTGCATGCCAACTGCGCCCGCGGGCTGCCCTAACCCATGCACCCAAGGGAGCAAACAGCCTCTGCCGCTCTCTATATCACCATCTCTCCCTTTCCTTCTCTTGCCCCCCTCGCAGCCTCTCACTGGCCTTCTCCATCTCCCAATTGTTGTTAATCTCTCTTCTTTCTCCTGGCGCTCGGTCTGTCCTCCTTTCTCCACCCAATCCTTCTCTACCTCTCACTCTTACTGCCAGTCCTAGAGAGTGAGTGACAGGCTGTGAATTGCTCTGAGGCTATACCCAGATAAAAGGCAAGGAATGCACATAAGTACACACACGTACACACACACTTCACTGGAAATCACATCCACTGTCACATAGATAGACACAAGTCTTACCAGACTTGTGTTGGTGAGAGCAATACACACAACACACTGAATGTGGAGTGACAATTTCTTTGTCCAGTCCCCCCAGATGCCTGTGTGCTTGGTCACTCACTGTAATGGTACCCAGCATCTTTCTGTGCATGTGTGTGTGAGAGAGAGAGAGAGAGAGAGAGAGAGAGAGAGAGAGAGAGAGAGAGAGAGAGAGAGAGAGAGAGAGAGAGAGAGAGTGGGTGTGAGACTGAGACAGAGAGACAGATTGAGAAAGAGTGTGTGTGTGTGTGTGTGTGTGTGTGTGTGTGTGTGTGTGTGTGTGTGTGTGTGTGTGTGTTGTGTGTGCATGATGTGCATATGTGTTTGTATGTTTGTATGAGTGTGCGAGAGGGAGAGATATTGTGTCTCAGTGTGCGGTGTCAGGTCTGGCTGTGTGAGCTGACACTGATTATAGTCTTCACAGCTCACTCCCATCACAGGCAACTATAGCCACGGACAAAGCCCTATATTTTCAAGAAGTTGCAACACTGTGTGCAGGATCCAGAATTGCTTTTATGCCTCCAGCAGTTCGGCCACTGGCTTCCCGGAACAAAATTTAAAAGCCATAGCGGTCCCACTGCCTGGCATAAAAGTAGTATTCAGACCTAATGGGACATTCTTTGGTACTGAAAATGTGTCATAGCTAGGGGTGTCACGATTCTCCAAATCCTTCATTCGATTACATTTTCGATTCTAAGGTCACGGTTCGATTCGATTCTCACATTTTTTTTTAAAGCACAGGTTGCTATGCCATTTTTAGACTAGACTTTTATGCAATATAATATCTGACCTTCGTTCGCAATGTACCACACTACATTGTCAAATTTAAAACATTTATTAACAACATAATGTAAGAATAACTTATATCTATAACCTGCCATCTAGTTTCTCTTTTGTAACTGCAGTCTTCTTCGCAGAAGATGACATTCAAGTTCACAACAAAACAAACAAAAAACAAAACAGCCGTGTCCATAGTCTTCTCTGAACAATTGTCTTAACAAACTACTTCCAAACAGTTGAACACATACCACACAGATGAACTGCCATGTTAGTCGTGCTGCCAGTGGAAGAATATGGTACACGCACATAGCAGAGCTTGCAAACTGTGGCTTTTTTGTCAACAACGCGAACGTTGTCAACATAACTCACTGGAAATCCAAAAATACTTCCACTCCGGCGACTTCAGTGAAAGAGGAGGGGGTTCAAGTTCTGTTGATGGGTCTCTTGCATCTGCAGTTGCCATGCTATCTTTTGACTGACTGTAGCTAAATTAGAGGAGGTTGACTGACTCGCAGCACTTAGACACTAGTGTTGACGAACTGACCGAAGAGCCGGTTAATTAACACGAGTAGTGTCACTGAACCAGGAGAATGAACCAAATGGTAGAATCAATCAGGAAATGGGCTACCTCGAGCAAGCTACATGTGTGTGTTTTTAGCTGTTTTTTTTTCCGCTCGGCAAGCCGACTGGACATGACTTGGTGGCGTGGCAGCACAGACCATTCTATTTTTGAATTCGAAATTCAAGATTGTGACTTAATTTCGGTCAAAGGTATCTAAGGTGACACCCTTAGTCATAGCATTGAGTACCTGGTCACATTTGTAATCTTATTTACTTATTCTCAAATCCGATGGTTCCTGATTTAAATATACATCTTAGACTATTTTATTTAGTGCAAAGTTATTGTGCAGCTGCCTATGGTTAGACAACATTTTACATATGAGAATGTTGGCTTCTTTTTTTTTTAAATACATTTTTTTACAAAGAATACATGAATATTTTCAAAGTAAGATATGAAGATATGAATTTTACTTGATAAAAGGTCTAAGGACCAACATTTTTAAATAAAGTGAATACAAGTGATGGATAGTGTGTGGGATTTCTTTAGCTCTTTCACAATCAAATTGAGCAATTGAAGTATAGTTTTGGTACTGAAACTCAAGTGTCGTATGGGTACTCTCGTGTCTTGTATTTTAAATGATAAGACCTACCACCACCAAAGTGTAATTGAAATACTATAAATATGGTCAGTGTATATTTATGTATATAGCCAGAGCACTAATACAAAAATCATCCACAACAGTAAAAGCGTTGTGGCCTGCTCTTGTTGAGACACATGCTCCTTTTTGTCAAATGATAGGCCGTACTGCAGAGTGTATAATTATTGTAACAAACCTTCTGTCTTACCCTGTATATACCAATGACGAAGAAGCATTCAGAAAAACAAACAGTGGCACTGAAGACTGATGCTTAGTCTTAGATGCTCACATTGAAAGGCTACCAAACCACGAGACTCCTTTCTGTGTGTGTGTGTGTGTGTGTGTGTGTGTGTGTGTGTGTGTGTGTGTGTGTGTGTGTGTGTGGACTTTTTTTTTTCTTCTTTTCATGTGCTCTCACTTTTCAGTGTCATTGACTGCTTTATGCCAGATATAAAAGCAATGCATGACCAACGAAGCGCATAATGGGCAGATTTGACTAACGTGTCAGTGCAGAGGAGTGAAAAAGAAGAGGGAGTGAGAGGAGGGAGGGTGAGGCAGGAAGGAGAGGGGAAAGGAGAAAAAAAAACATGGGAAGAGAGACAGATAGAGGCAGAGGGGTGGGGACCTGTGCCCTATCTTACAACAGAGGTTGCCGCCCTGGCATCTGCAGGCACAGCAGGCATCAGATGATATGCTGCACGACTCACAGGCTTTGACTGGAGTAGATTGGACCTGCACATTCATGCTGAGTCGAGGTGGAGAGACTCCGCTGTCACATAAAGTGACTCTCTGTCAAATGAAAACAAATGATAAAATGAGTGGACGTCCAGTCCGAATCAGTCTGAATTACACAACTGAAGCAACTATGATGCAAATCCAGGCAGGTTGAGTGTGGGCTCGACTGGGAGATCCAACAGAACAAGCATTGGGAGTCCGATCATGCTTCACCCCCTCAACCTGCCGCGTTTGAATCTGACGTGAACGACGCTGCGGACCCCATTCAGAATCTTCCCTCTGAGCCTAATTCTCCACTCTGTCACGTGAATCAGGTCCACCATGAGCGTAGTTGACTCCAGCTGATGTGTGCTGACATGCAAGTGTCCATAGTGTGAATGTTAAACCCGGCACTGTGCTTCCATCATCCATGTGTAAACTCCATGCTGTGTATGTGTACAATGCTAAGCCCTACTGGAGATGATGTAACTGGAATTCAATAGAGGTCAAGCGTTGTCCACATATAGCTACTGGATTCCTCATAACGTAACGTGTGCATTAATGTGGCAATAATGTCTTCAAAAGATCAACATAGTGTAAACGACTTAGGCATACATTATTACTGAGTACATCAAGATGCTACAGCAGTATATTGTAAAATTAACTCATTCTAAATTTATATGCTCATTTGGCATTGAGTGCCATCACAGATCATCTTTTATTACTCCTATAGCGCCTGGTTATGAAACACGTGAAGGCTCAATATAGTAGAGCTGACAGGCTCCACAAAACCTTAATGAAAACCTTCAGATACGTCCTTAACAGAAAATATACCTTGTCCAAAATAGTGTTTTGAAGGTGGGGCAAGACAATAAGTTGGTCATACATAATAAAAGGTATACCTATACCTATATACCTACAGTGCATACGGAAAGTATTCACAGCGCTTCACTTTTTCCACATTTTGTTATGTTACAGCCTTATTCCAAAATGGATTACATTTATTTTTTCCCTCAAAATTCTACACATAATACCCCATAATGACAACTTAAAAAAAGTTTGTTTGAGATTTTTGCAAATTTATTAAAAATACAAAAAAAAAAGAAATCACTTGTGCATAAATATTCACAACCTTAACGATCAAGCTCAAAATTGAGCTCAGGTGCATTCTGCTTCCACTGATCATCCTTGAGATGTTTCTACAGCTTCATTGGAGTCCACCTGTGGTAAATTCAGTTGATCGGACATGATTTGGAAAGGCACACACCTGTCTATATAAGGGCCCACAGTTAACAGTGCATGTCAGACAACAAAACAAGCATGAAGTCGAAGGAATTGTCTGTAGACCTCAGAGACAGGATTGTCTCTAGGCACAGATCTGGGGAAGGGTACAGAAAGATTTCTGCAGCTTTAGAGGTCCCAATGAGCACCGTGGCCTCCATCATCCGTAAATGGAAGAAGTTTGGAACCACCAGGACTCTTCCTAGAGCTGGCCGTCCCTCTAAACTGAGTGATCGGGGGAGAAGGGCTTTAGTAGTCTGAGGAGAGAGGAGAATCTTCCAGAAGGACGACCATCGCTGCAGCACTCCACCAATCAGGCCTGTATGGTAGAGTGGCCAGACAAAAGCCACTCCTTAGGAAAAGGCACATGGCAGCCTGCCTGGAGTTTGCCAAAAGGCACCTGAACGACTCTCAGACCATGAGAAACAAAATTCTCTGGTCTGATGAGACAAAGATTGAACTTTTTGGCGTGAATGCCAAGCATTATGTTTGGAGGACACCAGGCACCGCTCATCACCTGGCCAATACCATCCCTACAGTGAAGCATGGTGGTGGCAGCATCATGCTGTGGGGATGTTTTTCCTAGAGTGGCCCAGCCAGAGCCCAGACTTGAATCCCATTGAACATCTCTGGAGGGATCTGAAAATGGCTGTGCACCGACGCTCCCCGTCCAACCTGATGGAGCTTGAGACGTTCTGTAAAGAGGAATGGGCGAAACTGGCCAAAGATAGGTGTGCCAGGCTTGTGGGTTTATATTCCAAAAGACTTGAGGCTGTAATTGCTGCCAAAGGTGCCACAACAAAGTATTGAGCAAAGGCTGTAAATACTTATGTACATATTATATTTTCGTTTTCTAATAAATTTGCAAACATTTAAAAAAATCTTTTTTCATGTTGTCATTATGGGGTATTGTGTGTAGAGGAGAGGAAGCTAAGTGCTAGGCTAAAACTAACTCATTATAGGCTATCACTACCCAGCATTTTCCTCACCAATGTACGGCCTCTGGAAAACAAAATAGATAATAATAATGGACTGCAACATCATGATTTTCATGGAAACATGTTAACAATGCATTACCGATGGCGCTACTGGGCTAAAGGGATGCAGGGGCGGATTGGCCATTTGGCAAATATGGCAAATGCCAGAGGGGCCGGACCAATGTTTTTTTAATGTGGGCCGGTCAGATTTTTTTTTTTTTTTTTTTTTTTTAAATATAGAAATTAATTGTCTTCACAAACCAACAGCGCATAGACCGTTTTTTATCGCTTGCGCGATTTCACTATGGTTATAATCATAATCATAATAATATTAATAATTATTATTATTAAGCATTTGGCCAGTCGGCAACGCCCGACCTGGTCCCGAGATGGGCCGACCGACCCAATCAGAAGTTACTCAAATTGGGACATTCAGTCAAAATCAAGCACTTCACCTTCAAACGGGATCTCCATTTGCAAGGTTCAGGCTGTACCGGACCCTCCCGGTGATCATGCTGCTCTGGTTGACCGGCTGCGGCAGCGTGAAGCAGTAATTTTACTGCTAAATTGTAAAATTTGGACTTTTAGAGGCTACTGCTGAAAGTCAATCCTGCATTTTTCAACTTAGGAGCAAAACGTGCTCTTTGGGGAAAAAAAAGTTACCATAAAGCCCATAAAACAACTGGACTTTGTCTGTCCGGCCCATGTCCCGGACGTGAAAGCCCCCTTACTGGACTATTGAATATAATAATATTCCATTATATTTTGTATTTTAAATTGTTACCTGCCACCAGAATTTTGTGATTTCCTTGCCATAAATATAAACATTTTTACCATAAATTGGTGCCCAAAATGTATCAGAATGCAGGAATTGAAGTCTTTTACCCTCAAAATTTCCTGGGGGGGACCAGATCCCCCTGCTTTATGTGTTCCCCCAAAGGCCAATTCTGAGCAAGGAAAAACCCTGAAGTATTATTACAGACAGCAATAAAAACATATTAAAATTGCAGGTAGAGAGTTAAAACGGATGAAAAGATGGAGAACCAGACGGACAATATGTACAGTGTCAACAGAGAGAAACACGGACAATCGAACAGACAGACAGTGACAACAAAGAACCCACTGTATGTAGAATGACAGCAACAGCATACAAACAGCATAAACAGATTTGTTATAAACGTGTGCTCTTTAAAAAGTAGTAAGCATTGTTTGCCAGTTACTTACATTAAATGTTTAAAAATCTGTTACATAAGGTACTGCTTATATTATTTCACCATCTGTACACAAATGTAATTAGTGA
Source organism: Zingel zingel (assembly GCA_023566125.1). Lineage (NCBI taxonomy): Eukaryota > Metazoa > Chordata > Actinopteri > Perciformes > Percidae > Zingel > Zingel zingel. Next base: position 12,169,546 of record CM042321.1, on the reverse strand, counting down.
ATGCACTTGTCCGTGGTTGGGGCTGCATGGTAATGTGGGCTGGTGCGACTACGGTGCCAGGGCTGAATTTTTGTCCCAGTCCGCCCCTGAAGGGATGCTACGTCCCCCAGTCTCATTCTCAAGAGAGACCTGATGACCTTGGTGGCTACAAGTAACCAACTACAGGGGATATTTGGTGGCCACAGAGTAACTTTTTGCGGCCACAGGCCATGGTTAATGTCAAACCCTGTAATAGCGTAGATGTTAAAATACAGCTACAAGTAGTCATTGAAACAAGAGGTCAAAAAGCAGGCTGCAGGAGATAAAATGGTATGTTTTTAATTAGAGATGCACCGATTACAACTTTCTAGGCCGAATTCCAATTTTCATTGAGTTAGGCCAGCCGATACCGATTTTAGCCGATTCCCATTTCATTTTTTCTAACCACTTTACAGCACACACAAATATTTATATTATAAAATATAAATTACTCCTGGTGTGGGAAATTCACAAACATCTAAAGTACAATGATCGAACCATTTGACAAAAAGTTTTTCTTTTAATAACTTTTCATCTTTAAGGTGTTGAGATGGTACAGTGCCTTGCGAAAGTGTTCGGCCCCCTTGAACTTTTCGACCTTTTGCCACATTTCAGGCTTCAAACATAAAGATATAAAACTGTAATTATTTGTGAATAATCAACAACAAGTGGGACACAATCATAAAGTGGAACAAAATTTATTGGATATTTCAAACTTTTTTAACAGATAAAAAAACTGAAAAATTGGGCGTGCAAAATTATTCAGCTCCTTTACTTTCAGTGCAGCAAACTCTCTCCAGAAGTTCAGTGAGGATCTCTGAATGATCCAATGTTGACCTAAATGACTAATGATGAAAAATAGAATCCACCTGTGTGTAATCAAGTCTCCGTATAAATGCACCTGCTCTGTGATAGTCTCAGAGGTCCGTTTAAAGAGCAGAGAGCATCATGAAGAACAAGGAACACACCAGGCAGGTCCGAGATACTGTTGTGGAGAAGTTTAAAGCTGGATTTGGATACAAAAAGATTTCCCAAGCTTTAAACATCCCAAGGAGCACTGTGCAAGCGATAATATTGAAATGGAAGGAGTATCAGACCACTGCAAATCTACAAAGACCCGGCCGTTCCTCTAAACTTTTGGCCAAGTCAAAGTCCAGACCTGAATCCAATCGAGAATCTGTGGAAAGAACTGAAAACTACTGTTCACAAACGCTCTCCATCCAACCTCACTGAGCTCGAGCTGTTTTGCAAGGAGGAATGGGCAAAAATTTCAGTCTCTCGATGTGCAAAACTGATAGAGACATACCCCAAGCGACTTACAGCTGTAATCGCAGCAAAAAGGTGGCGCTACAAAGTATTAACTTAAGGGGGCTGAATAATTTTGCACACCCAATTTTTCAGTTTTTTTATCTGTTAAAAAAGTTTGAAATATCCAATAAATTTGGTTCCACTTCATGATTGTGTCCCACTTGTTGATTCTTCACAAAAAAATTACAGTTTTATATCTTTATGTTTGAAGCCTGAAATGTGGCAAAAGGTCGAAAAGTTCAAGGGGGCCGAATACTTTCGCAAGGCACTGTACAGACCAAATTTGATGTCCATCGGATGAAATCTCTAGGAGTTCGTTAAAGTCTAGCACCTTGACCTTTAGGCCTACTTCCTGTTGCCACTAGGGGGCGCTATGACTTTGAGTCAATTTTGTCCGGTAAATGTCCTTAGAGTTGGAGTCTTATGAATCCTGAAAAGTTGTGAGCCAATTGGACAATGTACACTCGAGTTACACCCACTTCCTGTTTCGATGGCGAAACACACAAAATGGCCGCTCCGTCACGGCCATGCCGTATGACGAAAGGTTTTTCTTTTAATAACTTTTCATCTTTAAGGTCTTAAGATGGCACAGACCAAATTTGAAGTTGATCGGATGAAATCTCTAGGAGGAGTTTGTTAAAGTACGACATGTGGAAATGGCCAAAATCCCGAACTTTGAATTCAAAATGGCGGACTTCCTGTTTGGTTTAGGGTATGGCTCCAATGACGTACGTCTTGACATGCTACATATGTGTACCAAGTTTCGTGAGTCTATGTTAAACGTACTGCAGGGGCTCAATTTTTTTAAGTTTGTAGGGGCCGCTAGCGAGCCATTTTTGTGCGCCTATTCCCGAAACCCTTAAAATACATAAATCTTCACCAGACTTGAGGCGCCCGCCAATTCTGGTGAGTTTTTGAATATGTTAAGCCTCTCAAAAAGGCAATTCATTTGCCATAATAATACTAATTCCTTCAATTCAATAGGGCCTTCACCGCTGTGTTTTCTCAAGTCAAAACACACACACACACACACACACACACACACACACACACACACACACACACACACACACACACAGGCCTATTGCAATCACTTGTACATCAATGGCAAGTTTTTCTTCACAAACGGAAGCATTTCTGATTTGTCGCTATTTCTTCTCTCATCTGCCACATGTCCAGCCAGGCTAAACAAGCACTCACTGTCAACACTTGTACATGGTGCAGAGAGGTAAGCTCAGTCAAGTGGAGCAAGCGCAGGGAAACAATCTTTGTTGATCCTCCAGTAGCTGAATGCATTTTCACTTCTGCTAATGGGCGCCTCTGTACCTGCACAGACAAGGGGCTGGCCATTGGTTGCTCCAGCTCAGCATTTTCCTTAAGGTTTTCATCATGAACTGAAAACAGTAAGCTACGTGAGTTTTTGGCTGCAGATGCTTCCTCTGGGTCAGGTCCACGAGCCATGGATGCTACAGCAGCAGGTTCCTCTGGTGGGCATCTGGTCTCCCTCTGCAGTGCAGTCTGAAGCTCCTGTTTCACTTGATCTTTCAATTCATTGGAGAAGTAGCGATTCTTGTACCTTTTGCACAAACACAAAATTTCTTTTGTAAGTTCTTCAAAAGGAGCGAGGAGAGTGAGCACGTTCTCAATTAACCCCCACTGGTGCAGAGTGAGAGTGGCCGGTAGGTCATGCTCCGTAGCGAATGCCCCTAGCGCACGTCTCTGCTCAATCAGCGATTCTAGCATATAGAAAGTACTGTTCCATCTTGTGATGACATCTTGCTGCAGGCATTTACTTGGTTGGCCAAGCTGTTCCTGGATATCATGAAATCGCGAGTAGGTCTGTGGTGAGTGTTTAAAATGTCCAACAATTTTCCTCCCAGTTTTCATCATGTTAGTGATGCATCGTTGTGACAGCAGACCCTTGTTCACTGCCAACTGTAATGTGTGTGCCATGCAGGGCAAACTAGCCAAGTTGGCGTCGTTCAGTGCTTTGACCATGTTCCTTGCATTGTCTTGCAACACCACATGCACCCTACACCTGTCAATTCCCCAATGTTGTAACATTCTGTTGAATGCAAAGGCCAGATTGTGGAACCCGACCATCTCTTGAAGTTGTGTAGTTGGAAGTCGTCATCCACCCACTGTGCAGTTAGGCTTAGCATTGACTTCAGGCTCACATTTGACGTCCAAATGTTGGTTGTAAGACTAATCACTGCATGTAAGATGCTGCGAGTGTGTTTTGACACGTCAAACATTTCTTTCAGTGAAACATCTGAGAAATACCGTCGACTTGGTATGACATATTTTGGGCTCAGATAGTTTGAGATTTCTGAAACCCAGATTTTCAACCTCAGAAAACGACTGGTCATCCAGCGCAATGACTTCCATTATCTTTCCCGTTATGCTTTGGCTCCTTTCCTTGCTTAAAAAAGCGAACAGAGGTTGCTGACTTGTGGATGGCTCAGTGCTAGTTTAAGCTTGGTGTTTACCTTTAGCCCCAGAGTGTTGCCCTTTGCTAGCTTCGTCAAACTTTGCAAATTCATCTCGGTGATGTTGTCTCAAGTGTCCGATTAGATTTGTTGTGCCAAAGGTTTTTGGTGTCGTCCCTCCACCCCCTACTTTTTCCTTGCAGGTGTTGCATATTGCATACTTATCTTCTGCACACACGCTGAAGAATTTCCAAACAGCTGACGTGTTGCAGGTTAATTCACGAGGTTCCCTACATGTGCGAGAATAGCGCGGACACGCGCTTCACACCGCGAGTGGGTACGCGCGACACACGGCAGAAAAGTTGAGAGAAATGGAAAAAGAGACGGTGCCGTCACGTCCGTGTGTGCGTGCGTGCGTCCTTGAGAACTGTAACTCGTATAGCTTATGTTGTCAGTTAATTGTAGCATTGACCGGCATGAAATCGGCATACGTCAGACTGACCTGCCGGTAGCCGGTCATGGCCGAGCACGTGAAAACTGGCCAATTCCGGTCGCCGGCCGGTCTATCTGTGCATCTACATTTTTAATACCAAATGCAACAAGAGTATAATTTAAAGTAAAGGATGAGTTGTTCTTGTCTGCTGTTCAGAACTTGATTTAGGTTTCAGTCACTTTCCTCCTCATTTTTCTAAAAGTGCAACGCCTCCATTGCTGGCAACGCAGAAAATAAGCTTGGTGCTCTGCCTATTTTCACACCTTTCCACACCTGGCCAATCGTTCTAGAAAGCGGGTCGAGTGTCAAATTCTATGCTTTGGAGAGTCAAAACAAATAATTGGACAAAAGAGAGCCTATTTTCAGACTCTTTTTTTTTTTTTTTTTCTTCAGACTGTCCGAGCAGCATGTCTGAGGGACCATGTAATCAGCTTTAAGGATTCCAAATAAGCTACGTGCACAGACCAGCATATAACAAGACAACACCTATGTTTATGCGTTTTAGTAATATGTGTTTTCTGAGGACAGTCCGTTTAACTCACGTGAATGGGATAATTTCCTCATTTGCTCTTTTTTGGGGGAAATCTATTTAGTCAAATCATTAAAAGAGTTGTTGTTTCACGATTGGCTTTTGCCATAAAAATAATGTATCTAAATTTGTAAACTGGTATTCCCCTGTCACTGCCGATGAACCGCTGCAGTCATGATTGGCTCCAGATGTCTGCTTTTTTAGCCACGTTTTTTCAATGGGTGGCCACTGAGCATGAACACAGAGTGGAAAAATATTGGTTTGTGGACAGACAGACGTGCAAGGAGCAGGTGTATACTGTAGTGGTGCAGTCCTGGTCCCCACCCCCCAACCCTCTGCTGTTTAATGACTGTGGTAGAGCCCTCCACTGTGGCTTCGCCCAACCCCTCCTGCCTTGCTGAGCGTTTGAAATGTGCCGGCCAGATGTTCGGGGCTTACACCTGTAGGAGACACAGTCTTTGACATGGTCTCTGTGGATCTGTCACGAACACACACACACACACACACACACACACACACACACACACACACACACACACACACACACCATGTGCCCGGCAGAAGTGCATGCTCACGGATATGCTAAAAGATGGATCAGCAGTCAACATGCAGACACACACAAAGACAGAATCAGTCACACACACCCAAACTGCTCCATCTTTAACCCCTCATTTATCACCGTTCACTCACCCACAGCTTGGCTCCAATGTGAATTTCAGGACGCTGGTGGGGTGGCGGGGCATCCAGTTTATGCCACCCTGGTGCTATACAACTCTCTCCCACGTCTCGCTCTCCCTCTGCCTCCTTTTCTCTTTCGATATTGTGTGCCATTACGCTTTAGAATTTTGTAACTGGAGACGGTCTGTCTGGCTGGTGTAAGCTAATGGAGAAGAGCGAGGGTATAGAGAGGCTATAGGAGAGACAGTCTCCCTTCCTCGCATGCTGCTGTCAGAAAGCATACGGGCCTGATTAACGACAACAGCCACAATAGCTCTTTATGCATTCTCTCCCCACTGCTGGCCTGCTGCCAACTCACCCTCAGGGAAGGAAAGGTATACACGGTGTGAGGAGTGTGTGTGAGGCAGAGAGGGAGTGAGGAAGGTGAGGTATGTAATATGTTCTGATTTTGTGTGTATGTGTGTCAGAGAGAGACAGGGGTAGGTGCGAGAGAGAGCCTTGATAGAGTGCTAAAGACAACAATCAGATGCTACAAATCCAATCCTCTCTGTGAAATAACATAAAAAGTAAACAGCTACTTACTGTGTGGTCTTATATTTATAATGTCTATCAACAACTCTCAAAATGACCTCAACGTAACCCTTGTTCTAAGCAGTAAAACTAGTCGGGACTGTTGTAATAAATATAACTGGAAGTCGAATGAAAATAGCCCTACAACTTTATAACTCTTTTAGGTTGTGTTTTGGGTCTCAAGTCTCCACTGATGCTGAATTCTTGTGGGTGAGTGTTTGCGTGCACGTGTGTGTGTGTGTATGTGTGTGTGTGTGTGTGTGTGTGTGTGTGTGTGTGTGTGTGTGTGTGTGTGTGTGTGGCTAGCTAGCAGCTATCTCCCCTCGCTCCTAACACAGAAAGGTTGAGAAGAGCCATCTTTCATCTCCTCTGCATCATCACAGCGTCTGCATTATTAATGGCCCTGATTACTGTAATCAAAAATTCTTATTTATTTGGAGGAGTCGGAGGAGGGGGAGGAGGCAGCGAGGCCCGGGCTTCTCTCTCCAGACAAAAAACCTTTGGTCTCCAGCTTTAAATTTTCAGAAATATAGATGCCGCAGTGCCCTATCTTCCCCAAGTTTGGAGCTAAGCTAGTTAGGCGCATATAAACATGCAAATACTGAGGCACAGACGTTCAAACTTTTTCTTTCTCAGTCTTTGAGCATCACATACCCTTATATACACAAACACACAGCTGCAGAGATGCACATGCATGCACACACACACACACACACACACACACACACACACACACACACACACACACACACACACACACACACACACACACACACACATATACATAAGTAACTGTCAATAATAGCATCTTAACAAAGACAATCATCTAGACCTCCAGACAGCGAAAACGATAAAAAGCAGAACGCACTCATCCCTGCCTTTCATCTTTTCCACCTCCTTTCCCTCCTTCAATAAAGTCTGTCCGTCTCCTTGCCTTCCTCAATCACCTCCTCCTTCTCCTCCCTTGCTTCCTCCACCATCCACTCCACCCTGTCTAATCTTTCCAGGCACAGCCATTTGCATGCAAATAGTCCATTACCCAGTGGCAGGGAGACACAGCCAGGAGCTCACTACTAGGTAATCAAGGACAAAAGAAGTGCAGGAGTGATGCTAGAAAGGAATGGGAAAAAAAGAGAGGCAGAGCGGGGAGAGAGTGAGAGCAGTGAAAGATCACAGGTGAATTAACATTACGATAGCAAGGCATGAAGCCACTTGGCAGACGAAAGAAAGGAGAGGTGAGGCAAGGATAGGAGAAATACAGAGCGACTAGCGGAGAGACGACTTGTTTTAAGAGGTGATTGGAGACAAGGATCTTTGTAATGTAAAAGTTACAAGTCAAGTTGAAGACTGGAATGAGCAGAGTGCTGCTTTGAGTGTGAGACGGATCAAAGAGCACTTTATTACAGCTTGTCAATCTACTGCAGGTTTATGAAATAAAAGACTGTTACACTCAAGTAAGCATCCAGGCGAAATGTTTCTCCCTACGTGTTTTGTCTGAATTTAAAGAACAGCTTACAACAAATAGCTTGTCACTGTGGCAGTGCCCAATAAAGGGCACATTTGTAGCATTTGAAAAGAAAGTACATTTCAAAAGAAATTAAAGGCATACTTTGATATTTTTAATAATGTTTTTGTCAGCAGATATTTGTGGGAAAAAATGTCTGTTTTGCTGTTTATGTAAATAATGTTCACATGTTAACATCCCTCACAAGTCCTGCACTAATAGCGTGCTTTGGACAGAGGTAGACTTATTTTTTTATTTTAAGTGTTGATGAAAATGTTCCTTCTCTGCATTAAGTGTCTAACAATACAAACCATAAGTGCCAATTATATACATATATCCTGGATACAATAAGGTACAACAATTAGTTCAGCACTAATTGTTGTACCTTATTGTATCCAAGGTAGGTAGGTAGGTAGGTAGATAGATAGATAGATAGATAGATAGATAGATAGATAGATAGATAGATAGATAGATAGATAGATAGATAGATAGATAGATAGATAGATAGATAGATAGAGCCATTAGTTGGTAAAATTAAATTAATTTGCAACACTTTTTTTATCCAGTGAGTATGACATTTTTAGGATGCCACTTTCTTGGAAAAAACCTTAATTTTTCACTATGTTGTCCATTTTATAGACTGAATGGCTAAATTAGAGTCTAGATTCTAACATCACTTTAAGCCAAATGATAACATGGTGAGGTTTAAGATATACTGTTTACCATGTTTGCATATTAGTTTTGCGTGTTAGCTGGGTAATGCGTGCTAATTAGTGCTAAACACAAAGTACAGCTGAAGAAGACGGGTTTTGCAGGTACAGTATTTGATTATAAACCAAAGTGCTAGTACCAAATTTGATAAGTGAAACTACCAGCTGGTAGCATTGGATACAAAGTCAAGAAAAGTCAGTAGGAGACATGAATGACTGTACACAACTTCATGATAATCGATCCAATGGTTTGTTGAGCTAGTAATGTCTGGACCAAAGTAGTGGATAGACCAATATTGCCAACCTAGAGCCACTGTACGCTGTTAGCATAGCTAAAGCTGTCAAATACTCACTGGGTCCAGCATCTCAAATGTGAGTTTGTTTTGAACTATTTTATATTGAGCATATTTCATTCTGGACTGATAGCATGACAAAAAAAAAGCAATTTGAGGTTGCCACCTTGGATTCTGGGAAGTTGTGATGGCAGCTTTTCACCACTTTGTGACATGTAATAGACTAAATGACGAAATGATTCATCCAAAAATTTAATCAACACATTAACACAGGAAGTTTTCCCACAAAACAGCTCCTCTTGCGTACTGCAACAAGAAATGTGTTTATGTAAAAGCTAGATCAGTCTATTCTGTCAGCTGCATGAAAAATAGGATTGCCTCCCAATTATGAAAACACCACAAACAGATGATGACATCTCAGGGAAATATTTTTAAAGTCAGGGATTTCACTCTGCCACCCTGCGTCGTCCATCCTTCTGTACCTGTCGGCATAACCTTTTGCATAACCTCTTGCAGCTTTTGTTTCACTTTCGCATGTCTGATGTAGCACCCAATTTCTCTCTCTCTGTCTCTCTCTCTGCTGTAAGTAGCTAAACATATTCTTATGGGAAAAGAAGTGCATGAACGTCAAAGGAAATGAGCCCCCCGCTGCCGTCGCCACCTCCGAGCCCCTCCTGTCCCCCCTCCTCCTCTCTGCGAAGCGGTTGATTGCGGCCCGTTTGATGTCCTAAACGCGGCGTGCTAAGATTTGCTCTCTGTTCCTCGCCGAGCCCGTTTGAAGCTCTGCATGAGCGACACACATTTTCGACGTTACACTCTGCTAAAACGGGCAATTATTTCTTCCCCCCTTTTTTATGTTTGGCTTTAGAATCGCAGCGCGTAAGGAGGGGGTAGAAGAGAGAGACAGGGAGCGATCACTTGCACCCACACATTCCTCTAACTAAGATGTAAATATGCATGGTGCAAAGAGCCTTCTTCTGAGATAGGTACTTTACTGTTTCCTAAACTTTTATTTCTTTTTTTCTGTCACAAGCATTACTGAAATTACACCTCCTGCAGATACCACCACCATGCCCCTATTAAGACCCATATATTAATGTCAGCAGTGCTTGGTTGAAGCAGGCTCAACCACTTCTCAGCATCTCTAAGCACTTTCATTAGCTTCCTCAGTCGTGGGAATATAAAAGAGTCCCCTCCGTGACATAAGTTGCTGTAAAGGGGTTTTATTCATTGTATGAAGCTCTACTGAAGCCACCCCAGGCTCGCTTCTTTCTACACCCACTACAGCATCTCCAAGACAGTGGTTTGGAAGGAAGAAAAAAAAATAATAAATAAAGCTTCAGCCTTGGACCTGCTCCTCACCCACCCACTCATCTCTATGTGAAGCAAGGTCACCACTTATTTAGGTTTATCATTTAAAGAGACCAGAGCTACAGAGCTCTCTCAGAGTATGATCTCTGCTTGGCTGCGGGTTCAGCTGGGCGTACATTGGTAACACATGCAAACGCGCACACTCGCATGTGCACACCCGAGCATATATACACACTGAGACACACACTTCTCTCAGAGCTTGGCCTGTGCCCAGCATTGCACTCCCCTTTTATGACCGTTGCTTTATGGTTTATTTAAAAAGTAACAGTCCCTTTATAGGTCATTAAAGTACAAATAAAAGACAGCAGACAGCCTGCAGTGGATGGAGGAGTGAGCAGACGCCAGCCAGATTGGCTTGAAACACACACGTACACACACAAGCGTATGCAAGGGTGCATCCAAGGCCAAGGGTTGTGACCCTCCTGGTGCGAGCGGCTGGCTGCACATCATCGCTTTACACATCATTACCCTGGTCGTATATTGTGCCATGACAAGTTGTAGGGACAAACAGACCCATGTACAGTACATTTGTACATATGCAGCAATACACAGACAGAATAATTACACATTTCCAAGACAGACAAATACAAATGGTAATACATGCAAATACACAGCTAATGCAAGAACACAAATACATGTAGTCAAGTGGATGCTACTGTATATGCTTTTTATCCTTTTAGGTTATCTCTCTCTCTCATAGATACCCTCAAACTTCGACTTGTGCGTGATGGCAAAATGGGCATGATTAACCGTACAGAAATGTCAGCTGAGAATAATGGCTGAAATGTAATCAATGGACGAATATGATCCATGGAGAGAAGAGCAAGACAGAGAGGAGAGACAGAGACAGATTACATTGAATGTATTGGTGCCGTGTGTGGTTCGAACAATTTTGTGCACATTTTTGCACACACACACACACACACACACACACACACACACACACACACACACACACACTTTGTGTTTCCAAACAAGCATGCACACATGTTCAAATGACTTACAATGGTATCTCTGAACTGCTCCATATATACAATAAGCTACATGATTGATTGTGACTCTACAGTACCATTAGAATGGCTTGCGACTCTTTATGGAATCGTCAATCTTAATGCATATCATCGCTGAAATACATATGTAATAAAGAAATTTGCTGCTTAGATTATGAACTACAGTGCCTTTGTGACAATGAGTAGCGAGAACAATTGAGTGTTAGTTTGTATGTTAAGCATTAGTTCTGCCTTAGACATCATCTGTGACTAGAAATACATCTCTGTCTCGTTTAGTGTAATAACCTCGGACTGATGTGAGAGGAATGGTGGTGTACAAACGTGTAATTGTGTATGAGACAAAGACATGGGAAGAAATCGTGACAATGGCTGTGTACATGCTACATTTAATAGTGTAGGATGGTTTACAGTATAGCAGAGACAAAAGGAAAAAAAAGGTTTTAGTTAAGAGAGGATTTATTTTAAAGGAGTTTCTATACATAAGAATCATTATTATTATTATTATTATTATTATTATTATGTATATTAACACCACAGACTGGGACCATTTTAGTGCTTTTCGTGGAAAACAGATCCCTGGTTTGCTATTGTGTGTAATGGGTTATATTTGTGTTGAATGCATTTGTCGTATCAGTGTGTGCATGTTGAAATCGTCTGCTTTTAGGAACCTCTCTCTCTCACTCAGAGTGAGGGTGCAGAGAGCAAGGCCATACTTATTAGTGATAATGAGAGAGAGCCACTCTGCCAATTTACATTCGTAATCTGATATTAGCTCCTGCCACCCGCACTATAAGAGCACACACACACACACACACACACACACACACACACACACACACAGATGTAGACAGGGGTGCACACATTTGCAGGCAGACAGACGCACACACATTTGAAATTAGTTTTTCATATTCCTGAAAAAGAGCAAAACTGTTTTTGAGTGAAAACTATGGTGACCCCTGAGGACAAAAGCAATATGCTCAAAAAACCAGAAATATCATACGCAACTAACTCACTAACTAGCAAGTTAGCATTATTTCACACTGCAGCTGGAGTGCATTTCTAGCCATGCTTGTACTTTAACTCTTGAATGTTTTCTAGTATTTGCATCAGATTTGGAGTACATCTCCATTTCTGTGTTTTCATTCTTGCATGCGTTTGCACAACTCAAGCATGAAATCGTTCAACTGAAAATATGAAATCATCAAAATTAGGATAAAATTAGAAAGTGTGTGCAGGCCAATGTTGTGTGTGAGAGTTAACACTAGAAGTGCCGGAATTCCATAACTACTAGAACTGCCGTGAGCGGTCATTTTGACCGCCAGATTCCAAACTCTATAATCTCTCATGATAACTACCTAGTTGCGATATTGTATTATGTATTGTGTTAGGATATCTTTAGAAAAATGTAATAACACCGAAATGTACATTTTAACGAGTTTAATTATACATTTCAGTAGTAATACGTGTTTCAATAACTCATATCATGGCATAGTAAACCGTAATTATTTCATATATTCATATCCCAAAAAATATGATGTGGAAATTCATTCAACAGCCAAATAACAATTAAAAGTATCGTATTTGAACATTTAGCTATAACCTAACCTGGCACTGCCTCCGTTTTGGTGTCTGCTCTCAGCTCCGGCTGCCCTTTTTTCCTCCATAAACTCCGCTCTCAGCTCTTCTGCCAGTTGCTGCATGAACTTCCTCTGGACAATTTTACTGCTGGTGCACTCCTTGGAGAGGATGTGTGCAATGATTCCAGCCAGTTCGAGGATGTATAAAGTTATATGAGCATGTAAACAGCCACGGCCATCCATGCGCATTTCACAAAGCGAGCGCCCGGCGTTTGCCTTCTGATTCAGAACGGAGTCCATCCACGCCGTAGCCTACGTTACCGACTCTGGCTTTGCCTTCGGCCCATCGGTGATGCCCACACTTGTTACTTGAGACCGCTCGTTACGTTTCTCTGACAGAGACTATGGTAGTTACTAAGCAACCAAGATGCATCTTCAACCGCGCGAAAAATTTAAAACAATACCGCGAAAATCCGAGCGGTCAATATGACCGTGTATGGCCGAAATAGGTAAAAGTGATTGTATTTTCTTTGCCTTTTGTGTAATGTATATAAAAACAATTTTAAATTAAAATACAGACTCTTTTAGGAAAAGTCAGGCAGCAGCAGGATTGTATTTTTGTATTCAGCAAAGTTATTACATATATAAATATCAAAATGGTCAAAATGACCATCATGGCCGTTCTAGTGTTAACAAAAAGGTTCAATACCTAAACCTGAGGTTTTTTTGTTGTTTTTTTTTAGAGACACAGCATTTCAGTTATGGACCAACACATCTTTAAACTACAGCCACAGTTTGTGACCAAAATTCCAGACCCTTTCAAAAACATATTGGATATAAGAGAAGTTTTCATCACTCTTTTAATTTGTATTCTACAGATTGTGATATACTGTACACTGTATATATTTGTCGTCAAAATCTGACAAAAATCTTTTAAACTGACCTTTGTCGATCTGAAATGAAGACAGATTCAGCAACTGCATGGCCTATTTCTCGCTTAAAATGTTTTCAGAAACACATTTCGGTTAACTATTTTAGTAAAATATGAGATTGTATTCTGAACAAGCCGCCATACTGCCAGTTTTCATTTTTGGGCGACAATACAGATTAGTGCTGCCTGCTGTTATGGAGACGTATTACGTCTTGTTGCTTTGGTGTGTTCCAAGGCACTTTTTTGACCAACTAGGGGAGACTGATCAGTCAAACTGCCTTTTCTGCCGAGGGTCGGCCGTTTGGTCAGTGTCTCTGCAGCTTTAGAGTAGAGTTGTGCTAATATGATGCCTGACGAAGGTCCATGGCTGAAATGTTGTGTCACGGTGCTATCAGTGTTTGTGAATTCAACCTTTTCTTTCACGATTTAATTCTACCTGTCCACCAGGTGTGCATTAGTCAGCACTTACTTTGATATTTGGGAGTGAACAACAGTTACACACAAGGAGAAGTTTCCATAAAGTTGAAACCTGATATTTACATACACTTCAGAAAAAAAAACTGTATTTTACTGTATTTCTTTACTGTATTTCTTTTCTTTACTATACATTAAATCAGAGTAAACTTTTTCTGTTTTAGATCAATACATATTAACATATTTTTTGCATTTGTTAAATGTCAGAATAGAGCGAGGGAGAATTTTTATGTATTTTTTTTATCACTTTCATCAAAGTCAGAAGTATACATACACTAAGTTTATTGTGTCTTTAAACAAAAATAAAACTCCAGATGATTCCATTCTGAGCTTAAGAAGCTTCTGATAGGTTAATTGATTCCATTTGAGTTAATTAGTGGCACACCTGTGGATGCATATAAAGGCACACCTCAAACACAGAGCCTCTTTTTTTGACATCATGGGAAAATCAAGAGAAATCAACCAAGACATCAGGAAAAGAATTGTGGACCTCCACAAGTGTGGCTCATCCTCAAGTGCAATTTCCAGATGCCTGAAGGTCCCACGTTCATCTGTTCAGACAATAATACGCAAGTATAAAAAACATGGGAATGTACAACCATCATACCGCTCAGGAAGGAGACGGATTCTGAGTCCCAGAGAGGAACGTTTTTTTTGTGCGAAATGTGCGACTCAATCCCAGGACAACAACAAAAGACCTTGTGAAGATGCTAGCTGAAACTGGTAAGACAGTGTCATTATCCACAGTAAAACGAGCCCTGTACCACCATGAGCTAAAAGGTTACTCTGGGAGAAGAAAGCCATTACTTCAAAACCACCATAAAAAAGCCAGACTACAATTTGCAACTGCACATGGGGACAAAAATCGTAATTTCTGGAGACATGTCCTGTGGTCTAAAGAAACAAAAATGTAACTGTTCGGCCATAATGATAAACTGTATATTTGGAGGAAAAAGGGTGAAGCTTTGAAACCTCAGAACACCATCCCAACTGTGAAGTATGGGGGTGGTAGTAGAATGTTGTGGGGCTGCTTTGCTGCAGAAGGGACTGGTGCACTTCACAAAATAGATGGCATCATGAGAAAAGAAGATTTTGTGGATATATTGATGCAACATCTGAAGACATCAGCCAGGAAGTTAAAGCTTGGGCGCAAATGGGTCTTCCAAATGGACAATGACCCCAAACATACCTCCAAATTAGTTACAAAGTGGCTTAAGGACAACAAAGTCAAGGTATTGGAGTGGCCATCACAAAGCCCTGATCTCAATCCCATAGAAAATTTGTGGGCGGCACTGAAAAGGCGAGTGCGAGCAAGAAGGCCTACAAACCTGACCCAGTTACACCAGTTCTGTCAAGAGGAGTAGGCCAAAATTCCAGTAAACTATTGTGGAAAGCTTGTGGAAGGATACCCAAAACGTTTGGCCCAAGTGAAACAGTTTCGGGGCAATTCTACCAAATACTAAAGGAAGTGTATGTATACTTCTGACTTTGATGAAAGTGATAAAAAAAATACATAAAAATTCTCCCTCGCTCGATTCTGACATTTAACAAATGCAAAAAATATGTTAATATGTATTGATCTAAAACAGAAAAAGTTTACTCTGATTTAATGTATGACAGTAAAGAAATAAAAGATTTTGTGTTTTTTTTCCTGAAGTGTATGTAAATATCTGGTTTCAACTGTACAGCAACAGACACTCCTGCAGACAAACATAGATTGACTAATCCCCATATAGTACACCACAAATTCATGATATAAAACACATGTAAAGTAGCACGTGTAAGCTCTCATACACACAAACTCCATAAATGACATATATATGAAAAAATTCATCCTCAGCCTCTGTTTCTATATCAAGAAACCGATTGATCCAGGAAACGGATGGATAAAAGAAAGCAGATTCTCTCAGGCGAACACTGAAGGACTTGGTTGAAGACGATAAGTCCTGGCAACATATTCATGAATATTCTATCTATAGTAGAGAGGCAAATCTCTCAATCACTCTCATTCCCTCGTGTTTCAATTAGATCCAAACCACCCAGAATCAGCTAATTGTCATAAGCACATTAGCATGTATGGCAGGATCCCTACCGCCTATCCAAGGGCTAGAATGATGACAGAGCATTATGCAAGAAAGACAGGGGGGGGGGGGTCTTTTAGCTGTAACATCACACATTTAAACATACCGTCATGTGTAGCAGCAACCCTCTGAAATCAATTGCCTCCACATCAGGCTGTGGTTTCACTTTACCATACCCACATCATTCTAACAAGACTTCTATCATCCAGTTGTGCCTGGCATATGCCTGGCATATGGATCTACACTGCACAGCATTATCTAATAACGGCACATCTTGTTATAATCTAGTCTACTTAGTTCCCAAGCCTTAGAAGCACATTTTTCTTGATGCAAATTAAGTAGAAATGTGATGTCATATAGGTGCGGAGGTATCCGCAGCCTGTTATTCAACACACTGTCACCCGTTTGCAGTTCTTCTAATAAGCACAAATGAGGCGACAAATATACAACTGAAGAAAGGTATTGACGCAAGTCCAATGCTTTTAGATGCAGATGGCAAGCAATTAACTGCCAGTATGTGTAATGTGTGTAAGAGCTGCTCGCCACTTTGGGTTCGGTATATATCTTCTTGGTGTGTATTTTAATCCAAAACTTCGATGAAGTCACTTTGCAAACAAAACTAGTTTATTTCTGAGATGTATGGGAGAGTGAGAATGCTATATGTAAATTGTGCCTGTTTAGTTTTACTGGATGTGTGGAACCCTGGCCCCTAAATATGCCACCGTTTGTATGCTGCTTGTGTGAAGAAGCATAGTGCCCAATCAGTTATTGCCTCGCCTTTCAGAGTTGGTTACACTGAATAATCCAAATACCTTATCTTCCAAGTTACCTGCTAAACAACAAAGAATTAAAAAAAAAAAAACTTAGAAGATTTTGTATGCTATATAGCATGATTCCCTATCATTTGATGATTATCTGTTTCACTGAGAGAGTGATGGCATTAGTCAGACTGAAAGAAACATGATGGGAAACTATTTTTGATAATTGATCATCAAGTCATTTTTCAAGTAAAAATGGCAAACATACTCTAGTTCCAGCTTGTCAAATGTGAGGATTTGCTGTTTTTCTGTGTCTTGTATTGATAGTAAACTGAATGTCTTTAGGTTTTTTAATTTTGGTCTGACAAAACAAGCAATTTGTTGTCAACATCTTGGGAAAATGTAACAGACATTTTTCACAATTTTCTACAATTTTTTAGATTAAACTATTTTTTTGTGCTAATTCATGTATTGATTCAAATAACATTTTTAGGGCTATAAAAGCCTTTTCAAGTGCTGCTGTCATGGAGTGGCTTTTTTCTCAAGACTAAAAAATACCCTTTTTAGCCAAAAGACCATAAATCTTGGAGGTATTCCAGCCTCCTGTCAGCTTTCATCTTATTGCATTTATTTTAGACCACATGTAAATATAATATATGTGGACAAAGATGTCTAGTCATCCGTCAGCATGCTGAGTCAGAGTCTGGCTCCAAATCGGGATATCCATCAAGTAAGAGAGGAAAACACATTAATTGGATTTAAAACAAATATGGTGTAGTTTGAATGATGGTGCATAACTTCTAGGCTCTTGTTCGACAAAAGGCAACTACCAGCTGAAATTATATTTTAATTACTTCCTAGCTATTTATACAGTGATTTTTTTTCATGGATATCACATTTTAGAAAAATCCCAAGGACCTTCTGGCCTTTCAGTTTTCCCTCTTATTGGTCATAACGGAAACGTGTGACCTTAAAATCTGTCTTAATTTAACGCTCTCCATTCTACAGTTTCCTTTTAGCATTTACCCTAGCTGCATTAACCTTAGTGTCTCAAAGTGCCTAAACCCTCTTACCTTCGAGTGTGAGAAAAATGCAGCCAACCTAAGCATTGGGCCTGTGAGTGCACCGCATTTTCTGTTTGACTGAGACTGACTTCTACTTCTCCCTTTCAATATTGTGTACGCCGTCTCCCCTGCACGCTGTCAATGTACTGTACCACACACTCTCTCACCAATTACCTGTCTGTATCTTTCCGTCTGTGTTGTGTGATTGAGAGAGGGTGTGAGAGGAAGAGAAAGTGAGGATGTGTCTATGTGTGTGTGTGTTTTTTTATTTATTTTTTTATTTGCGTGTGTAAGCATACCTGCATATGGCCGTGTGTGCGTCTGTGTGTGTGTGTGTGTGTGTGTGTGTGTGTGTGTGTGTGTGTGTGTGTGTGTGTGTGTGTGTGTGTGTGTGTGTGTGTGTGTGTGTGTGTGTGTGTGTGTGTGTGTGAGAGAGAGAGAATGTGTGTCTGCGTCTCATTCTTCTGCCTCCGTTTCCCCTCCGGATCTCATGTATAATTTATGGAACCTCTCATGAATATGCTAATTAGCCAGTGTGCAGAGAGAGGTGAGAGGGCTTCCCCTGTTCTATTCTTACATTCATCTGATGAGAGAGGGATGGAAAAGAGAGAAAGAAAAACAGAGCGAGAGAGAAACTGGGAAAGTGTGTGTTGCTGCTGGTGAGGAAAGGGAATAAGTGAAGGGCAGAGAAGGAAAACGCTGGAAGGAGAGAATGTGGAAATACATTTATGAAATCCCCGGCGTTCGACAAATAAGCATTGTGGCAATATGGACGGTGGCGAGCCCATGTTGTGCTATATTGTGTTGGAGACAAATGAATCACCCATGCTGAGGGGACGTGGAGAGGCGAGATTGGAAGAGGTAGTGAGAGAAAATGGGAGATGAGAGGGAAGAAAAAAAAGGAGAAATAGTTGTCATTGTTCCATCACCATTTCAGTCGTGTTTTTGAAAGGCTAGACAGGCAGGCAAATAGGGCCGTTATTCCAGTTTCAATTGCTTCTCCCATAAATAGATGATAGGTGCCAAGTTTCTGAAGAAACGCTGAAAAACACCCTTCTGAGTATCGTTTTAGACAAAAGGTAAAAAGAGGGTGACGCAAGCCCCTAGTGCTAATCAGATAAATTGCAGAGAAAGAGAGGTAGAAGGTAGCAATTAATCCAATAGCTAACAAACTAGCAAACTAAACATCAAACGCTTCATCTTCAAAGTTGCGTAACTTGAAAAACCCTTTAAACCACATCAAAACTCTCACAGACAGCTGAGGGAAGATCTCACTCTTCTTTCTTCTCTCTCTTTCTTGAACTCTCTGTCAGTCTATCTGCAAGCCTCTCTCTCTCTCTCTCTCTCTCTCTCTCTCTCTCTCTCTCTCTCTCTCTCTCTCTCTCTCTGTCTGTCTGTTCTTGTGACACACTTCACCTCTCTCGCTCTCTCTGTCTTCTTGTCTCACACTCAACCTCTTCGGCTCTCTCTCACCCTTGTGAGTGTCTCTCTCTTCTCTCTCTTCTCCACTGTGAGAAGTGAGTCTCATGTGAAATAGTGCATGACAAGCAATGTGTGTGTGTTTGTACATGCATGCCAATGTTTGCATGGATGCATACAGTTAAGTTTGTGCAGTGTGTGTGTGTATGTGTGTATGTGTGTGTGTGTGTGTGTGTGTGTGTGTGTGTGTGTGTGTGTGTGTGTGTGTGTGTGTGTGTGTGTGTGTGTGTATGTGTGTGAGTGTGTTGTCTTCCCTCCTGGCACCCTCTGGGTAGAGAGAGCATTCCAGCGGGCAGCTTATGACTCAGCATCTGTCGCCCAGCTTGGGTAAGCGAGCACAGCGACACAGGCTGACTGACGGAGTTAACTGAGTGACTGATGAATGGCTGTGTTACTGACTGACTGACCAACTGACTCAGTAAATAAACTGATTTATTGACTTTCAAACTGACGGAAAAACTGTCAGACTTTTCAGACTTATTTAGCATTATATCTTAGAATGGGAAAGACATGTATAGATTGTTGAAATTTACAAAAGCAAGACACAAATAACGAATTTCTACTAAACATATTTTTTGTCTTGACAGTCAGAAAGAAGCAAATGTTGAACAACTAAATAAATGCAGAAAAGAACACACTAAGTAAGTCAACCACAGGTAGACTTACAGTGTGTTCAGACATGAATGCGAAGCCAATGTTAGAGGCGGCACGTTTGCATACAAAGTCAACGGGAAAGACGCGATTAGACGCGGATAATGCCCGAGCGAGGATACGTCCATGGAAGTAGATTTATGAATATATCCTAGGGCTTTATGAATCAGCCTCGTCAATCTGCACACTGTCAACTATCACATAAAAAAGGTAGTTGCATAGCAAGTCAACCCCAGAATTCCTGTGAGAATCAATGCTGACGTGTTCCTGTACCAAAAGCAGGAAAAAAAACTCTGCAGAGAGATAGCCATAACCCTGAAATTCCACCAACTGCGCTGCGTGTCGGCTCCGTGCTCCGCCGTCCTTCAATACCCACCAGGTCCGGATTTGTTGCGGTACGGCTGGGGCCATGACTGACAGCTGTAGTCACGAGTTCCCACGAGATCTCACAAATTCACGTAGAATAGAACCACAAAACCAACAACAGTTTGTTTCCATCCAGAGGAGAAGAGGACTCTGTGCTGTGTTTTCAAGGTGTAATGCAGGGAAATATGATCCGCCGTGAGCACGGTGCATTTTATTTTGAAAATTAAAATTAATTAAATGTTTTATTTTGCTTCTGTGCTCGACTTCCTGTCCCTCACAATCTGCCCTGTGCTGAATTGCTGCGGAGCTCTCCGGCGTCCGGCAAAAATAGAAGCTCTGCGTATCTGCTCAGGAGGGCTGTGGATCGCCGGAGCTGCAGTCAGTCAACAGCGATTGGCCAAGACAGAAATGCACTTGGTCCGCTTAGTTGTGATGTCTAAATCTAATAGTGGTGGGAATCACCAGAGGCCACACGATACGATATAATCACAACACTTATGTCACGACATAATATTATTGCGATTTTAATAGTGCTGTCAGTTACACGCGTTATTAACGGCGTTAACGCAAACGTTCTTTTTGGCCTAGCAAACTTTGTCGTTTTTTTTCCACATGCTGTTGCAACAACTAGTATGGAAAGTTTACTTTTAAAAAGTTGTTGAGGGGGACAGTAGTTTCACGCATACACAGCCTGTATGACACAGAGAAAGCAGCCCAACTGGAATTGCTGCAAAGTGCTGCAAACGCTGTCTCATTAACCGGTGATCACTGGACGTCAGTGAGTAATCAAAATTATTTAGAAGTTACTGCACACTATATTGACTATGTATATCAGCATACGATTTTAGGACTGTGTTGTTTGTATCGTTTTTTTGACTGTTTTTGTCATTTGGGACATTGTCCACCCCCTTTTCTGTCCAGGAGAATTGTTACATTCCTTATTAGAAAAACGTAAAGGTTACAAATGTTCTGCTGTGGCGTCTGGTTTTTGGACCATTTTGTTTGTACTGTATAAGCAAAGTGTTAGTGTTACATCTCAGTTAGGTTAGGTACTTGTAGGAATTGTGCAATAATGACAGATTCACACACGTTTCTTTTGTTTACAGTAAATAAATAATAAACAATTACAAATCTTAAAATCAAGTTCATAAAGTAACTTTCTTTGCATTCATTTGATTCCCAATTAAGATACACTGGTAAGAATGGTTTTCCATTGTTAATATGTACTTAAAAACTGTTCTGAAATACAAAACAATAGAATTTTAATCATGTGATAAAACATGAGATTAATCGTGATTAACTATAGAAATTTGGCGATTAAATCGCGATTAAAAAAAAGAATCGTTTGACAGCCCTAGATTTTAAACATATTAGAATATTCTGCTATATATTGCAATGTATTACCTTTTTTCCCAATTTCAAATTATGTCCCAAAATGGAAACTTTGTCTCTGTTTGTCAGTTGTTATCACAACACATATAATAAAAGATATATACTTGGCGTGTGTGTGTGTGTATGTATCGATACAGTACGGAAAATATTGCGATACTATGCTGTATCGATTTTGCCCCCCACCCCTAAAATCTAACTGTTACTGAGTCATCAATTGTAATGTTTGTGCCTACCTTTACTGACAATCTAGTTGACTCACCGGCTTAGTGATGCTGACCAACTAATTAGTCATCTTCCTAACATGACAGCTGTCAGGCTAACTGACTCACTGGCTAACTTACAGCTGCCTGGATGTCTGATTCAACGCCTGATTGGCTGGCTGCCTGCCTGGCTGGCTGGAGTCAGACGAGCAAGAGAAGAGAAATAGAAGAGAAGAGAGGTGAAGGGGGAGCACAAAGGCAAACCAGAGTTCATTACAGTAAACTTGGAGAGGCAGTGGTGACAGGCAGAGAGAGAGTGCAGAGACGGGAAAAAATTGAGAGTGGCGTAAATACTCTGAGCCCTCATGCAAATAGATGCAGTTACCTAGATGGCCTGCTCCTTATACAGACACAATGGAATATAATCACAAACACAAAATGGAGGGTAGCAGGTAAAAACAGAGAGAGAAAGAGAGAACCATTCACAGTGGAGGTGCACATGCACACTGTGTGTGAGGCTGCTTTTTTTTTCAGGCTGAAGGTTGTCAGTGGCCCGGAGCAAAGAGGACAGACTGGACAGAGGTTGTGGGTAAGGTTGTGTGTGTGTCTACATGTGTGAAAGAAATAAAAATAAACAAGAAATGAACAACTGAAAACGAGGAGATAGCATTCACTTCAGCAGTGTGACCTTCAGTGTCAGGCTGTGGGGAGGATCAACCTCTGGGTGACATGTCAAAGTTACTCTTACCACAGGGCTCACTGGCAGACGGGTCAGGCCAACACACACACACACACACACACACACACACACACACACACACACACACAATATGAGGTGTAATAACACCCAAAGTGAGTGGGTTCCTCTTGTCGCTTTACAAAAGAACACACCTCCAACACATGCACACATGTAGACACCGCGCTCTGCAATTCACACATCCTCCTTTAGTGGCCACAGACAGAGGGAGGAGGAGGACTGAAAGTAGAAGAGGATGTGGGGGGTGAACAGCGGGAGGGAGAGAGAGACAGAGAGAGATAGAGAGAGAGAGAAAGAGCAAGCGAGGTGTCGCCTCTCCTCACTGATCCCTTATGCTAAGAGGAATTTGCATACATTTTTAATCAAAGCAAATTAGATCATAACCAAATTAAAATCACGCTTTCCAGCCGCCCCCTTCTCTGTCTGCCTCCTGTTCCATCCACCCACCTATTCCTCATCATTTAATTATAGTCACTAATAAGTATGGTTAGACTAAAAAAAAAAAAAAAAAAAACTCTGCACACATGTGGAGCTAATTGACAAAAATATATGAGGAATATGTCTTTGTGGTCTGCTAAATTGAATATATCTATCTATCTATCTATCTATCTATCTATCTATCTATCTATCTATATACACAATAAGAATAAAAACATGGAAACTGGATTTCAACATACAGTAGGCAAAACTAATTTTACATTAGCTGTCTTGGCAGGGTTTAGTGTCAACTGTCAAACGTGTACCAACAATACATAGCAATAAATCAAATGGAAACACACACACACACACACACACACACACACACACACACACACACACACACACACACGTTGGCTAACAAAACACTCACCCACCACAGAAACTAGACACCTACTCCTACATTCCTCTCCACACACTATGCTGCTTAACAGATTGGCATCGGCCCCCTTTGCTGGCTATTGCCCATTACACAATGACTTCCTACTGTTGTCCAATAACTCGATAACAACCCCACCATAGACAATCATCATGAGGTCCACCTCTTCACTAGCCCAAACACACTTTGCCATAAACACAATTTGTTTGTTTTTATCCTTGACGGGAAAAAAATTCTCACACACAAATGTAACTGCATGTGCCAATTTATACACACAGACACCCCTACATGTATACACTATACACACGTGCACAAACACAAGCATGTTAATGTTTAAGTGCAGTCCGTTTCTTTCTCTGTCACAGACACATGCACGTAGGCACACAAAAGGTGCCAGCAGGCCTATTTCAGATGCAGACTCCCATGTCCCAGTAAATTATATTAAAAGTCATATCATGAATAAATCACCAGGCAGGGCCCTAATGTCTCCTCCATGACACATTCATATACAGTACGAACAGAGGGAGAGAAAGATAGAGATGAACAAGGATGCTATCATGTAGAGCACAATGCATACAAACACACAAGAAGGCACCCAGTGAATACACCTATACTGTAAAATAGGGATGCAACTCAAAAATATTTTGTTTTGTCTGACTAATGGCCCAAAACCTAGTTCACACTACACGACTAGCCCTGATTTTGCACTCGCAGGGTTTTTAGAGCTCCAAGACAAAAGCCTCAGATCAGAGGCAAATCGGCATTGGTTCGGTGTTTGCTTATCGGCCCTCGCACACTACGTGTGAACTGTTCAAGACGCCTCGCAGAAGCACCTGCCTGGGAGCTAGAGCAAATGAGCGTGCAAGACACATGGTTGAGGGGAAACCTGGGGGAGGGGTCACCTTTAACAATAGGAAATTTACTGTATGTGTATTTGCATCAGGGACCAAAATTGTTGTTGTAACTAGAGGAAACAGGCAAATAATAGTAAAGTCGTGTGAAAACCATGGATGTATAGGTGGAAACAGGCTATTTTGTCAATGTGTGCCAATGACAACATCAACAAGCATGACCACAAGGAACGTACTGTGGATTGCTTGAACAAAAAATCCTGTCTCGCACATTGTTTTGCGTAATTTCCCGTGTCACTTCGCAGGTGTGTTTTCGTGACAAAACGTAGTTTGGAGACCAGACATACTCATCGGGGATTTCTCCTGGTAAAAGATCTTGTAGTGTCTGACCCCCTGTCACCGGCCAGTCACGTAGTGTGAAAACCACAACGATTTCAAGACTCCCGAATCCAGAGAGCATGGTGTGAAGTGGGAACAGTACAGCGATCTGAAGACTTTGAAGGTTGTGTAGTGTAAACTAGGGCTGGGTAATACATCGATATTATATCAATATCGTGATATGAGACTAGATATCGTCTTAGATTTTGGATCTCATAATATCGTGATATGACATAAGTGTTGTCTTTTCCTGGTTTTACAGGCTGCATTACAGTAGAGTGATTTACTTTTCTGAACCTACCAGACTGTTCTAGCTGTTCTATTATTTGCCTTTTCCCCACTTAGAAATTATGTCCACATTACTGGTGATTATTTATCTAAAATCTAAGTGTGAAGATATTTTGTTGAAGCACCAATTATCAACCCTAGAATATTGCCGCAATATCGATAACGAGGTATTTGGTCAAGAATATCGTGATATCAGATTTTCTCCATATCGCCCAGCCCTAGTGTAAACTTAGCTTAAGACAGGGAAAAGGCAACCAATCCTCACAATCAAGAAGCTGAAACCAATTCATTTTTTTGCAGCTGTGGTTAAAAAACAGCCAATCGCCTTCAACTAAATACTTGCAAATAATTTCTCATGTACTTAATGTGTTCCAACAAGTTGTAGTCTAGTATTAAACACACAGGTTCATATGAGTCAAGTCTGGTTAAATCTTAACTGAACAAAGCAAGGACGCCTCTATCTTGAGTCTGCCATAAGATTCTTCATTAACAGTTTAAACTCACCTGGACGCCGGCTCCTTCTGCTTTAAGCCATTTTTAAGTTCCATTAAGATGAAGTTCATGGAGGCAATCTCGGCCCATTTCAGTTCTGCCCTTAGGGACAAATATGAGACACATACCCTGGGGCTATAAACAGTAATTTCCACAGTATATTTAAAGGAGCACAAACACTTGGGAGGCCTTGTAGATTAAAGAAAAAATGCTTAAATCGAGGCATTTTGAATCTGAGCATAAGCGCTGACTCTAATGCTTGAGGGTGTGATTAGCAAAATGTTTTTTCCTTAACATCTAGCTGCAGTTGTAGGAGACTACAGAGATAACCTGAGGCTTCATATAGGAATGTTTAGTCTCAGTTTACAAAATTTTAAACAAGTAAGGTGGTGCCACACTGCTTGTCAACACAATGTGCTAGCATAACTCTCCTTTGAAGCTGCATCCATGTTTCAGATTACACTGCACAATGCGAGTTAGTGTCGGATGTTTCAAACATTTTAATGAATTTGAGCCTGTGGGGAGCTGTTAACTATGTTGCGTTAACAATTAACATTTGCTAGCTTCATTTTCTCGTTAACATGAGCTGCATTGAGTTTGTTTGAGTTGTCCAAAAAATACCAACTGCGCATCCACGTCAAAGTTTCCTCTTGTACCTTTCGTTGCACAGAAGCTCAGGTTGTTGGTGCAGAGCACATAGTGAGTAGTTCAGGGGGCCTTGGAATGGGGAGTATCCCCAGAAAATGCACGGGTCAGGCCCTCTCTGCCAGGTTTAATAGCTTGAAATATACTGTAGAGCTGAAACAATCAGAAATTTAACATTTATGATTTTTCAAAATGCTTTAATCTTCTCAAATGTGACAATATGATGATTATCTTTATCTTAAGTAGCCTAATCATAAACTGAATATTTTTGAGGACTGTTGGTCAAATAAAACAAATATGATTTATAGAGTATTTTTCAACATTTCGTAGCCCAAGCGATTAATTGCTATATCAAGAAAATGATCAGCTGATTAATCGATAATGTACTGCATTATGGTAACCTTGCTCTCAGAGACAGTAAATACTTTTTAAAACCTTAAGTCAATGATTGGACATAACCTGCTACCTGAGATACTGCAGTTGGCGTACAGCACCATGATACACGCTGTCCATTGCATGAAATCAGTGTGAGCACGTTCATGTAAATATAATTATGTACTGGCATGAAAAAAATGCTGACCAAGTTATTTTTAGCTGCAAAAGAAAACGATTTGTTCCTAAATATAGTTCTGATTTCATCTCTAATTCGTGCAGGTGCTGAATATGAAAGATGCTGAAAGAAAGCAGTCCTCGGTTATTACTAAATGCTTTAATAGTAAATGCAGTCACAGGTTGTCCTTTATGGTAACCATAGGTTAACTAGCTTTTGTTTGAAATGTGCCTTCTAAAAGAGTTGTGAGCCATATCCTACTAAGCTGAGTATTTTAAGTAAACTAGTTTCTATTTAAGTACTTAACGTGAGCATTTAACTAATTGATGAATACAGCAAATCCTATCACTTGGGAAATATGAGTCAACTGTAATGAAAGTTTTACATCCCAAGTCTTGCTCACACAGCACATAGTGACTTCTCTAGTTTGGTGATATCCCGTCTTCTTCTGGGGGGGATTGTAGCTGTCAAGGAGAAACGTATTGTTGAGGTATAACGATATCCGGACCTCTAAAAGCCAGCCTTCATTTCATAAAGGTAATATTAAAAAATATATTTCCTGGTTAGTCATAACAGGAGAGATTTGCTCTTCGGGTGATAAATCAAGTGAAATGACACACAAAAGACTCATGAATCCAGTGCAGCACTCCTTTTTCACTTCTTGCATGCTATCATGCTATATATTACTTCATATTGTGAGGTTCTGTTTATGTGACAGTGGGTCCAATGTGTGTGTTAGGGGTCAAATGATGAGCGTCATTTGAGTCGTAGACTTCCCTTTTCTGTAACTCAGGTATTTTGTTGCTTCATGAAACAAGTTGTTTCCTCTGTCAACACCTAGGTGGTATTTTTTTTACTTGTACACTATAGTTTCATTATTCCAGAAAATATTGTTTATTCTATCAGTATCATAAAGATGATAGGCCAAGAAGGCCTATTGGTAAAAATACAATTTATATAGGTCAATTTCTTCGCGTAACAGGATCTTGCAGCAAATATCTGAGAGGTTTTACAATGAGCTTGAGAGAAGAAGTGGAGGAGTCAGTTGGGAGATATGTACGGTAAGGTGTGTGTGTGTGTGTGTGTGTGTGTGTGTGTGTGTGTGTGTGTGTGTGTGTGTGTGTGTGTGTGTGTTAGTGTGTGTGTGTGTGTGTGTGTGTGTGTGTGTGTGTTAGTGTGTATTTGTGTGTGTAAGAGAGAGAGTGTTGAGTGGCGCAGAGAGCACGGAGTCGGCTGATGGGCAAAGGCATGCTGCCTGCAGGTTCAATCTGCCCGCGAGTCAGGCATCAAACTTTCACATCCACACATCAATTATTCAGCTCCCTGCATTGTCAGAGTGTTAGCATGCCACAGTGGCAGACGACAAATCTGGGTGAGGAGGGAGAAGGAAATCGGAGGACAGGGAAGGGAGGGAGGGAGAGGGGAGGTTTGATGAAAAAAAAAACTGATGATTTGAGAGATGGATGGAAAGACTGTGGCCGGTATGAAATAAGACACAAAGGGGATTGAAGGGCTACGATAGAGAGAGGAAGTCTGGAAAATGGAGGAAAGTGACTTTTTGAAGTACTGTACTGTACTGTACTTTCGTAACTGTATTAACATTTGAAATGAAACCTGCATTTACCATTTCACAGATGCATTTATTTTTACGCCTTGCTATTTTCACTTGCACAGTGTGAACCTTTGTTAATGTAACAAGCTACCTATCAATGAGGCTCAAGAAGTGGCTGGAGCTGGCAGCAGCAGGAGTTAGCAGTGACAAGAACCACGGTACAAGAAAAAAGACCTTTCACTACCTTGTCAAACACAAGTGTAACAATTAATAACGGCTGCATTCTATTTTTTCAAGTGCCTGAAAAGTTATTAGTTACGCCTGTGCTTCTCACGCTATGTCAGAATGTTCATCTGCAATGTCCAATGGAAAGGTTTATTTGACGGTCCAAATAGTGGACAAAATGTGGAAAACGTAAAAAAATAAAATGTATTACCTATTCTTGGTATTGTTATAAGCACTTCCACACCTGTTCAAACAACATCATGCAAATTACCACTCCAATGCTTTTGTATTAGAAGCAACCATACTGTATATCTAGATCTCAAGGTAGCCAGAGGAATAGTAAATTAATGTTTAAAAGTTATAAAGCCACTGGAATATAACTAGGGTAAATTAGCTATAGCCTAGTTCATGTGGTAGCTTAACAGATCTAGTCTGCGCACACACAGGCGTTATAAGTAAATACACACACACAGGTGTATTTACTTATAACGCCTGATTAGTCCTCTGGACTGTATCAGTGTGTACAAACTGGTCTTGACTGACGTGTCCCACACTCTACTGCTGGTTTTGTTGCATCTGTTAGGCCAGGGCAACATACAATTCAATTTCAATTCAATTTTATTTATAGTAACAAATCAGAACAAGAGTTATCTCAAGACACTTTACAGATAGAGTAGGTCTAGACCACACTCTATAATATACAAAGACCTAACAATTCCAGTAATTCCCCTGTTACAGTACAGTACAGTACACTGTTATCATTCCCATTGGTTTATAGAGTTTTGTCACATGAATTAATTCACAGCACATATTGAACCTGAGCAGAGGTCTAATCACCCAGGGTAATTGAAAACACCTGTGTGGGCCTCTAAAGCAGATGTAGTTGTATAAACACTGCTGCACATTCCAGGTACTTTCCACCCTGAGCATGTTTAAAAAAATAAATATGGACAAAAGGTGATAAGATATTCACCTGTATAAGATTTGTTTTGCCTCAATTCAACGGACACTTACAGCACACTACAACATACAGCAATAAAAGAGGCAAAGAAATGTAGAGAATATGGAAGAGAGCACACAGAGGAATGGGACTATTTGAGGTTAAACTTACAGCAGTCCACTCTTCATGTGTCATGATGCATTCAGACTGTGGAAACATAAATAGAAGAAAAAATGAAGGTGAAAGGGATTGTAAGCAAGAAAGAAAGAGACAAAGTAGATGAAACACCTGTTCATGGACACTAAGAAAGCACAGCAACTACTCTCCGTTGTCCTTCTTTTGCTGTCTGTCTCATTCTTCCATGCCCTGACTTGCTCCTGTAGCTCGCTTCATTGATTCTTACACACTCACCTGTACAGTAAAGTATGGCTGATTTGGACTCACAAATTATAATGTGACATTTGGTGGAAAATGCATTGCAGATGCCAATAAGGGAGATAATGATATTTAAAGGGGCTTAACACCGCTGGAGTGGTCCAGAATGACTTTCCACAGCTCCACAATTGACTGCATGGCTGACCCCGATGTCAGCTTCTGTCACATATCACGTGGAAAAGGGCAAAACTGAGCATTGGTACTCCATTGAAACTAAGATCTTTTATTTTTCAGACAGAGTGAGCTGCTTCGCTGAGCTACACCCAGTATTGTTCCACAGTACAGTTTGAGAACGACCCCAGGCTTTTCAGCTGATCATGCACAAACACACATGTACTCTAACAGTCGAGTGTATCTGCACATGAGAGCACACACACAACATGCACTCACACACACTCACACAGAGTTACGATATCCCACTTGTGTGTGAGCCATCGCAGAGTGCAGGGAGACGACTGACAGCCCAGGCAAAGTGCTGATGGTAAGCAACATTCTCCTGGAATTCTTGAAAGCCGGGACAGGAGGGTGTGTTTGTGTGTGTGTGTTTGTGTGTGTGTGTGTGTGTGTGTGTGTGTGTGTGTGTGTGTGTGTGTGTGTGTGTGTGTGTGTGTGTGTGTGTGTGTGTTGGTTTTCCAGATATGCACACACAAGGGCAGAGCTTTACAATTCTCACTGTTATTTTTCCTACTACTTCTTTAGCTCTAGATTATTGTAGGCTATTGATGTCTTTCATTTGTAATGTTCACATAAGATTGTCAAAATAGCTGCTTCATTTCAGTTGGACTAAATTAACCAAAAATAAATGATTCTAACTGAACTGAAATAAGCCAAAAACTATAATGCAAACAAAACCACAAGGTAAACAGAAATAAGAGAGACTGGGGGATCGAAAGAGAAAAAGAGACAAGAAATAGTTAAAATATAAGGTTATACTGTAATTTCTTTGTGGATGTGGAATCTGTGTGCTTTGTGTGGATCCCCTAAAAATAACCACACTGGCATTGCGCCTCCATCTGTCCTCTACCTCTGGCCTTTAAACATCGCCTCTGTAGCTGCGGGGGCAAGTTAGTGACCTCTTCATTATTTTGCTCCCTCTAAAGACACACACACACACACACACACATACACAAGTTTGTATAATTACACTTGTGAAGACCTTCAGAGACTAACCTCTAACCCTGACCTCCACTCACTACACTACACACATGATAAGGCCAAGCGCCAGCTAGATAATTGACTCCAAACAAGTTTTCTGGACACATAGGCAGAGACAGTATGGAGCCCCTTGCTCCCCTGACTGATAGATGGTCTGTGTGTCTCCATTTACGCACCATCCTGAACTCTTGGCCTTGTTTGGCAATTCATGTTGATATTGTTCTGATTTATTGCAAATCTGGGCAAGTCAAGACAGAAATTTGCAGTCCACAAATGAAACAACATGTATTCCCCTGGCTTAAGGCTGACTATAAAATGTAATGCAATTTACATGTTTGCACCAACCTTATGACAATAGAGAACACTGATACTGGACAATTCTGAAAATCAATAATGCTTTTGTGTGTTTTGTGCCAAATCTTTTCAAATGACTTATTTCTACAATATTAGCAGATGGCAACCATAGCGGGAAGTTAAGGTTGAAGAATAGTTTGACATTTTAGAAAATATGCTTTCTCGTTTTCCTGCTGAGAGTTAGATGAGAAGATTGATACAACTCTCATGTTGGTACAGTTACTAGCTACAGCCAGCCGCTGATTAGCTTAGCTTAACACAAACACTAGAAACTGGGGAAAACAGCCTTGCTCTGGCCAAAGGTAACAAAATCCACTTTCCAGCAACTCTAAAGTAAGTAGCAGTAACATTTTTTTTTATTTGTGCAAAAAGCAAAGAGTATGAACAGCAGTGTTACTGGGGGTTACGTGCCGGACTTTTCCTTTGCTAGGGGCAGTAACCTGGAGTCATCATAACCCATAACACTGCAACTTGTCATTTTTAAACTGTGGCTAGTTGTTTCCAGCAGTCTTTCTCAAAAGTTTAAACTATTTCTTTAAGGAAGCATCATAGTTACAGTTAAAAAGTCAAAATGCATTATTGGTCTCAGGACCAGGATTTGGGCATTAAAGTCATACACACCTATCCACTACCCTGACCTCCTCACTCTTTTTTTCCACCTTGCTGCATAACAGACACACCACCTCCAGCATTGTCATTGAATTGTGTTATTGTACGTAAAACTAAATTGCATGCTGCAGATTCAATATGAACATCACTTCTATGGATACTGGGCCAGTATAATAATGCAAAATTGCAGATTTGCAACTAAAACTATGTGTTTGATTGTGGCTGGCGGACAGAACTTGTAAAAAATTTCCCACAGCCTTATTTGCCACCCACTACACTGTCACCTAAATTGGTAAACAATATTGTGAGAATTTTGACTGCATCCTTTGGGTCGTATGTTTCCGGTTTACTACTTCCTCTCCACCGCATTCTTGCCCACCATGACTCCTCACCACCAATATGCCCCTTCTGATGTGGACAATAACAGAGAAACTAAAAAAAACTAACCACAACCTCAACCTAAACCTAGCACTAAAATAGTCCCCAAGTAAGGGGAATTTTGTTTTCAAGTATTTTTCTCACATTTCTCTACTCTACCCCTGTCAGGATATTTTGTGATTACAAGAATAAAAACACAGAAAAGAAAGCAAGACCACACACATACAAGCATATAAACTCATTATAGTTTTGCAATTATTCTCTTTTGCTCATGTTCAGATAACAATCCTTTACATTCACTTTTGCCTCCTATCTCTCTATGCTGTCTCTGTCTTACTCACACTAAAAACACACACTGACCAACTGGGTTGACCGATCATGCCCATTGGACCATCCCTGATCTACCTAGTGTGCAGCGGGGCATGTGCATGCCAACACGGCATCTGCATGCAATCTTGATATCGAGTCACTCAAGCAGGCAGACAGAGGATGTGAGGAATAGTGGAGAGGAGAGGGAGAGTGATAGTGAGAGGGGGGCCACCACAGAGATCATCTATATTTCATAGACCTCTCAATTAGTGTCAGTGTTCATGGGTGGGAGGTTGAGGAGCAGTCCCTGTCTACTTGGCCTGCTCGCCTGCTCGTGCTTGGCCTGTACCATCGACCCCCTTACCGTCCCCCTCCTCCCTTGTACACAATAGGAGGTCTGATTTAGGTTCACTTTGGGGCTTTTCAAATCATAATGAATGAGATGCCATTGGGGATTCCTAACAGTTTGATCTGATATATTTCCTAAATGTGATAATGGTGTTATTCTAAATGTGAGAACATGGAGGATAAATAAAGAAAGTCCCACGGGATGCCACATTCAAGTCAGACGTTTACATTTATCATGGTTTTCATGGTGCACAGATGGTGAAGTCGGCTTGTCATAAAACATTAAATGGTAGCAAAAAATGTGTAAAACAGCATTCAAAATAACAATCCCAGATTAGCCCCTCTGCATGTTTTCAAATCTCATTATTCATTTCAAATCTCATTATCGTAAGACTTAAGTGTACATTTATAGTTCAAGGTACGAGAAGCTGCACATTTTTGGGTGATGTTGAATAGTCCAAATGATCGGGATTAGCACCCCTTACAACTACCTTTCTAAGTATACCTCCAATATGTCAACATCAGGATAGTTAAATCATTTTACTAACAGAGCCAGACTGCTTGACTCATTCATTGGTTCAATTCTTCCTGATCCTATTAGACCCCATGAATAACATATTACATTATTTCTTCTAATTATCTGATTTATACTGAATGACAATTATATATGGCAAGTGACAGCTTTAGGCTACAGCAGCATGAGTCTTTTGTACCTTAAAATAATGTTTCCAAAATTGTTTCAGTGGTTCATCAACTCGTAACAGGGGGAACGGCACTTATGCATTCGCTTTGCGGCCCTCTATCGGCTATAACCACACTATGCAAGTTTGCCAGATCGGGTAGCGGATCTGTAGTTCGAATGAGACATAATGAGACAATAAGACAGAGGTAATGGACAATTCTGCTTCCAACCTGTAGGGGGACCAAAGAGGAAAAGTGCTTTGGTGTTGCTTTAAGCTTGCCGAAGTTAATAACTTTTTGTGATTTCAAATACAACCATGCCATTTCTTTCAAATAAAAGTGGTAATTGGAAGCTACTAAGATCCCATGTTATTGTAAGAGATCACAGCTGATGGCTTTGGCTTAGTCGGACCTGTCCTCATCAGGTTAAGGTGATTTGCAGCAGGTTAGGAGACATGAGAAGAGCAAATATGATAAAAGTCTTGTAACCGACGTGAAACGAACACTGAGAGTGAGACAAAGTACAAGACCTTACGTTCAAGCAAGGGCTTGGAAATGGTTGAGTCTTTTTGTGAATGTACCCGAGTCAAACTTTCGTTTAAAAGCATATTTAGGATGGAAGCGTCACTTTTAAGATTTACCATATTCTTGTTTTTCGGTCAAATGGCCTTTTGAATGGGAGTCCTAAGGGCACTTTTATGATAGCCTCAAAATAACTATTTTTAAAACACTAAGAAGGCTCGACACAACATGAAACTTTGCTCGAAGTATCACCAGGGGCTCTACACCTTAACGAAAGCATTGAGAACATTGGGCCTCATTCACCAACCGTTATTACGAAGAAATGTGTTCTTAAACCCCACTTACGCACTTTTTACAAAGATTCTGACATTTACTAATGTTTTCTTATCTTGGATTTGTTCTTAGCTAAGAACAAAATCTACTAACACTGAAGAGCACTCTTACGCACATTTAAGTGATGACAATTTGCTCCAAATAATTGGTTACTGTATTTTATTTAATTCTACAGTCGTTTACAATGATAGTATTGCACTATAAAAGAGACGCTTCCGTCCTAAATATGCTTTTAAACTAAAGTTTGAGTCGGGTACATTCACAAAAAGACCCTAGGTTGCATTTTGGCGAGAGTTACACTTTAAGGTTTGTGTTTGTGTGGTTCAGGGGCCCATTTCTGAAAAACATTTTGCGAGCAGTGCTGTCAATTTGCAAGTCCTACAGGGCTCTCGCATGTCCATAAATGTGAGGCAAGGATGGCATTTGTTTTAATTAGTAAAATGTGTCTCACTTGCAGATCACAGTTTGCATCTTGCAAATGTGGTAAAACAGGCCCCTAGCTCTTGTTAGTCATGTGATTGTCATCATATTTGCCCCATTGGTCTAGTCCCATTAGGTTTGGGCATTACTTTTTTCCAGCTTAAACCTCAAGTTACTGGTTTGTGGTCTGAGGGCTGTTGCAGATGTGAACAAGCAAGAAGGACAGCAAACAGAGATACTTCCACAAAGTGATGGGAGAAGATAGATGGGGCTAAAACAACAGAAAGACACAATTCTGTTGAGTATACATTTACATGTACACCAGTATCTTACCCTGTCTGAATATACTGTTACACTGCTTTATTTTACACTGTCTGGATGCTGGATTACATATCACTGGCACTGATGAAAAATTAGAGCTCCAAGTGATACCCAGCAGTGATACCTATTCAGTAGGTAGATGATCATTATATCATCAATCATAATATTTGTTTTTCTGAGTAAGTTCTTCATTATTCCACTTGCCTACTCACCTGTGCCGAGAGCAGATAGTGATCATGAACCTGGATAAAGTGTTTACATCCCACAGTTTCCCAGTTTCTATTGGAGTAATTTAGTAAGTACATCTGGGTGTAAAAACAGATACATGGTTTTATCCAGATTTTTAAAGTTTTGATATGCATGAAAACAACATACTACAAAAATCAGATCATAACTGAGATATAAGAGTGCATGCAAATGTACAAAAAATAAATTATGTGGAGATTGTGTGAAAGGAGGAGATGGGTTAAAAACAGAGCAGGGAAAGAGGATATTTTCGGTAATATATTGTAAAATGTGTACGCAAACAAAGAGCACATTTGACTTTACTGTGAGCATCAGGCTCTATCCCAGAAAGCCCTATTTTTTGCCATCTTCACAAGGAGAATCTACTCTGTTTCTCGTTCATTTTCCCTCTCTTTCTCCTTCTTAACCCAGCTGGAAGCTCCAGCTGCTAGGTTATAGCTTGTCTGATGCTCCCTTGTGGCTCATTTATCCAGGAAAGGAGGTAGAGGAGAGGAGAGGCAGAGGAGAGACAGAGGAGAGGAGAGGAGAGGAGAGGAGAGGAGAGGAGAGGAGAGGAGAGGCAAAGGAGAGACAGAGGAGAGACAGAGGAGAGGAGAGGAGAGGAGAGGAGAGGAGAGGAGAGGAGAGGAGAAGAGAGGAGAGGAGAGGAATGACAGAAAGGTTTGGCCAAAAGGAGAGAATGACTACATTAACATGCACAAAAGAGACCTGGTTATTGGGTGAAATGGGGTTACTGTGCCCATGGAAACTGACATATTTAAACTTTTCAGTTTTAGTCAGACTTTGAATTTAATCACTGTGGATCTAAGGACACATCGCTATGAGTAATGATGTTTCCTTTCATCCCGCCGCTGCTACACAGTGATACTCTCTCTGTCTGAAGTGTCATATATTGACATACAAAAAATCCCTGTTACACATAATGGACAAGAAATATGGTTTCTCCAGCAGAAATCTAGCCGTGTTAACCATCTCTGTCTTCATCTTTTACCCCAATTTAGCAACCCAGATTTCTCATGATGTGACATTCAAGAAAACCTACAGACAGCTGAGACTATCCAGGTAACTAAAGTGCACTGAATGAGAGAGAGAGGGCAAGTGGTCTCTAAAGGGAAAGATAAACACTGTGAGTAGTTGGGCTGGGAGAAAAGGGAGTGCAGTGTTGTATGGGGTTTACTTTTAGTTAAATTGATGGCCATGGGGGTTAAAGGTCAGACTAAAGGCCAATAGTGATTGGTTCCCCTGAGGAAGGTCACAACACAGACCTGCCCTTAAGCTCATCCATGCATTTTCTTTCTGTCTTTCTCTGTCTCCTCACACACTGCATAGCGACCTTGAGATTTCTCTGCTTTTTTTTCTTTTTCTTTTTGTCCTACCATCCTTCCCCGAACTCACTGAAAAATTACTGCTATAGGACGCTCAGAAATAAAAGGAATCTCAATTCCTGCAAAGGGAAGAGAGCTCTGGGGTATAAGAGACAGTGTGTGTGTGTGTGTGTGTGTGTGTGTGTGTGTGTGTGTGTGTGTGTGTGTGTGTGTGTGTGTGTGTCTGTGTGTGTGTGTTTGGTGGGCCCCTTCGTCTTTTCTTGCTGCACTAGGTAGCTAGCAAAATAGCTTCAGTGTGTACTTTAGGGTATGCCCTAGGTTAGGATTACCATGGCCGGGAATTAGGAAGGCAAAGGTCGGAGGGCTAAATGTGTGTAGGTGTTTGTGTGTATTTGTATGTGTGTGTGTGTGTGTGTGTGTGTGTGTGTGTGTGTGTGTGTGTGTGTGTGTGTGTGTGTGTGCGTGTTTAGGTGCTGCTATTGCAAGCAGACATTACGTGCATTTGGTCAGAATGGAACTGACCCAGCAACTGTTTAGGGGATGATTCAGTTTGTTACAACTTATTCTTATTTTCGTAGCTTTGGCCATCATTTTTGTTTTGTGATCTGGGAACATTTTCAGAAATATGAGCTGTCAAATGATTAGACAGATTGCAACAAGCCAATAGTTACGCCAGATTTGAAGGTAAAACTAAAAGTAAGCTAAACTGTGGAAAGTAGGTCAAAGTTGACTCTGGAAATTGATATGTAAATTGTGATGGATAGTGGTTCCTAATTCTTTCTGACTTTTCTCTAATTTCTGCTTTTTTCCTGTGAAAGATAGGATACTTTCACCTCTTCAGGACCCCCAAAAGTTATTCAAATCAAACAATCTGAGAAGGATTTTTTGTTGAACTGCTCACAAATCATGTCCACATTGGGGCTATTACTTGTGATTGAGACATTCATTTTATGGGGCCGCAAGCCCAAAAGGTTGAAACCACTGTATAATAGACTGTTTGGTCAATTTTAATTTTACTGAAATTGTTGCTGAATTCCCAGATTTTAGCAATTAAATTGTTAAGGGAAATCTTGCTATTACTGATAGGAATACAAAAAATAAGATCCAAGTTGTAATAAACCTGATTAATATTTTTCACCATTTTTTGTATGCTTTTACTTTTAACCAAGTCAGTTCAAGAAGCAGCTTGTAAAAGTTTCTTTGGTTTAATTTGTTTGGATTTCTCTACATTAGCACCAAAATATGTAGGTAGATGATAGGGGTAGTTTATAAAAGTCACACAAGTGGTTTGCGGTTATGGAAGAAAACAATCTGATTGAAGCGGAGGCCACTTGACTCTGCCGCACACCGAAGTGCACATCATCTGACCCCCGTGAAGCCTAATGGACTGACAGAGCACATAGCCTAATAGTGACTTAAGCAAGTGAAACTGAACTAAGTGTAGATCCATACCTCGTGGCAATGTCACGGTGCAGGCCTACCTTCAGCACTGATTTGAAGCCAAACGCAGTACAGGCAGAGATGAGCTGCTGTGGATGTGAGGCAACGGGAGCGCTGATCTGAGAGCAGCCTCGGAGGCCAGCAGAGGATAGCTGCAGCTCTGGGCTCTGGTGAGTAGTGAGAAATTAATTAAGAGTGAAACAGCAGCAGGAGGGAAGATTGGAGGGAGGGCGGCAGAGGGACTGAAGGAGAGACAGAGCATGAGAGAGAGGGAGAGAATAAGAGGGAGCCTGTGGGAGTGGGTTGCTTGGAGGATCAAGACTATTATTGCTATTATCATTGTCTAATTTCCCCCTCACTCCCTCCCCCCATCCTTGTCATTTCATCTGCCTTCCTCTTCTTTCTGTCTCTGATGTCTCTCACCTCCTTCTCTCTCACATTTCCTCCCTTCCATCCTCCATCATCTTCCTCCCTCCTTCCCTCTCTATTCTGGCCCTCAGAGTGAGGACAGGCTGCTAGCCGGCGGGTGCTGTAGAGGAGGGAGAGCAAGCGAAAGCCTAATGAGATGTCTATCGCCTCCGTCTAGACTGGGCCTCTCCTCTCAGCAAAGAATCACCACCACCACCACACCACCCTGCACTGTACTACACACACTGTACAATGCCTACTGCTGCTGCTGCTGCTGGAATAGCGAGAGGCAAGGTTTGTGTGTGTGGAGTGGAGAGAGGAGAGTGTGTGTCTGAAGGGTGTGTGTGCGGGACTGTGTGTCTAGGAGAGGTGTAGAAGCAGCATGTGAAGGCATTGGCCGTGTGTGTGTGTGTGTGTGTGTGTGTGTGTGTGTGTGTGTGTCTGAGGGGTACACTGACAGAGCTGTATTTTATGAGGAATGAGTGTGTGTGTGTGTGTTTTTGTCTTGTTTGTGTATATCGTGCACAGACATGTCTGAGTGACAGTGTGTGCTACTGTCATTGCTATCTCTATAATTCGAGTGTGTGAGAAACTGGCCCCTGGGCAGACAATATTATGATGGATGATTGCCTGTTAGGGCTCTACTCTTGCAGGCTGACAAAAAAAATCGGCCATCCAAATCCCACCATCATACACACTGCTTGCAGAGGCCCCTTTTTATTTGCTGACATAGGCAAACCCATGGCGAAGCTCCACCACAGGGCCCTCTGCTAATACCAGGGGGACCTATGTTGTTCTGGAGCGACCTCTCCACTGGCAAAGTCATCAGAAGTACTCAGTTACACATGTTTCCCAGCATCCATCTCCACTCTTGTCTCCGTTTGCCCACTAGGCTGCTTTAATATTTCACAAATAGAAAACATACTGCTACCAAATCTACCGAGGAAGTTTGATAGATACCAATGTCTGTTCCCTTGTGACGCCACCAGGGTTGGGTCAGATTACTTTGAAATGTAATCCATTACTGACTACAAATTACATGCCAATTTTTGTAATCAGTAACGTAATCAGTTGGATTACCCAAAACATGTAACATAATCTGATTACTTTAAGATTACTCTTAGATCACTTTAATAAATATGCACCTTAAGTAAAAGACACCGCCACAGAATTGATCAATGAATTCTCATTTTATTTTTATTTTTATTATTTCATTACATCTAAGAAATATTTTTGCTCTCATTAAAGCATTCCTGT
This sequence comes from Zingel zingel, assembly GCA_023566125.1. Lineage (NCBI taxonomy): Eukaryota > Metazoa > Chordata > Actinopteri > Perciformes > Percidae > Zingel > Zingel zingel. Next base: position 12,129,585 of record CM042321.1, on the reverse strand, counting down.
GTGAACTAACTAAAAATGTTATAATTATTACTAAATACTTTCTTTACTCTGAACATATCCGTAAATGGTGAAATAACTGAAACCATTAGTTTATCATCATTGGACCACCTGATAGCTAGCAATGTTTGAACGATGCCGAGCATGTTCCTGTAATGGTAATGTTAACGTTCAATTTACCTCCAAGTGTTTCTAGAGATTTGAAGTAGATGTTAGCGCCGTTGACAATACTTGCACTTTTGGTTTTCACAACTTGCACACAACATACACATTATTATTTTCCACTTGATTTTTGTAATTTTATTACATAATTCAGATTACATGTAATCCGTTACTGCCCAACCCTGGATGCCACACAGCAAAATTTTTCATTTTTATCAGATCATTTTCTCTATAATTTAGTCCTGAAAACCTTATATCCTTGAAACAAATTACAATAAATATTAGATTATTTTAAAATGTTTCCATATTTTATATATTTTTTAATGAGTTTCTGTATGTCTGTAATAGTTGAGAAGGTTGCTCTGCATTAGCAACAGGTTGAAATAGTCTACTGCACTGGCACAAATTGGCATGTGTTATAAAGGAATAGTGTAAAATGTAAGGGAAATCTGATTATTTGCTTTCTTTCTGAGATTGATATCAATGTCATGTCTAAGATCAATATCAATCTTCTCCTTTAAGACCCATTCTAACAACTTGGCACTCAATTTTAACCAAACAAATGCTTTTTTTCAGTGCTACTTTGTTGTTATAGCAACTATCTCTAACAAAACGTCCATTAAGGAGCCACTGGGGGAGCAGCTGTTAGTGGCTAGCCTAGTATGCTGCTATGAAGGCAGTGGACATCATATCGCCTGTCAGCTCAGTTCCCTATATGGGTGAGCTATGAAAAGCTGGAGCTTGTTTCACTAGGGCCTTTTCTCTTTCTCTCTCTTTGTCTTTTTACATGGGTTTTTATAATCAGAAGCTCTTGTGAGGCATCTCTTATGGTAACCTGGCCGCTGCACGCACACATTCTTTTCATTAGAGTGCAACTCTGGAGAGGGCTAAGAAATGCAGGGGTAATGAGAGAGATACAAATGAAAGGAAGCAAATAAGAGAGAGAGAGAGAGAGAGAGAGAGAGAGAGAGAGAGAGAGAGAGAGAGAGAGAGAGAGAGAGACAGAAAGCTTGTTAGCAGCCATGCTTAAAGTCTGCTCCAGTTATTCAGTTGAGTGAGAGGTGCTTTTAAACTCCCCCTCACTGTCTCTGTTTCATCCCCACACCCTCCCTCCTGCTCTCCCTCTCCTCTCTGAGGCCCGTTGGTTCCAGGTGACAGGCTTACTGAGGGTCAAGCAAGACTGCACACTGGGTAACTCACCTCGCTCACACAAAAACACACACATTTACCGTCTCTCGATCTCTCTCTCAGGGAAACACACACACACACACACACACACACACACACACACACACGCATGCTCACACACTGGGCTTTCGACTGCAGGCCTCATTAACTACACTACAGCTGCCCCTGTTTTAGAGACACTCTCAGCGCGCTGTCTCTCTCTCTATCCCTTTCTCTTACAACCACACACAGCTTCCTCTCTCGCTGCTGCACAGTGCCTAACACACACACCGAGTCACAGGCACACAGATTGTCCTTCAAGCTTTGTATCCTATTTATCTCTGTCCACTTCCTCTTCCTCTCTTTTAGTATCATTATCTCTCTTTATCTGTCTCTCATACAGACCACTAATGACAAGGTTCATCAATTTAGTTTATTACAGATTTTCACCAAACAATATCCAGATTTTGTAAAAGCACAAGTAGTAGTAATGGAGTACACCGATTTACACCTGGATCTTTATAACTCACATATATCTGTTTCATGTAGCACAAGGAAACTAATCACTAAATGTTACAGTAAAGTCTTTGAAATTTAATGAGAATTATTTGAACCAGCATTAAAAAATCTTTAAGACATGTTGTTATAGTATGTCTTCTTGATGTGACTTTGTTTTGGAGTCTATTTTCTGCCCTCTAACAGTGAAAAGGCAGCTCTAAAGCAGCTTTAAAACTTGCTTACACTCATGACTTGTCTTCTTTTTCTCTCAGCTAAATTATGTGAGCCTAAATATTTGATTTGTTGTAAAGTCAAGAATCGCATACAATACTAGATATGGGACTATGGGGTTAGATATGTCTCGTTAAGTTTGTGTGAACAGATGGACAAGCTGTGTTTAAATGTGTAATTCCAAATGGGACCCATTTCGAAATGAAAATGTAAAACTGGAATATTCTGGGAAATTTACATTCTACATTGTTGGATATTTCACAGGTTATTTCCAGTCATATTCTAGTCATTTAGATCCAAAATATTTTATTTGGACTACTTGGGATGTCGGGAAATAAAATGTCACAGACAATATGATTGATCAGATACTGTGACTGAATAAATAAAATGTTTTTAAAAAATCATAATAAATAGTGGCTAAAGCATTATTGTATTGTATGCTGGATGTGGGCGTGGTTGTATATCCTTCACAGTTGCTAATATAAGTCTTTATCTGTATGTGAAAATCATTGGGTTCAAGAATTAATATATAAAATAAAAGTGCAACTAACAATATTTGCCATTTTAAAAACATAATACTTGTAAGAAGGTGTAGTTTTTTGGAATTGAATAATACATGTGGTCAATGATATACTAAATGTGCAGGACAGACAAAAACTATATAATGTCAACACCTATAAATCTCCCTTCTCTTCTACTTTTTGATTGGTTTAATAAAAGCAATTGTGAGATACATTATTTGACCCTAATTCATCTCAGCAGTGTAGCCTACTTCATTAAAAAGAGTAACTGTTAATAATAGTAAGCCAATTCAGTGTATGTGTATCTGTGTGCCTGTATGTATGCCCGTCCTGTGGGATCCTGCATTGCCTCAGCACAAACAGCTCTTATCTCCTGCGATTCCTGGAGACTCCTGCGGAGTCTGATGCTCAAAAGCTGCTGCCATCAGCCACAAACTCATTAATTACTCTTTAGTATCAAGCCATAATTAGAGACACCAATCAGGTCCCCGCTCTGCTATCCCTCTCAACCCACCCCCCTATCCCCTATTAGCACTCCACATCGTACTCTGTGTGCTAGCGAGCTAAGCTAGTTGCCACACAGTAGCTATAGCACAACGCTGAGATGAGCTCCTCCATGTGTGAGATTAGGCCACGTGCGGTTAGATAGAAGCAGGAGAGGAGGGAAGGATGGGTAGGGCAGGCTGGATGTGTGTTGGGAGGAAAATAAAAGAGGAAGAGAGGAGGGGAAGACAGAGGTAGTGAGGTGAGGGCGGGGAGAAATACAAGAGGGAGGTGAGGCGATGTCTGTGCTCAGGAGGAGCATTAATTTGACATTAATTGTGTCATCGCCGCTTTAGGTCACCCCCTCTCCTCCCCTGCACATACCCAGACACACACCTCTCCTCTTCTCCCACTCCTGATGAGTGGATCATTGGCAGATGAGAAGAGAAAAGATCTGATTAGATCAGTCTTGTCTGTCTGCACTGGAAGAGGGTGAAATGGGGACAAGAGGAAGAGGTGGAGGAGGGTGGGGGTTTGGAGTCATTAAGGCCAGTGATTGGTTTAATAATGCGCGAAGAAGAGCGATAGAGGATAGGAGGATTTCCTGGTGGGTCATTTTCTTTTAATCAGGAAAACCTCAGTAACCCTGGACACCCAAGAGACACTTGACTTGATTACGTAATCTCTTTTATTTCGGGGGTTTGGATCATTTTAGGGCTATATTTTTTTTTTTGGAGAAATAATTGACATGGGCTTTGAGAGAGCTTTGAGTTGAAATTTAGAGTTTCTCTTGTTATTATTGTAGCCCATTTAACTGTTCTTACGTTCAAACTTAGTTTAGTTATAATGTATGCTCAGTCTTCTGCAGCAAGCTAAACACATTTCTAATAAAGGTTGAAGGTAATGAGGTGGATATTGGAGTTTTTAGTGGCAGCAAATTGGGTGAAATCAGTCTAATAGTAGCTGTCAGGATTTGCTTGGACACAGATCTGACAAAAGGTAGAGCAGTAACTGTTATAGAACTGTAGTGGTTGCTACTAGCAACAACCAACTGAAACCAACTGTTGGTGGCAGGATAGTAGCTAAGTTTTAAGGATGGTCAGTTATGTTTAATATATCACCTGGCTGTTATTTTGGACAGTTGTGTTACAAATGCTATATGATGTTGAAGCTAGGCGAGCATTATAACGTGTTACAAAGTGACGCATGTTTGTCACGGAAGTAAAGGCTGGACTACAATAGAGCTGTTTGGAGCAGTTTGTGGCTTGGGCTTTTTCACGTTGGAAGCCTATTACATGAACAAAAAAGATATATAACACAATAAAGGAAAACGCCAAAAAGCATAATATGAGCACTTTAAACATTTGCCTTCTGGTTTAACATAGATTCCCAGCTTTCTATGCTATGAAGACTTGGACAAGATGTCTCCACAATTCATTTTTCTGCATTGCCTCATTGTGGATCACGGTTGGATTGAGTCCAAACTACAGTTAATATACTTATACTTCGAGCAACTACAAAGTGTGCTCATGAACATCTCATTGCACTGCCAAATAGAAATTAGGAAAGTCACAAGATCCTGTTTTAAAAGGATTAGATCTCATTTGTTTCTTATTAAAGATAAATACTGTTATCAAGAACCATATGCACCAGATTATTAGACTTGTTTCATAAAAACTGGACTTGATTTATCTCAGTAAGCTATTCAATCTATTTTTCAGCTAGAGCTGACAAGAAATCGGTGATTGCATGGTTGATGCATTGATATCCTAAAACATCTATTATGAGGAAGCTAGTTGGCTAGATGTTGTGAAGGCTCAAAAATAAAGAAAAGAGTAGCCTCACCACCAAAAACACAGGACTGAAAACTCCAATCACTCCCAAATAGATTGACAGGTATTTTAATACAGGCTGTAACACTAGACAAGAAATGAATCCAAGTTATTAATGTTTGCTGATGCTGTTAAGGTTTGTTTACATCAATATGAGGAAAAGTCAAGCCATGTGAAGTGATGCAAAGACCTCTCTGTGGTGTAGTTTGTAGAGCCTTAAAACTAAAGTGTGCAATCTTTCATGATTTGTCTGAGTAACTGGAAAAAAATATACAAAATAATATTTCGTACTGTACCATGGTGTTAACTTTCTTAACACTTTAAATCAAGTTCTTAGTGAAAGAGAGCAAGACATATAAACATAGTTGTCATTTGTTGCATTTAAAGAAATGCTTCTATCTGTCCGTGAGGCCAGTTTTTAACATGCTGTTGTCTTGCTATTGTGCTGGTCTCTGTGCACTAGTCCCACAGCGTTTAACTCTGCTTTCAGCAGAAAAGTCTCAGAGGCCTTTCTGTCAAGCTCTTCTAACACTACCCCTGTGCCTCGTCTCAACCCCTACGAGGTTGTTCTCCATTTTAACACATTTTGACTATATTCTTGATGCTGTGCTGCTTTTTTTTTTTTTACAATTGTACAATGTAATACAATGATTGACGATTATCTTTCAAATTAGAATTTGTACTGTTTGCCAAAATCTCTATATGAAAGAAAAAAGTTTCAAACACTGTGGCTCCATATGTATTTCTCTTTCATTTAAATGGCGTTTTGGCCCTCAGGCTTTCTTTAAGATCAGTCTGACGCAGTCATTTTTCATGAGAACAGTCACATTTTTTCACTTTTAGTTGAACCCTCAATGGATCATCCTCTCCTTAAGAAAACCCTTGATCCTATGAACTGTGATTGTCTCTTAAGTGCTTTTACAGTACTTAAGGTTCAGGCCAAATTTTTTTATCTTTAGATATAATCTTGGAAATACAAAGCACAAAGACTGCTCTTGGCGAGCAGATACAAGCAGAGTGCTCCATTTGCATTCTTTTAACTCTCTGTGGCCTTCAATTGTCCTCATTCTTCAACAGCTCAGCCAGCATCAAGCCTCTCCTGGTGGTCTTTTGGTGTCCTCTCTGTGGAGTCACTTTTGAAGACAATCATTCGGACCAGTTGGCATCCTCATGACAACACCACAACACGTTGAATTAAAATAAATGTGCAGCCTGACTTTTCCACTTTCCACTTTCCACTAAGAGATATTTCCACAATTATCCTCCACCAATCTGTGAAAAGTCATCCATGTTAATCCCTCCTTGTTTGGATTACTTTAACTCTCTGTGTTCTTCATCAGTCTAAAATCAAGATCATGTTACACCAATCTTTGTGCTTTAAGACTGATTTTAAAGCTTTAGTGCGTAACGTTTTGATATTAATGAACGTCCGTTACATTCAAGCCATTGCCAAATGAGTTGCTACAAAGCTAAGTAAGACTCTCAGCTCCACAAAACTCTATGGACCAGATGTACGTACATTTGAGAATGTAGCATGATCAGCGCCATGGCCAACCTGCAGAAAACGCATGCTGTGATACATCAGCTTACGTCGTATTTACCAAACCTGCAGCTCATCGGGTAATCAGCGCCTTTCTCTGCCCACTATACCGTAAATTGCGCTGTAGTAAAGCGTTAAGTACTGGTGCTATGATACGGCTGAGTGCAGACTGCGATATTCCCAGTGCTGATGCTATGACTGTTTGAAATTATCCTGATTCCAATATTTGTAATGTAGCGAGGAGTTCAACAACTGCTGGAATGGAATATGAACACTGAGTCGGAGATTCAATGTCATCTTTGATTTCTTCCAGTAACTGTAATATTGCATGGCTGCTTAATCTGTAACGCTTAACGATTTCGTGTTCACTCAACTGAAAAAGTGTGATCCTTGTGGCAAAATTCGTTTCAGCTCGTCTCCTTGGCCTATGTCTTGGTCTTGCTCTGATTACTGCTGCAATTTCACCAGGAGGCATATGCGAGGAAACCCGCTTCCAGGTTTACACCTGCTTTTAAAAGGCGGAGAATTTTCACCGCAAAATAGGTTTTTGTACATACCGCGGAATACATAATTAGGCACACGTTACGCTTCCCCTCCCATCTCTTTATGGGAAACTCCCACTTTCCCCTTAACCCTCCCGTGAATGCATTTGCATGACACGGAAAAGCGCAATTTGCCATTTTAATGTCCCACGACAGGCAGTCTGCGCTTTTACCTCAGTGTGGCCTGTTTGTACATACCTCGCCATGCTTTTTACTCGCACGTTGCGAAACAAATACACCTGAAGAGGGCGCAAAAGCGTTAATACATCTGGCCCTATGTATTTCTCAGTATGGCTGTGTTCAGAAGACTGTAACGTCCGCCGACTTTCGCGCGCAGAAAATCAAGTGAAAATAATTACCTCTTCTGAAGAGTCCATCATGTTTTTTTAATCCTCTGTGTCCTCCTTGGCTACTCACAACTGCGTGGGGGAAGAGGGGTGGGGGGCAGTGCATGATCACGGAAGGCTTGTATCATGTGGACGCGCTGACGGTTCATTACTTAAAATTCCTCATGGGGGCGACAGAAACTATACGCACTATAGCTCTAATATTATGTTTTAAGACACACAGATCACAGTTTGATTGCATTGTGGAGCTTAGTTACATTTTAAAGTCATTGTTGATAGACTTGATTACAATGATGTTATGTTATTGGTGGTATGGTGATTATTAAATTTTTTTTTTTTTACAGTGGCTGCAGTAGCTTAGAAAAAGTGTTATTGTGGACCCATTACGTCAAACTCCACCCTTAAATATTGGTGAATTAATTTGCTATGAACAACTGAACTGTTGCGATATAGCAGTTTTTCACTTCAGCACGGCCTGAAAGCGAGAAATGCTGAATCCTCATAAGCACTCAAGGACATCAGTACCCCGGAGCGTTGCCTGGGTGGGTCCCTCTGTTAGCAGTTAGCAGTATCCCCAGCCAGCCTTTACCTCCAAAGGTGGTCTCTACAACGATATCACTGGGCCAAGTAAGAAAGGACCTGCTCCCAGATGCTTGAGTGGATGAATAATGACACTGTAACACAGCTTCTCTCTCTCTCTGATAATGAGGAACAGAAGAACAGACCCTCCCTGAGGCGTAGCACCTGGAGTGGACTGCCTTCCTGTCTACCTCAGCCTCTACCTCTCTCAGGAGATGGGCAGCGAAGAGTGAGACTTTGGCCGCACGCCACAATCTCAGTCTCAGTTACACTCAATCACACTCAATTTGGTCTAATTGTAAAATTATGAAACATCTTATGAACTTACTTGACCATGTTTGAGCTCATCAGACCCTTACAAATGTTTACAAAAAACACTTTTTAAGAGTGTTTTTTTTGTGTCAGACATCTTTAGCTTTAAATATATTCTCTATATAGTCTTCCCCCCTCCACACCTACATCTTTCTCTTTCCTTCTACTTCTCACTCCTTTCCCTGCAGGGAGGCTTTGCCAAGTGGAGTCAATTAAAACTGTACATCTAAGTGAGAAATGTCTGTTTGAGTGTGTGTGTTGGCGCGTATGGTTTCATAACTGCACTGTGTGCTTCTTTGTGTAAATGTGTGAATTTGTGGTATTTTCAAATGTATATGTGTGAATGTGCATGTGTTGTGTGTTTCTGTGTCTGTGCAAATGTCTGAGTGAGTGTAGAGGCGGGGGCTCCCCTGGGGCCTGGCAGTATGGCGCTGTAGCGCTGCACACTCCTCCTGTGAAAACGCCTCCAATGGGACCAGGACAGCTGTGGCCAACCTATACCGTTTTATGGGCCAAAACAAGTGCTATGAGACAGACAGACAGACAGACACACACACATTACTCCAATCCTGCCAACTCTGGCTGTCAGGAACTCTCTCACACACAAACAGAAAAAATCACCCTATTTCTCTCTTTCTCTCTCATGCAGTCTCTAGCACTGATGCTTCTCGACATATGTGAAGGTACATTTTTCCCATTTTCATTCATACAGCCTACTCTTTCTCCCTCCCACTCAGCGACTTGGTGTCCTGGTCAAACATGACTGCCAAGAGGGGTTGTCTGCATGTGTGAAAGGAGCTATGTTATTAAAATTAAACAAACGACAAAATAAAGAAATAAATTAACAAGCAACCTACATTCATTCATCTTGTCTGATAGTGTATACGAGCACATGAGAGAAATAGCACCTGGCAAGCACAAATAAGCTCAGGAGAATCCACTTCAGACTCTGTGAATTGTAAGGAAAAGGTCAATTTGTTGTGTTTTAATGAACAAAAACCAATCTGGTCAGATTCAGAAAAATGCAATGACAGAGACTTATTTTTAATTTAATTTATTTAACAGTCACCAGATGATGAGATACATTCTCTTAAAAAAGAAATAGACAACAAAACTGATATTATTTTGAGATTTTAAAAACTATTATACAATATTCTTAATATATAGATTTTGTACAAAATAAAAGTCAGGAAAAGGGGCAAAGGGAGAGTGACATCTTAAAAAACAGAAGAAGAAAAAAGAGGAGCGGGATAGGAGTTGACTCAAACAACTACCACATTTAGGAGTGACAAAGACCAATCTCTTTCATAAATAAATATAGGAAAATTAGACATCATATATAGCTCTCTTTCCAATAGCAGGGCATTGCTAAATGTCTGTAGCATAGGTCATAACATAAATGCTTTGTGAGCCCCATTTGCTTAGAAAATTCCACGCATTTTCCACACAGAGATTAGTTCGAACCAGCGCGACTAAAAGCCCTGAAATAAAGGTATTTACCTCAATAATGGGTCTGATAGTCTGTGCCGTGCTTAACCTTTGGCTGTAACAATAACCCCCACCCCACCCTTGCCCCCCCAACCCATCTTTTCCTTTGTGTGTGGTACTTGGAGCTACAGAATAGGGGTCTTTTTTCTCTTTCAAGGCCAGTAGGAAACAAGCTTCAGACTCCCCCACTCACAAACGCAGACAATTGAGCAGAGCACGTGTGGGAGGGGTGCACGGTATTGGAGCATAGGAAGGTCATACTGCACTACCAACATCATTTCACCATTTAATATTGTCCTTACACTATAGGTATTTCAGCACTGTCCTTGTTGGTCCTTAGAATTTGAACAATACAACAACAACTACAAGACAACAGAATAAACACACAAAAGTGGATGTGGATGGCTGTGGGGCATTACAACCCTGTTTGACATAGACTCATGCCACTCAGATTGGCTGATTGTTTTCTCCTTAAATCCCTCCCTTTGCGCCTATTTGAAGCTCAGGGTATAAGTTCTGAAAAACATGGGCACAGGGGAATACAAAATTGGAGATTGGAGATGATTTACAATACGATTACACTACCTGTTTTCAGACACACACACCCAAAGAGTATGGAAACTGAGGCTGATGATTGATCCCACTGCAACAACAGACTTTTGTTCTATCCTTGTCTCCATCTTTTCCTTTTTGTACCCTCTGTGAGCAAGCAAGTGGACAGTGACATTGGCTCTTCTCAGAGCAGGACAGCAGGCAGAGTGACTTGGCGTTAATCACAGTTTTGTCTTGCTTTCCTGGCACATTAATTCGGAGGGGCGAGTGGCTGCCCGGACGGCCAGGTTGAGAGATGGGAGGACAACGCGTTAGATTCTCAATAATGACGCATCGCTGCCGCATCACTTTGCAGATTAAAAGCAAGATGCTGAATTTCAATCAAGCCACATTAATGGCTTGGTGTGAGGAATGGTCACTTTGTCTTCACTGGCAGGCAGAGAGAGAGAGAGAGAGAGAGAGAGAGAGAGAGAGAGAGAGAGAGAGAGAGAGAGAGAGAGAGAGAGAGAGAGAGAGAGAGAGAGAGAGAGAGAAACTGGCACGAGAAGCCCAGGTGAGACAAGGTGATATGGTATTTTAATTCACCAAATTGCTTGCTAGCCAGGAATGATAGAATCCATTTAATGATGTAGTGACAATATTCTCTAACAGAAGGCAAAAGGGCACTGACAAAATGTTACATCCAATAGAAAAGTCAAAGCACTAAGGACTAAATGCATGTAGCTGTATATAACAGGATTGCTGGTGTAAGATAATTATTTGGGTCTGATGAGAATGTGAGTTTTTAACATTAAAATGATAAACTGGTTTCAGATCAGGTCTCTAATGAAATATTCTGTATAAATACATTCAAACCAGTATAAAATAAGGGTTATATTTAACAATTTATTGTATTTATTCACATTTAAAATTTGGTACATTGAGTGATGATAAGGAATTGGCAGTATATAGGGTGTTGAGCTAAAGATTGAAAAACCTAGGATCTAATCACAAAGCGACTACAATTTCTTTTCAAAACAAAGATGATTGTCCCCACCACTGACAATGACAGCATATGAGAAAAGGAGTCAAATTTTAATTCATTGCCAATATGTGACACTTAAACTATCAATGGAGCTTGTAATTTACTCATTTGTTGTCGACAAATACTGCAGCCAACCTACAAAACATGTCAAGCTCTGCCTGAGCTGCTCTGTGAACGTGTTGCACTGTAAGATGTGACCCACTTGCAATAAAGTGCATTGAGAGTTCAGTTCTCATGGTAGATGAGAAGCGATGTTGGGCAAGTACAGCTGAGAGATTGTCATCACAGAATAGCTGATATGAAGAAAAACCTAATGTGACCTAAACTAGTTTTCTGGGGGGTGGGGGGGGGGATCAAAAGAGGATAGGGTAAGAGAAGAATAGTCAAGACAACAAAGTGGGACGGGAGTGTTGGTCCTATAGTCTCTGTGTCAAGTCAGGAATGTCACAGTTGAGCACAGTGCTTCATGGGTAGGGTAGTTCTTTTAGTTCAGAGGTTAGGATGTGTTGTTCTAGACTTCAGCCAGGCACCCAGCTCTGGTTGCTATGAGCTTGCTGTGGACCAGTCAGACTGCTCATTCCCATCCCCATGCCCATGGTCACACCCATGCCCATACCCATGCCAATGCCCACCCCCTGGGCTAGGGAGCAGTCAAAGTTAAAGTCCATTTCCTCCCCAGAGTCCATAATGTCATGGAGGAGGATGGACTCCACATCGCAGTCCAAGCTACCATGGAACATGTCAATGTCCAGGTCAGCTGGTAGTCTCTCATGGGGGTGAGGTTGGTGATAGCCATGGTAGTTGCTACCAACACTACCATTCCCCATCCCCTGGCCGTGGTGGTATGGTCCGTTAGTCATGCCTTGGTGTTGTGGGTCGGGGTAATGGTTGTGACGGGGGTGTGGGGCGGTGGCCACGTGGCAGGAGTCCTGGGGCATGCCAAGCATACCTGCTGGGTTTGGGGGGAGGGTGGTAGAGGCAGGGAGATGGGCATGTGATGGGGGGCTGTACAGGTAGGGAGCTTTGTGGTTGTAGGTCTGCAGCTGATTGCTGTTGCCGCGTGGAATGAGGGCCACAGCCCGGGGTGGTGTGTGGTTATGGCTCTGGCTGAGGTTGTGACCGTTGTGAGTGAGGCTGTGAGGTGAGTTGTGGTTGTGGTTGGTGACATTGTTGTGATTATGACTACTAGTATGGCTGTGAGTTCTGTTATGGCTATGAGCTGAGCTGTGACTATGAGGTCCATTGTGTCTGTGGCCATTGTGGTGGCCAGGATGGTGGCTGTGATGGTTGGAGCCTACTCCATTACTAGCTTGAACCATCATAGGATGGCTTTCCCTCTCCTGTCCCAGCATCATGTCCTTGGAACAGTATTGCTGCCTAGCTGGACCCCCTGTTAGCAGACTCTGCAGGGCATTGGTGCTGGAGTATGCCCGCATGGTTCCAGAGAAACTTGCTGGCTTGTTCTCCTGAATGGTCTGCATGGGTGAGTGGTGGCGCAGCATCCCCATGCCTGTTGCACCATAGACGCCTGCACCATAGGGGCTCTGCCCCTTCACTCCAGAACTGTAGTGGTAGACAGGGGTTTGGTGCTTATGTCTGCCAACAGCTGGATGCTGCTGGTGTTGCTGCTGCGGTGGGTGATGGTGATGATAACTATCATCCATCAGCTTCTCATCCAGGCTGATGGCACCTGTCAGGTTAGCCAGCTGAGGAAGCTGCTCGAGGGGAGGACAGAGATTCCCTGCCCCCATGGATGGAGAGCGCGCACTGGTCGGTGAGGGGTAGAGGTGGGGGGAGGTGGAACAAGACAGGCCCCCCTCCTCGGGTTCCTCTGGCTCTCCCTCTGCGAGAATGGGTGACAGACGCCCACTCAATGTGGAAGCTGATGAACTAGCCCTGGAATGGAGGTCTGTCCAAGCATCAAACTCTCCATCTGTCCCAGATGCACTTCCAGTTCCTGCAAGGCCTTTCTGTGGTGGGCTGCCTTGGTCAGGGGAGCCCTGGAGCCCAACCACAACAGAGCCTGTTCCTATCCCAGGACGGCCAACCCTCTTGCCTCTGACGCGACCTTTGCTTTTTAGGTATTTAGTGCTGTTGTCCATGGAGACTGCTCGCCGTCGGGGAGACTTTCCCATCTTTCCTCCATCTGGGTTCAGCATCCACCAGGAACTCTTCCCTGTTCCCTCATTCTGCACCCTGATAAAACGTGTGTGGAGGGATAGGTTGTGTCGGATGGAGTTCTGCAGAGAGATGAGACAGACACACAGTGAAAGAGAGATCTATTTAAATTGTAATATGTATTTCACATCACTTGTCATTAGTACACAAACTGCATTTCTGAGTGCACAAAATTCATATAAAATGTTCCAAAAAATTGCTGACAAACCTACTTATACATCATTCAGTCTATACATGCTCAGTCAAAGAAAACTGTACCAATTTATCAGGTCGCTCCACGTCTAGGATTATACACAAAACACACAGAAGTGGATACACAACCCACTATGCAACCAGTGTCAACCAAAGTCAGAACATTGAGAGCATATTCAAAAACACAAACATGTTCGGAAGACAGCTACAGCTGGCACGGAGCACGACCCTGTCAGCCTCAACCAACCTGAAACGACCTGAGACTCAGTCTTGAGACACTCTCCTTATGCACGTCAATCCTCCCACTTTCATTTTCATCAATCCATGTGTCCTCCTCTACTTCTTCTTTCAGCTGGGCTGATGTAAGCTGCTGTGGTTGGGCGTACTGTATGTTTGAAGTCGGTGCCAGTCTGGCTTAGTGCCAGCCCTGTCTCTTTTGCTCTCATAGCTTGAATGGGGGGATGTAACTGAAGATTGAGCCGGGAGCAAGGAAGGCTAATTGATGTATCCTACCCTCCGACATCTACCTTCACTGCCTATCTCCCTTCCCCTCCCTTGTTCTGTCTTTATCACAATCCCTCTTTCTCTTTTGCCACAGAGTACTACATATTTTTCTCATTTCGCACACTTCTTTGCACACAACAGTCATTTTCCACTTCTGCTTTCAATCTCTGTGCCTTCAATTACACAGTGTGTCACCAATTACTTTCCCATTATCCTCTACACCGGCATGTACAGTCACTGACTCAGTAATTCATAGGATATAGTTTTTTTATTATCATTTACATCTCAAGGGTTGCTGAATGCGGATGGTTCCTGGAGTGCAACAGAGTCTGTCGTTGCAATTCTGCTCTTTGTTGTGTGTGAGGCATTTTGATGCTCATGCAGCAAAATATAAAATCAAAAGCTCCTCCTGTGGCTTAGGAATATACTGGGACAGTAGATGTTTCAGATCGAGGGGTACTCACACTCCCACCATCTCCATTATGTTGCGGATTATTTGTATTCACACTGAATTGCACGGCAGGGAAACAAATGAATCAAATTGCGGCGCAGAACACATAAATGGGAGGCGAACTGAATTCATGTGATTTGTGAATGCCTCCTTGGGTTATCTCAATGTGATACCTCCGGCATTGGGTAACCATGGCAACCTGGTAAACGTGCCATGGCAGAACTATATCATATAGTGGTGAGAGTCAAGAGAGTGAGAAAGAGATGGAGGGAGAGTGGGGGATGGGGTAAAGGATGCAAGAGGAGGCGGTTGTTTGATGCTGCTGCTCCAACACTAAACAGCCTTTCATCTTGGCAGTGCAGGTCCACAGGGGATGCCCACTCCCTGCTTCTGACGGCTTCTCTACGTGCCGCGCCAACTCCCTGTCTCACCGTGGCTGGATCACCCACCTATCATACCACTCCAAATCATCCCCATCCAGTCCTGTGCATGCCTGAATTAAAACATACGTAAGCTTTCGTGCCATTCCACCACGGCCGGTTGTAAATGGGGCATCTTTCAGAGAGCTGAACCACTTCATGCTGCAACTCTGTGTGACCTGTCTGATTCAAATCGCGATTTAGCCCTGTATGAGGGAAGAGCAGCCCTATTGAACTTGGATGGATTTGTCATCATTCCAAACCCTCTTTATCTGATGAATCCACCTGCTAGAGAGATTTGAGAGATTTCGGATAGTGGCCAGCCATGGCATCATCGTCATCATCACTAGTTGCTAGCATCCTGTTGTGTAGTTTTCCACCACATGTTTTTCTCTGTCATCCTGTTTGTGTGATTTAGGATCTAAGAATAGCTCAGGTTGCAGGTGATTTCACTGTGGGTGTGGTTCTGTCCGCCTGCTGTTCCCTTAGTCTGAGTCAGGGGCAATTTGGCCAGCCTATGGCCCTCACGCCCCCGAAACAAGCAGTCACTGCTAATCCCCCTCCATCCCCGAGTAATCCCAGACAATCCTGGGCTAATCCCAAGTTGATTCAGGGGCACTCCCAGCAGGGTGTCTCACACACAGCCATGCCAGGTCACCATGGACACAGCGGGCTGCCCGGATATGCTATGATCCAATAGTAATACAGCATAAGGGAGGTTTGAAATGTGGGGAAAAAAGGGACACTATAAACACCTTATAGGATGTGGTATTAAACTATTCCTGATGTTTGTGAATTTTAGTAGATTTTTGAGGCAGTGATCTGATGTTAACCACATTTTTGATGCCTCCATCGAAATAACTACCTTTACTCTGTGTTCTGTCCTTGAGGGTTGGCTTTGCCACATTTTTACCCCTACGGGTTGAATAGAATAAAATTGAAAACTTTATTATGTATTAAATATTCATAAAATGGAAATTCTCTTTCAGCCCCCTGGCTTGCTGAGGCAGACGGATGAAGCCCACAGAAACATACAATGACAGAGAGGAACACACACATCACACGCCTGGGTCCAGGAGGCTGCTTCCTATTCAAATCATACCCCTTTAATACAATGGGCCTAGTGGAGAGGGCTCTAAATAATGAATGAAGCAGTGGCTGGGTTTATGCAGAGAGATGCACTGCCTGGTCCCATAATACTGAAAAGAACAGACAGAGTCATACATAGCGGTGTGACTCCTTTGTTTTGTTATCAGGGACATCCACGTCATCGTCAGTCTACAAACTTAATCAGGCTAAAAGGGCTTCATTTGGACATAAAGTAAAAGAGGATAAGGTAAGAGTTTATGGACAAATCAAAGCCAATTAAGGTGGAGAAGGTTATATTGGTTGCAGGAAAACAATTAGCTTGGGTTCAACTCTCATTAAGGCTTAAAAATCCTAATAGGTGATTTAGATATTTAGACAATACAGTAGATACCAAATTGCAGGACAGCCCTCTTTGTCCTCAGATTAAAAGCTTAGGCTCTTTTTGAACAAATCTGACATGATGACACTTTTTTCCACAACACACAGGTGGACTAAGACTATAATTTGTCCATAATAATCTCTTTAAGAACCATTAATTTGGCTTCTGGAAATCCTACAATAGCAATCAATTGTTCTCCAAAACCCCCTCCCTTCTTCCATGCAAACTCGGTTTGATTCAGGGACTGAAAAGGCCTATTTAGTGTTGGGAATCAATGAAGTTTAATGACTATCAGTGCTGAGGCTTAGCACACATCAAGGCCTGACTAACTACACAATCCACCTGTATTATGAGGCTAATATGGGTGCTCAATATGCCATATCCCCACTGTTCGCACAACAATGTCAAAACTGCCACAGGCTTGTCAGTTAGGTGACTGTGTCCACTTGTGCAAATTGGCTTGGTGCCCAACGCGTCCCTCTGTTGCCTCCCCCAAGATGTCAGTCAAGCAGTAGCATTGGGATAATATGAATATGGGGGCAGGGGCCGTTATGTTGAGCCCAATGGTTCATCTAGGATAACCTGTGGTGGGGGGTATAGCAGCAGGTGGAGGGATCTGGGGGTAAAGGGTGGGAATATAGAGGTACTGCAAGGGGCCCCTCCATGCCACACAAAGGGGTGCCCTCAAAATACCCCCCACTCGCCCCATCCCCCTCCATTAGTCCCCCATCCCAACCCAATCAGGGTTTTTCCCACTCACACACCCACACACATGCTCACATACAGAAGGGCGAGGAAACAGGTCAAACGGTTTATAGGACCCATCTTGTGGCAAATGTGCACTCATTCAAACAGAACTGAGTGACGAACTAAGGACTGTGAGTGGGGTCTGGGAACCAGCAAAAAGAAACCACTCACCCGATTCAAACAACCTCAAGGGTGAAGCAGCGTGGTGCGCTTGCCCAGCTAAGAACACAGCAGCTGTTCTTGTAGTGGCACCGGGTAAAGCCGTTTGCCACACTCGACTGGTATTACCAAACCATTTCATGCAGAATGGAGCCATTATGTATTGTCAAAGGGTATCCCTCTATGGTGCACATTCATTTGATAAGCCTAAATCAAGGGGGAGTAACAGAAGCACTAACTGTGTTTATTGTGATGCTGTTTTTGCCTGTGCGGAAGGCAGGAGGGATCAGGGGGAGGGGAGGTTCCAACACAAGCAGTTTTGTTCAGCACAGGAATGAGTTTTGTCAGCTAAGCCTGTCTCCAGGCTATTGGTGGAAATTAGCGCCGGCTAAATATTCGCTTTCCATGATTGATGTCACGGCTCGCGTTGTCCCTTTGAAGGAAAATAAAGAATTTCGAGCCATGTGGATTAATAGGGACAGGGTTGGGGGAATTTTATGTGTCTGAAGGGGACTTGAAGAGGGACTAAAGGGCCTAATGGCTGCACAGATTTGGCACAATGGAGCTGAGACGATGTCAGAGAGTGAGAGAAGACAAGTGAGACTATGACAGTGAGTACAAGAAAGAAAATTGGAAATTGTGTGTATGTGCTAGAGAGAGAGAGAGAGAGAGAGAGAGTGTGTGTGTGAGTGAGTGAGTGAGTGAGTGAGTGAGTGAGTGAGTGAGTGAGTGAGTGAATGAGTGTGTGTGTGTGTGTGTGTGTGCGTGCGTGCGTGCGTGCGTGAGAGAGAAAGAGAGACATAGCTATTTGCCTGAGAAGCCCAGAGTCAGATGATTAAAATCCCTTTAGGAGGCTTCTTTAAGAGAGACAGATGGGCCAGACAGGCCTGTTTTTGGAATGCAATCAAATTGAAAAGATTAAAAAGGAGCCTCTTTTATTAGGAGGTGAGAAACAGTTACTTCTCTGCCACATGCCATCATCGCCTCCACAGCCGTGGTCACGACTGCATTGGTATGCGAGGCACATTACTGCCCTTGTTGGTGAAGAAATTAACCTGGGATTACGAATCGCATCTATCTCAGTGTATCACTGTGAGGTCTCTGAGGATTGGCTAGCATTTCTAATTTCTTGTTGAATAAATACGATTTACAGGAAAGAGTCAAAAACCTCCAGCTCTCATTTCTTCTAAAATCATTACGGAAAAGACTAAAGTGAGCCGGAGTAACTCGAAGGACTTTTCACCAACAGCTGTCCTATTACGGACAGAACTTTCACTTAATCTCAACACAAAATCTTGTACAGGTACAATTCAAATGTGCATTCCCTTGGCTGCCATTGTACTTGAATAGACTGAGTTTGCACAGTAGAGTGATTCAAGCACTGTGAAAGGTGCTCTGTATTCGACCCTATTATTCCATAACACTGCAGGAGTGCCATTTATAAAAAGGCTTAAAATGGAAAGCAAGTGTGTGGTAGTGTGTCTGGTAGCCTCAGATCAGGAAGTGGCTGTGGAGAGGGGTGTAATGGAGTTGGTAGGGGATTCCTGCCTGACTGTGCACTAATTACATCCAATGGCTGGCGAGTCATCAGCCGTGCCCACCCTGGCGCCAAGGGAAGGGTTGGCATCAGGGTGGCAGAGTGTGGGATAGAGAAGGGCTGCCGCAGCTTTTGTGGGTAAAAATAGATGCTGACAGATTAGTAGAGCATCTGAGACCCGGACAGGGGATCGGAAAATCCACTCACCTAATGCCATGGACAGCTGAGTGTTTCCGGTGGGCACAAAAGGGACACAATCTGGGCATCACGTCTGACGCCCACGCACAAAACGGGGGAGCCTCAGAGTGGGTGTGAGCACGTGCCACAGGAGAGCATGGGTGTGGTTTTTCCACTGGGACATGCAAGGTAGGCAGAGCTCGCGCCCTCCCACTGAGGATTCACACAACAGGTGTTTGGGCTGGGCCACCTGTGGGGCCGGCCGCCTGCTCGCACTTCACACCTCGTCTAGGGAGCAAACTAACATTTTCCACTGGGCTTGCCATGCTTTTGTTAAAGACCAACACGTTTCTGGAGAGGCATTTTACGGCTCTTTTTACAAGATCTGCAAGATATGCGTGTGTGCAAGCATGCACAAGTCAATCTGCATTTATGTGAGCGCCTGTGTGTCTATATTTCTATCCACAGTGTGGATTTGATTATATTGAAACCTCCCTCTGCTATATACAAAGAAACTGTCGGCCAACGATGGAATCAATGCAGGCTCAGGCTTTTTTCACATTCGGCCTCCACATAATCTCATTCATAACAATGAGAATCTCATTTCCCGCATTCTAAAGGTCAGTGCATACCTCTGATCACACTTTAATAAACATCATTCTCAGCGTTTAATTTAATTTCAGCAGAGCAGGAAACTCATAGGCAGCCATGCAAAATTCATCGGATCGTCCTTTAATTGCTTCACTTTCACAGTACAGAGAATGACCGCAATTACAATGAAGCAAAAATAATGCACAAATAGACAGAAACACAGGCACACATCTGCAGCGCACGCACACACACACACACACACACACAGAACCATCACCAAGTAGCGGCTCCACATTTCTTTATCATCACACATTTTAACTCTCACCTAAATTGGCAAACTATAACAAACAACCACCACGCATACACACACCTATGTATGTACACACACACACACACACACACACACACACACACACACACACACAAACAAACACACACACACTCACTCACTCAGTCCATCACACACGTACATTGCACACACATGCCAACATGACACAAAGCCTGGCACACCGGGCACACTCATTACTGCAATGCCAAGCTACCAGTTGCTAAGGAGACCTGTGGGAGAGGGAGGGTTCCTTGTTGTTGCCATAGCAGCCGGCTTGCTCCCTGCCAACTCTCTCCCTCAGGGAGAAACAAGGCAAGAGGTGGGGGGTGAAGTGGGTAGAGGTAGGGGGCAGCAGTTTAATAGGGCTATGAGGTGCAGAGGAACTTCATTAGCCATCAGTGTGCGCCGCACCAACCACTGCTTCCCATGAATGCCTACCCACATGCAACACTTCAGGCTGCCATCTCCCACTTACTCACACACAGTCCATAGACTCCCACTTATTCGCACACCTATACAGAGAAGAAGATGGAGAATGGCATGCTTAGAATGAAAAGCACGGAGTTGGTGGGGGGGGGGGGGGGGGGTCGGTCGGTGTGTCTGCAGAGGGAGGGGCTGAGAGGGCAGAGGTGGGTGAATTAGGTGAACAAAAGAGAGGGTCTTGAATGTGGGGGCCCGCTTGAAAGAGTGGTAGACTCTAATTCAAGGCTGTATGAAAGCAGTTCCCGCTGTAACTGTGCCTCTTCCTAACCAGCCTTGACCTTCAGTGACAGCCTCTATCCAGTTCAAACCACAGCGCTGTACAGCTAAACACATATGCAGCACATTGTACATGTGCTTTTTCTGTATACAATGCAACTGTATAACAAAGTACACAACTGCAACCATTCCTCTGTATAGCCTGCAAGGTTATTTTAGAACGCACATTTGAAAGTGCCGTTTACTTATCACTAAATTAGCGTTTGATAGTTAAAAACAATGCCTGGCAACGCTCCTCTCAGCCACCTTACACACTCTGTGATCCCTTATTTTGGGTTCCACTGTCGCCAAACACA
Source organism: Zingel zingel (assembly GCA_023566125.1). Classification (NCBI taxonomy): domain Eukaryota; kingdom Metazoa; phylum Chordata; class Actinopteri; order Perciformes; family Percidae; genus Zingel; species Zingel zingel. Next base: position 12,108,504 of record CM042321.1, on the reverse strand, counting down.
CACTACGGATGTTGTCAATGCCATATCTTTCAGTTTCTGTTGTCAGACTATAAAATAGTGATTTGATTGTGAATGAGGACTATAAACGCTACCCGTTAACAGAGCTGTTTAAAACACTAATGCAAGATTGACAAATTATCAAGCTTCCGCAAACACAGCCAAGGCGCCTCGTCTTAGCCTACAAATGTCTCTGTGATTATAAGTTTTAATAATTTGATTAAATTGTCAATTTATATTAAATGGTTTTAGAACAATATTGTTTTCTTTCATCTTAGTGCGGCAGCCCACAAGTACTATTGACCTTAATAGGTAGCATTTATGAGCATCCATCACAGTTTTCAGCTTTATCCACTTCATCTTCAGGTGTGTCTCACTTTGATTTAGATGGAAGCACAAAAAAACTGAGAAAATTGATTTTTAAATTCATCCATAATAGCATTCATGGCCTCAGAAATAAGGAAGAAAGTGATCTTGTGTGTCGATTCAATGACCGCATCACTCAAGATTGTCCTTAAAACTCTAATAAGGTGGCATAACAGTGGCATTCAAACATCATTGTTAAAAATAAATTACAAATTAATGACATGCATGAGAATAAATGAGAATATATAACTGTTTTTTTTTCTTTAAATGTTCTGTCCAAATGACTGAACCAGCATTTTCAAATTGCTTTCCTTTTTTTCCCAAAGAGATCAACATGTTAGTGTGGACATGGCCTAACAAACAGGCTGCTGTGAAATCAAAGAGAAGAGCGCTCACCTCCTATAGGGTCAAAGTGAGTTCTGTATTCAGGAACAGTGCTTCAAATATTGACTGCATGATAACCCATGATGCTCCTGGCTGCCTCAAATTCTCATACTTTAAGTACCGGTATACAGTATGAATGAGGGAGAGTATCGATTTGGTCTGAATGAACTCCTTGTGATTATTTACGGTTGAGAACACCACCTGCCACTCACCTAAACCTTTTCCACCCCAACCCAAGCTTGACCAATTCAGTGCGACCGCATGAGGAGAGAAGATGAAGGATAGCGTAAAAATAAATAAAACCCTGTCCAACTGAGGAATGAAGAGATGGGGGACAAGGAAATACAAGATTTCCCCCTCACACCCCCCCTGGTTCCATCCCCGTCCTCTCTCTGTTTCCTGAAACAAAAAGAGCCCAATTAAGTCAGTTTGAGTTAGGGTCTTGTGTGTGTGTGTGCGTGTGTGTGTGTGCGCGCGTGCGTGTGTGCATCCAAATCATGAGTGTGTGTGTGTGTGCAATAAATGGAAATAGGGGTGCAACGTACTGTAAGTTGTAGATACTGTCTGAGAGGGGAAGGGAGGACGAAGGCTCATTGGGGTTGTGGGGGAAAAACGGGATGGGTGAAGCTCGCTCTCTCTCTCTCTCTCTCTCTCTCTCCTTAGAGGGCCAAACTTGCTCTCAGCTCCTTGACGGGAGACGCTGAAATATTAATCGCCACGCTCCAGCCGCAGACTAGTGAACACAATCGCTTCAAACTCCCACCCTAATGAGTGTGTTCATGAATGGCTAATGTGCACAGATGGGGGGCTGATGACTGGATAGATCTCAACGGGGAAGTGAGCGAGGGAGAGCAGGAAGGGAGGGAAGGGGGAAAGTGAATTTTCGGCGGGGCGTGGTGTTGGTGAGGGGGTGCAGAGGCGTGCCATGACCTTTTAAGAGCCTCCTGAAAACTTAATTAAGACTAGCCCTGCGCTACTCTTCCTTTCTTTTACTCCCTCTCCCACACACACATCCTGGCTCATACTCGCATGCCTGCACACGCACACGCACACAAATTCTCTATGATCCCTCATTTTCATCCTCTCACCTCCCAGTGCATGCTGATTGTTTATCCCCTTGCACTTTGCACACACCCCGCTGAGATGATGCACGCTAGATTTCTGGGTATAAAATTTCAAAATGACTCACAAAGGCTTTTTTTTTTTTTTTTTTTATGAACATGTCAATTTCTTGGTAATGTTAACGCATACACACATCCTGAGATAAACAAAAACACGAGTAGACATTAAAACTGCAGAGGCAGTAATGTCGTTCCTCGCCCCCTACATGGATACATCTCAGAAAGAGCATGGAACAAAACCACAGGGCTTTAAAGAGCAAGGTGAAGCACTTCTTCCCCTTACATGCCACTTACTTCAACAGAGACGTTGAAATTACATCTCACTGATGGGCTGAATCCTAACCTGCTTGCATCGCAGGGCGTGTATAGGCCAAAGTGCCTTCTCAACTGGAGCTTGTTCTTTGGAGATGCTAATGCTTCACATGCATCTTTTATAGCTGAATCTGACCCGTTCTTTCACCCTTGAGTTGAATTTTACCTCGGCATCTTCATCACTGACTATTCTCCTCATCGTCATTTCAAGTACTGACGTCAGACACATTTTGATAACATGTGGTGAGTAACAGAAATGCGGGTTAACGCGTCTTCCCAGGACTCCATTACCATAGAGGCCACCTACGGATTAAGAGCATCCAGCGTGCAGACGCATACACAGACACACATACATACACCGACATGCATACACTCACAGCATCTAATTAGAGGAGTGAGATGCTGTGACCTAAATCCTAACCTCTCCTCGGCAGTCAGGATCAGAGCCTCTGTTTGGATTGGTTGGATTAGGGTGGGAAAATGGAAGGTGCCTCACAGTAAGAAGTATGGGAATGGAAAGGGATCGGGGAGAGGCACAGTGATGGGAGTATGGAAAATAAGACTACAGAATTGAGGTAGCAGAGTCATGTCATATAATGCTTACCATACATTTTACTTTAAACTGCACTTTCAGAACATTATTAAACTGCAGGTTTTACATGTTGGCTATCAAAAACATGCCCTCCCATTTTTATAGATACTTTATAGATGTTGGAGTTCATTTGGTGATCATAAATGAGTGCTTCTAGTCAGTCAGGTCACTCCATGGGATCACTGCAGAATTTCCAACTTACCTCAAAATAAACTTAAAAAATCTAATTCTGTTGTCTTGTTAAGTTTTGAATGTAAACTGTAAGTTAATGTTTGGAAAATGTTTTGTCCAACATTAAAGTTCTCATATTTTGGAGAGGTTTTATACTTCATCTTCTCAGTTTATGTTGCGAGATGTTGAAATTTCCTTCTCTTCCTAAGGAACCAGTGTTTTCTTCTTACTATATGTTTTAATACACCTACCATATGTATACATATTTACACATACAGTATACAATATATATATATATATATAAATAGGTTATTTAGTTGTAGGATACTTCTATTTCCTACCTCAATGGGATTCTCTCATGCATTTGGGCCTATATCCACAGACTGAGTTAAAAACAAGCAGCACCACAATCTGCTTTCCTTCCCCTTCTCCCCCGCTTCCTGTCTTGACTGCCAACACACTCTAGGCATGATAGAGGAAAACCAGTGGAGGTACTGAGAAGGGAATTAACCTTTGTGAAGGGACTGCATTGGCAATGCTCACCATACTTTAAGAGGTTGAGTTCAAGATGTCACTTTTCTGTCAACAGGATACTTCAGTGCATTTATCTCCCTTTGTCTAATTCTGTCATCTAAATTGCAAAATAAAGTGGTACATATGCAGGACGTCAAATGAATAATTTTGATGCCATACCTACAGAAGCAAAATGAAAAATTAAAACCTAGCATTTCTATGGAAAGTGCAAACCATTGTGCATCTAAGGTGAGCAGTTCTTAACTTCAAAATCTATTATCTACTGTGTATTGTCTTCTCATTTTCACCATGTCTGCTTTTATAAATTCATTTGTCATCAAGCTCACAAGCCAAAAGACAGACTGAAATCATTATTATCGAGCTAGCTGCACCCTGTGATTACCTTGATGGCCCACGTCTATCCATCACATACAAATTCCTGAAGACAGATGTAGCTGGATGGAGGCATACACAGTAAGTGTGTGACTGTGAGCACCATGGATGGCTTCAGTGTGTTTGAAGGTAATGATCATATACTCTCTCTCAAACACACACACTCACACAGACACACACACACACACACACACACACACACCTGTCAGCAGCTCAGCATGAGCCGATACATGCATGTGAGACAGTGTTACACCTCTGTGTGTGTGTGTGTGTGTGTGTGTGTGTGTGTGTGTGTGTGTGTGTGTGTGTGTGTGTGTGTGTGTGTGTGTGTGTGTGCGCGCATGTGTATGCGTGTGTCACAGCACTCCTGGAAGGGGGGTGCAGCGTTTCCGCCTGAGTGCGACTGTCAGCGGGCATCACTCAGCCTGGCAGTGTGGCAGGACGCGAGGATCATTAGTGGACGCGGAGGGAGCGAGAGAGGGAGCAGAATGGAGGAGAGTAAAGGAGAAAAGGGGCAGTGACTGTGTGAGTCGGGCACAACGTCTTAATATCCGTCTTGAGAGCATTACACACACAGCATTGCACTTTCCTCTCAGTCACGCAATTGCCCCACCGCAAAGACCCCATCGTGGCCCCCTCCTCTGTCATTTTCTCCCCTCTGTCACTCTCCCTCCCTCCATCCATCAAAGCCCCTTTCACCCTGAATCTCTGATTGACCCTCTCTGTCCCTTCCCATATCTCTCAAGACATGCGCCCTCACTTAAGAACTGTGCATTTCAGCTTTTCATTTCCCCAGCTCCAGATTTATCCATCCTACTTCCCTTCTCCGCTTACATCTTTCCATTTCTGCCCATTGCTCCCATTTTCACCCACTCTGCATCGTACAGCCGCTCTTCTCCGTGCACTAAGCATCATTGCAAGTTGACCTACTCTTAACCCATAGCAAGGTGAAACAACTGTTCTACACATGTGAGACATAAGATCTTTTCCCTTCTTTTGCCGTCCTTCCTCACTCCATCTCAGCACTTCATCCCCTCCGTGCCAGCCCTTCACTCCTTCAACCATCAAACTTATTCATTTGTACATTTCCCCATCATTCCATTCATTCATCTGACGCTCTGTGTCAGTATGCTTCATGACCACAGTCATTCGTGCACTACTCGACCATCAGCCTCTCCCTATCATTCCCTTCACCAACTCCCTCTCTTTAGTCAGAGTGATCCCTCTGATCTCCTTCTATCCCTCCAGGTCTGTGACCTGCGCTGCTGAATACCAGAATCAACATGCCTGACATTTAACAAACAGAACAGCTTTGTCAAAGCTAGCTGTGTTAGCACACAAGTGCTAATTCTCTCTTAGTTTGCTTACTCAATAGGTTTCCAGGCCCAGGGATCCATCTGTTTGCTGTTCTGTCAGAGCATTTATCACACACAGATTAGGCCTATCCTGTTATATATATTTGTCCCAGTGAAACATTTGTGAGCTTGGTTTTGGCACCTGCTGTGAGCGTAGTTTAGCATTATATCCCTGCTGATGACAATAGTACAATCTGGCCAGATGCCAGCTCTGCTAAAAGACTTCTGGATGGCATGGAGTCAGAAATGAAACTGGCATGTGAGCATTTGCACATGGAACACGTGACCACCCAGGTCCAACAAAGGACAGTGGGACAGTCACAGGCCAACACTGAAACAACTCAAACCTCTCCATCTTCATCATCCTAGAGATGTTTTGAAAAGTGGAACATGGGCCCAATATGACCCCTGCTTGCATTAGGCTTTGTCCCTGTATTCTATTCATGTTATGCATTAAACAATTAATCTATTAATTAAAATAATCCATAGAATAAGCAATAATTACAATAATTGTTAGTTGCAGCCCTATTCACGTCTGAATCAAGCTTTTATCTCTACAAGAGGATTTGGCAATTCCAACGTAATAACTGATTTTCACTGTCAAACAGGCTGTAAAACTCCCAACCATGCCAATCCCTGTCAATAAACACGCATCTATCCTACAGGTTTCACTCTCTCATCATAGCCAGGTAACATCACAACCTATACCCTTTACCATAGATCCTCTGCCACTATGGCTTTATGCTCTTGCACTTTTTCTCTCTCTCTCTCTCTCTCTCTCACACACACACACCTTTCTCAAGAGGAACACCAATGTCTAGCCCTGTGTCTCTTTCTCTCTCGCACATTCACACACAAATTCCCTTGCATGAATTACAACCTTTTTTCTAATCACCATTCCAGATAACACAGCACTGCGAATGTTCAAAGACAGCTCCACAAACACACACAGCCTTGACCCCAGCAGCATCACTTCAGCTGCCCCTCCTTGGCACTCATCTAGATCTCTCTCCGGCCGGTCATTGGGCATGGATCACTTGTAAGGATTTGAGAAAAGACTTCGCTAAGCTGATTGCTAAACGGGAGGGGGGCAAATTACCCTTGCACAACTGCGTGAAAACCTTCTTGGGTCATGATTTGCCTTATGTAATAGAGTGTGTGTGTGTGTGTGTATGTGTGTGTGTGTGTGTGTGTGTGCGTGCGTGTTCCCGAAAGTCCACTCCCCCCCGCGCAGCCCCTACCCCGCGCCATTTACCCATTTTGCACTAATTGAGGGATCTTTTTTCGGAAGCTGTTATTGCACGCATTTAATTATTTATTTTGACGGGAAGCAATCTGGTGGCTAGTGGAGGGATCAGGAATGTGTGTGTGTGTGTGTGTGTGTATGTGTGTGAAAATGAGCGGGAGAGAGACTGAGCAGGACTAGGTCAGCAGAGCTTTTGGGGCAAATGTATGTGAGGGCAGAGCTGCTGTAAGCTAACTGTACTGTATGTTGGTGGGGCTTTGCATGTATGAACAGTATACAAGAAAATTACTGTTTGTGTGTGCATGTGGGTTGCATCTCAGAGAGCGTGGCTTTCTGAGTGCAATGGGAGTGCACTAATGGACGCACACTTGAGCTGAAAAGTGCAGAGTGTAGCTGAAGTGCAGCCAAGTCTGGCTTCCAGTCCTGCTTGGTTGCCATATAATCTACTCTCTACTATTCTAGCTCCCTTTACCTCCTTCTCCATTTTCCTTCTCTCTCCTTGTCTTTCTATCTCTGTCTCTCAATCAATTTAAAGTGGACATATTATGCTTTTCCGTATTTTCATCTACAATGTTATAAAGTCAGATTTTAATGTTAAATATTAACATTCAAATAATGAGGAAAATGTATTTTAGAGAAATCCCAGTGAGCTCAAACGCTTAGATTTCTGAACGTTCCAGTTTCAACAGTTATTCTACTCTTTGCTGAGTGTTGCGCAACACTTAGCCGGCCTTCTTCGGCCTTCTATGATTGGTCATCTGCTCCAGGTAGGCAGGACTGGAGTTTTTCTTTTTTTTTTAAGCTACTGCGGTGTTAACATTGTCACATGTAGCTACATGCTAACGGCAGTGAAAGATGTCATCTTTGCTGCCAATGTTGTTAAATTCTCCCCAATTTCGGGTCGCATTACTGCTGAAACATTTCCAATTGGATAGTATTTATGGAGGATATATTTATTCATAATTCAAATTGAAAGTCCAAAGAGAAAACGAAGCAAGATCAAATTAAAAATAGTATTATTTTACTACGCTACTAGGAAAAATCAGGCCATAATTAAATGTGAAATGTAAAAGCTTAAATGGAAATACTTAAATTAAAATCTCAAATAGAAAAAAAGAAATTTTATTTTAGCCTTTCCCCTTTATAATTTTCAATTTGACCTTTTTATCTTTTGAATTTTACGTTTTACATTTGACAGACATTTTAAGATTCACCTTTTACATTTCGATTTAACATTAAGCTTTTCATTTAGAAGTGACAGGTGTCAATTTAAATGAGAAGGCGTGGCCCAACAGCTGGTGGGAGGGTCTGAAACAACTTCCAGCTGACAGCGGGGGCTGTGAGTATTACTGGCCGCCGGTAAGCAAGCAATCCCGGCCACCGCCAGCTGGCTGTCACCTAACACTGGAGCTTCCAAGTCAGACAACATATCAGAGCAAATGTGCAATTGGCCATACATTTTTGTAAAACTGCCCATATTCAAACTGTACACAGTTAATTTGCATAAAACTCGCATAAAACAGTCTAAGAAATGAATTTAGTGGTGAAATAGCAGACAAAAAAACCAATCAATTCTAGAATCTCGCGGCTCGGCTGCAGCTCATAGAGATTCGGCGTGTCCCTTTTTTTTCGTCTAGCCATCACACATCCAGGTAACGATGTGGTCCGGGCGGGGAAGGGAGGGAGGAAGCCGGTTCAGCCTGCTGGAGAAGCCGCTACAGCGCCTGTCTCCTTACCTTGCCCGGGCCGGGACACATCGCTACGCGCTGTAGTGGCGATGATGCCGAATCTCTAGATGAGCCGCCGCTCAGAAATTAACTGTGTACAGTTTGAATATGGGCAGTTTTACAAAAATGTATGGCCAATTGCACATTTGCTCCAATATGTCGTCGGACTTGGAAGATCCAGTCTTAGGTGACAGCCAGCTGGCGGGGGGCTGAGAAAATTATAAAGGGGAAAGGCTAAAATAAAATAATTTCTTTTTTTCTATTAAGTGAAAAGCTTAATGTTAAATCAAAATGTAAAAGGTGAATCTTAAAATGTCAATGTCAAATGTAAAACGTAAAATTCAAAAGATAAAATTATAAAAGGGAAAGGCTAAAATAAAAAATAAAAAAGATTTTAAGTATTTCCATTTAAGCTTTTACATTTCATTATGGCCTGATTTTTCCTAATAGTGTAGTACAATAATACTATTTTTAATTTGATCTTGCTTTGTTTTCTCTTTGGACTTTCAATTTGAATTATAAATAAATATATCCTCCATAAGTATTTGGTTCAGAAGCCTTTACCTGCATCTTCAGAAGTGCTGCTTCGTTCAATTACTATCTAATGACTACTGCTAACTATTAAATAGGCCTAGTTGCATGCTAACACCAGATAGCTGTAATCTTGGCGGCCAATGTTGGCAATTTCTCCCCAATTTCAGGTCACATTACTGCTGGGACAAGTCTGGTTGTGTAGTATTTGATTTAGAAGGCTTTATTTGTGATTTTTTAACGGTACAAATGTCTGCTATATACACCATTGCAGTAGATCCAGCTGATACTAGTAAAACACTGGAGCGCAGCGGAGATTCCAGGAAACACGCTGGCCAATCAGAGCAGACTGGGTTTTTTCGGGAGGGGGGGGCTTAAAGAGACAGGCGCTCCAACAGAGCATCTCATACAGAGGGTGAATACAGGTGCAGCAGCCATGGGCAAGTGTTTTTTGAACAGAAAAGCATGTAAACATGTCCTAGTACAAACACGAAATACAAGTATGAACCTGGAAATGCTATATAATAGTTCCCCTTTAATATTTTCATGCCTGTTTCATTGACTCCCCACTGCCTCCCTATTAAATCTCTTTATCCTGGTTCTGAGAATGAAGAGACATGGATCAGTATCATCGCCTGCAGGCCGCCGACTTTCCTTTCTTCTTGGGTCCCCCCTCCCTGCTGTGCAGTGAAGAGAATGAAATAAGGGAAGACGACATGCAACCACCAGTAGTCTTGACCTTTATCAAGCTCTAGCGCCTGAGGCAGGCTGAATGAGACATTAAGAAAATGACTGAGCATTATTAACCCCTACTTACTTACTTACTCTCACACACACACACACACACACACACACACACACACACACACACACACACACACACACACACACACACACACACACACACACACACACACGTCTGAAAAATGGCTCCGATTTCCTTGGCAGGCACGTTTCTGACACTTAAGGATATGCTAAAGATAAATGATCAAACTGGGAATAACACTTATGCATTCTACGTCACATCACTTTAGAAAGAAAAGAATGGCAAGACCAGCCCGGCCTGCCTGCTCAGATTGTTTAACTGTGATTGATCCCTTGTCGAGCTCCAGCTTCCCAGCACTCCTGTGAATGCCAAGTCCTGTTGAGAATTGATGCTTCATTATAAACCAACCACACAAGTTCTTCAAATGATGCATCAGCCTCTGAGAGAAAGCTGGACCTGTGAGGGCCAGATGTTAACCCTGATGGCAGCAGTCCCAGCCAAGCTGCACTTCTAATGATAGATCATTTCCCTGCTCTCTTCTTCTCCTTCTGTCTGTCTTTTGTCTTTTGTGTCTTTGTGCACGTATGCGCGACTGGCACATGTGCATGTGTGGCCATCCTTCTATTCCAGTCAATCAATGAGCAGAGACAATTCCCCGAGTGACATTTACGGAGAAGAAAGAGAGCCATTTATCACTTTAGTTTTGGGATAATAAAGGAATGACTGAATGAGCCAGAGTGTGTGTATGTGTGTGAGGGACAGATCAGGCAGGCGAGAGAGAGAGAGAGAGAGAGAGAGAGAGAGAGAGAGAGAGCTAAAGATGAAAAGGGGATTTCAAAAGCACATGAAAGGAGCAGGAGAAATAAGCAAGGGAAGAGGAAAATGAGTGATAAAAAAGGCTACTTTCTGGGGAGTACTGTGAGTGTGAAATAGAACAAGTGAGGAGAGAAGAGAAGGCTGTGAGTGACTGACAGTGAAAAAGAGAGCACGAGAAAGAAGGGTATGAAAAAAAGCCTTGGGTACGGAAAGAAAAAAGGCAGAGAGACCGAGGAGGGGATAGAAAAAGGCTCTCGGCACAGAGAGAGAAAACGAAGGAGAAAGGGGGGGAAGAGACGGAGACGGGGGGAAAAAGGTCCAAGAGAAAGGGGGAGAGGAGACAGAGCGAGGCAGACATGCTGGGTTCATTCAGGGCTATGAGCCGACTTAGAGTTCAGACCTCACACAGTCAGCATACTAAACACCGGACCCAGTGTCCTGACCCAGATTCAAGCCAGTGACACACAAATCCAATTGGGGAGGGAAGATTTTCACCCCCCCCCCGTCTGACCATACTTCCCCTCAAACACACAAAAACACACCCCTTCCCCCTCAATCCCAGCTGGTCTCACAGTTACCTCATAACCCAACAACCTCGCCCCAATCCTGTAACCTCCCCGTACATATGCTGGCTCCCACACAGATTTTCTCACACATGAGTTGTTTTGCACATACAAATGTGCCCAGGAAGAACCACACATGTAAAGTGATTTCTTTCCAAGGTCAGTTTTCTCTTTTTCGGCTCAGGTGAGCAGACATTACAGCTCAGCGTGGTGCTGCGGTGGTTGCAGACCAGCAGCAACCCTAGGTGACCTGAGCAGCTCCATCCATCAGCCGCAGGCACATGGCCCAGCCGCAGCATATCCACCAGCCATTAGCATAACAAGCATCTTTTTTGAACATAACTCTTGCTACTCTGCTGCCCTCAGATTTTCTCTCGACCTGCTCTAATCAGTCAACGTTAACTACATTTCTCTTTGTGAGCCGGCTCCCTCCATCACTTGCCGTAGCCGCCAAACTCAGGTAAACTGATCGACGGCCCTTATACGCTCCTCCTTCCCTTTCCACAATCCTCATGACAAGACTTGATGGACAGTGCAGAGAGGAGCGAGAGACCCGGCACGTGGCTGCCATGAAGGGCCCGGAGATGGAGCGTTGTGAAATACACCGTTTAGCTTGGTATACATCATCTCTTTCTCAGGGACAGACACGGCAATATGCGTGCACGCAAACACACACATTTACACACGTGCACATGGCCATCAATCCCTTGCATACAGGAAGAGATATCCGACGAAGAGAAAAACTGAATTAGGAAATATGGGCACCATGATTTGTGGGAAGCGAGTTTTGTGGCCGGGAGAGAAATACAGCTTGGAGCACACTTCATCTTATAGCGAGAGCAACAAGGAAGAAGCATCTGTGTTGTTTATCTAAAGCTCCATCTAGTTACAATGGCTTGATCTGAAATATTCATATACATGTATGACAAGATCAGACCCATTATGTTGCTCTCTCGGCAGGGCTTCGGTGAATGGACTGAATGGAAACCCATCAGTCAGTGTAAATTATGAAGACAAGATACATTACATAAGCCTATAAATGGGCATGAAGAAGAGTATTATTGTAGCCTGATATCAATCATGGCAACACATTTTCTATAGTGTCATCAATATGATAATATGATATAGGCTATTTCAAGGATAAACTCGCTATTATAATATATCACAAAGCATATAACCACAGCAAAACACATTAGGCTTTGTAGTGTGCATCATCATAAGGCATTATATGGCTTATGTTTTAGATGGATCTGCAAATGTTCAAATAGTACTTCAGTCTTAATGAACCGTAAACCATATAACCTACAAGAGCTGCTACTAATGATTATTTTCTTCATCAAAAGTGGTTATTGTTTACAATTAATTGTGTAGTCTACACCATGTCAGAAAACTGTCAAGGAGCAGCATTACATTTAGAATGATAAACTTCACATATGAGAGTCTGGAAACGGCAAACATTTGGCATTTCTCTCTGACAAATGTTTGAAATGATTTATCGATTGTCAAAATAGTTGCCGATCATTTTTTTCTGCTGATCAACTATGATAAATCAACTCGTTTCAGCTCTACAACCAACCACATCATCCTGCAGATTGCGTCTTTGTTGGCCAACAAAACTAAACATTCCTTAGCGATGCCCAAAGTGCACGGTCTGTATCTAATCAGAAATATACGAGGCACATCTTTGAGTACAAAGAAAATAGCATGTTCATAGTACATTACTGCTATTAAGGTGTACACTAATATAGGAGTAGGCCAGCCTGAGGCCGTCTTGCTGTGATAGGGGTGAGTACTGGAGACGGAGCAGAACAGAGTGGAGCAGAGCAGGCCCTGTAGTGGTAAGACAGAGAGAGTCGACCCAGCGTGACTACCGCCTGCCTGAGTGGAGCAGCCTGCCTGCAATTAAGGTGGAATCAGGGAGAAATCTGCGCTGCCTTGATAATGAGCCTCGTCTGAATTATTAACGAGAGCTATTCCCCCGGGACCCGGGCTCCCACTGAGCCCATCAACCCCCCCCACACACACACCCACACACACACACACACACCCACACACCCACACACACACACACACACACACCCACATGCACACACAGACACACACTGATGCAGGGAAGAGGGAGAGAAATTCAGTCATAAACATCAACACACACACACGACGACAATCACACATTATGCACATTGACACAGATGAGCAACAAGCAGGCTGCGACACACGGAGACCAGAATTTCAAGCACCACGAGGGCCAACACGTTTTTTTAACACGCTGAAGTGAATATCCAAAGTCATTCACAACATTTGCAATACAAATAACATTTCTCAGGGACAAAATAACTGCATACTCTGCCATCAGATTGAAACTGACAGACTTTTCTCTGTATTAGAATAAGCGACTTCAACACTTGACTGAATTTGTACAAGAACCCCTTTCAATAAGTTAACCCTGTCCCTTCAGCTTACTCTACTGATCGAGCATGTGTAATAACAATGGGCATTTTCTTAACCACATTAAATTGAGAAACAGCAGGTATTTCATTTCTGAGAAGTAAGCCAATTATTAGAGGAGTCATTTATTGCCTATTAGTCATTTTGGAAAGTATTTATGGTCATGAATGAAAAATGCTTTATTTTGAGAACCCCTACCTCTATCCTAGTTCAGAAAACTGTCTAAACTAGCAGAATATGAGCAATACAAAAAAATTTATTAGAAGGAATACAAGCTGCAGGGGTACTGGTGTCAATAGGATGTGGTTGGAGGGTAATTAAGCAGGAACCCAGCGACTTTTACTCCCATTTTATTGAAACGTGGGTATTGTGATTGTATGCTAGAGCTCACTGTGTATTGAGACAGCAGCAGAAGAAAACCTCATTCTGTTCCCTCCCCTTCTCCCCAATTTCATAACCCATCCCCTGGAAATAAGAAGAGATGTGTTCCAATCACCCTGCACTGGTGTAACACTGAAGGCTGCTGCCCCCCCCTTCCCATCAAATCTTCATGACATCAAACCTGCACAGCCTCAGAGAGAAACACATACCACATTCTGTCCCTGCAGCTGTGAGCGGTTTTGCCAAAAATCTGCGGGCGCTTACCAAACAGAGCCACGCCTTCCACATGAGCCAATCGCCGCGAGTCAGACAGGTTTCAAAACAAATCAGACAGCAAAACAGCACCGCAGAAAGTCGCTTCCGCTCTCGGTCAGCCCCCTCCTCTCCCAAAAATGGTTCACCCCACCCAAGAACAGAGTGTTCCTCCATGGGTGGTTTGAGGAGGCACAAGTGTGTTGTGTGTTTCGTGCAAATGTGTGTGCGCATGAGTCAGAGGGAATAGTGGAAACCATCACCCTAAATAGTACAATGGGAAAAGAATGACAATTTCTCTTTGATTCACGATGCTTCTTCGGTTTAGGAAAACTACATGAACTGAAAGGAGTATTTAATATTGTGAGAAATGTCACCAAACGGCTGTGAAAAAGAAAAAAAAACAAATGCATGCCATGGGTAATAGGCTTGGTAAGAAATGCATCAACAGCTGAAGAACATCCAAGTTAGTTCAACCCTGTCGAATTGGGAAATTGACGGTCTCATCCCCTTGTATTCTGCTCCAAAAGACCCAGTACCTGAGAGGAGTCAAGTTAGGGAAAATCCAGCATTGTTATCCTATTATCTCTGAGATAATGTGAGATATGAGAACGCTCTTCGATGAGAGGAGGCACGCTGCTTAAGGCAGTCTAGATCACTGGCAGGAGACTGACGCCACAGCTCACTTGAGAAACACTCCTCATCTCAATTGGCCCGTGTGCCAAAAAACACTAAGAGAGAAAGAATGTATAGAATGTCTAATAGATGGAGTGGAAGAGAAAAGCAGAGAGATGGTAAAAGAGGAGATAACATGGGTGTCTGCTAGATGGAGTGAGAGAGCGAAGTAATATCAAAGGCAAAATGATATTGTTTTTCATATTACTGTCTCTTGATTGCTGTCTCCCGTATTTGAATGCGTGCCCATGCTTTCGTAATTTGCATGTGCATTAATCATTTTCAGTGAGAAATGAACTGCCATGGCTGCCTGACGGCTGCAGGGGGAAAAGACAGTGAGAACTGGCTTTTTGGCATCAGATACCCGGCTCAACCCGAATATACTGCCTGAACCCAACCTGGCTCCGGCTGCAGGAGCCAAGGGGAGATGTAAGGTGCTCATAATCCTACACCATAAATCTGTCCAGCATGCATCATATGGTCTCATTTTCTGAGTGTGTGTGTGTGTGTGTGTGTGTGTGTGTGTGTGTGTCGCACTCTCAAATTACTCTGCTCCCCTGAGCCAAGACGGAGGATAAAATATGAATCAGCTGAAGTCTAGGATAGTTTCCAGTCTCTCCGGTCTCCCCAACAATCATCAACAAGCGACACAAGCATGCATTCCGACACGCACACGCACACACACACACACACACACACAGTTTCAAGTATCTCAACACTTCATGCTAAGCTTCTGTCAAACATATTCTGCTGCATATCCCTCATATTTGTGTTTCTCTACTGCAGCCGCTGGAGCCCATGCATAGCGACAGGATTACGAGAGTCTGTCTGTCTCTTTACCTACTGTATTAATCAATTAGATAAAGTGATATGATCCAGCACTGTTATAAATACTACTGCCTGTGGAGACAGGGGTTATGTGCCCTTACAGAAGGTAAGACTATACATTTATGTGGAGAGACATCTTTCTTTCTCTCCTCTTCATTTCCTCACATGCAGTTTGTCTTTCCTCTTCTCTTCCCTTACAGTCACTGTCACATTTCTCATTCTTTAGCTCAAACTTTCTGGTCTGTCTGATTTCTGTCATTAAAGGAAGCCCCATGACTTTTGCCCTGCTGGCCCTGAACAGACCGCTACCTAAAGACACTTTATCTACGCTATAAGCTTTAGATTAAAGTGTCTGAGTGACTGCCTGGCACCCTTGCTGACCTGCTACGCAATCCCCTGGCATCTGACTGCCCCAAGCGCCGCAAAAAGCCCTGTAAACAACTATAAGGAAAAATGTATAAAGTAGGCAGAAGCTAGACTAATTCCATACAGATGCACTAAACTTGCAATTGCATACACCCCAAACATATTGTAATGATATCTTAGAGGCATGTATCACACAATTCTATTTAAAATTACAATATCAAAGAGCTCCGTTTTGTTCTTTTTTGCAGCACCTATGGCGACATTTGGGTATTGCAGGTGTGTTTTGGGATTTCACTTTCACTTGTTTTTAAAGATTCATCGCTCTTGTCTTTAGTTCGGCCACAGTAACTGTAAGTAACATAAGTGAGTTGAAAGTGACTCTGTTGCGTTAGCTCCGCCTACGCTCTCTGGCCGCCCAACCACTGCTGGGTGATGGGAAACACATCACCAACGTCGCCACAGACACCCAGTTTGTAATATTGCAAATGAAAGGGCCATATGCTTAATCACCATTGTGTTACCTCATTTGGCGAGTGGCTTAACAGAAGTTTAATTAAATTTAAATCTTCAAGATTATTACTTTAATATACTTATACAACAAAAGGGTTGATGTATTATGGGTTTTTGTATTCCATAACTACCCACGCTGACATATACAATAAAGCAATCCCCCCAGCATAACAATGGTAGTATCTAACCCCCTTGAAGTTAATGAACTTCTAGGCGCCTACAGGGCAATCCCCACACCAAGTTGCCTTTAAACCCCACCATTAGAGGCATTATGAAGTCAAGAGCGAGACTACCATACATTCTCTGCAGTGACATGCTGTCAGACCAATCAGTGGGCCCAAACACACATGTCTATAGAAGAAGACAGCCCCTCCCCCTGCACTAGCTCCCACAAAGACACACACAACACTGCCAACCCTGACGCTTTGTTGCTGCTTCTCCCACGCACAAATGCACTATGCATCCACATGCAGCCATGGATGTATTTATATATAATAAGCCATAAAGACATAAAACCCAACCATAAATAGGGGGCTTCAGAAACAATCGCAAACTTCAAAGAATCCTGCAAATTTCTATGTTGAATCAGCTTAGTTACAGAACACTGGGAAATAGAGGCCAGTGAAGTTGCCATTAATCTACACTGCAGTAGTGACTGTGGAAGGTAGAACCAGGTTCACAAGTGCACAATTCTACGTAACCTCCCTTTATTAGTAAGGCTGTGATTAGGAAGCCATGACCTCAGAATACTGCAGACTTCCTAGAAGTCAGAAGCCATTAGGTATTTATAGGAGCTTAATGGTACTGTCTAGGTGTACTGGCTGTCTAGCACCCATCATAAAGCCATCAACCCCAATCCAACCCCCCGCATGCCTGCCTCCTACGCAAACTGCCAAGCTATACCACTTAATTTCATTTTATTTCATCAGCAGCTAGCCAACAATTTTTTTTATCTTTTTCCTTCCTTTCCCTGCCACAACAACAAAAAGCAAACTGTTTTGCATGAAATGCTTTGCTCGAGCGTGATATTGTTGATTGAGATGAACATATAGTGGATGATACAAGTAATGTTTTCCAACTCGCAAATGCTGCTGTCAAATATAATTGCCTGATATGATTGTAAAATTACATGTATGAGAGTGCACCTGTGTTGTGCGCAACTGAGCATGATTTTGGGTCCTGGGTTCATGGAGTGAATCTGAACATTTGACTTCATATTAACCTTGTCAAACTTGGTCTTACGAGCTGACTTTACATGCTATATATCCCACTGTTAATCTCTCATAAAACTGATCGTGTTTTAGGTGACCACACTGTTTTTTTATTCCATAACTACCTTCATGAAATGATTTGCATGTAAATTTCTGTCACACTCCCAACAAAACTGATATTCCACATGGCTTCATTATGTATTCATAATCCTGCAAATTCAAATGGGATTTTCATTTGATGAGCCAAGTTTACTTAAAAGTTAAACACATTCATTGAAAGATCTGAGGTAGGCAGTTGCATCAGAAATTAGGGTTTTACTGTACATGTACGCGTGCTGCTGAATGAATATGTCCATATGCTGTTTGTTTGATTCCTTTAAGTAAGCTACACATATTTGGTTCCTGTAAGTAAGCTATACATGGGACTCCTAAGTGTAGGTTTAAATTACGATTTTGTCACTGACCAAAACAGGTTAGCCCTGTTACTCACATTATGGCTGCCTGCTTTAAACGACTTACCTAATGCCCTGTCATTACCTGGAATGGGCCCCATGTCTCGCCTGTGGCCTGAAATAGCCCAGGAGCTAAAACTGCCACTGTCAACACCCCCTAATTTGCAGTTTCTTAAATAGCAGACTAGGACTTTGGCGCTAAAGATAAAGAGGCCCTGTGGTGGAAGACTCTTGGTGCAATTGCTGCGCGAATGAAACAAATTCTACGTGGAGACACACCTTAGCAGTTCACTTTAATGGGACAGGCTTAAGGTGTCAATTCAGGTGCTCGTGATTAAGGCACATAAACAGAGTTTATGTTATGCAACAGCAACTCAAGTTTTGACAACAGACTGATTCCTCAGAAAGGCAAAAAATATGAATGCATGTTGTTGGATACATGCCATTATTTTAGTTTTTGATTGTATTTGATGATATGAATGACACGCCTCGATAGTTCTGGGTGGGAATAAATCATGTGATCAACAATTGAAACAGTCTTGTCAATAATGTGTTTATGCTGGAAAACAGTAATGGCTAACCAATGTGAAGTCATGTGTAGTGGTATTGCTTGAGAAAAAAACAGCAAGATTCTGATGACTGACAATGCATCCGCAAAGAGCTATCGTACTGTACGGCCTTACAAGTTCTCATGCATTGGAAATGGTCTTTTCAGATGCAAACAATAGGTCTCAACTCGGCAAAGGTGCACCATGAGGACATGTACTTCTGCCCTGCTGATCTCTGTACCCCTTCTCCCTGTCCTTAGACTTTAGGCCATAAAGAATGGCGACATAATGAGGCTGGGAGCAGAGGCTTACAACATGGGCAGATGTCCAGGAGGTTACTCTAGGCTCTCAGCCAGCGGTGATGGTGTGTGGTCAGTTGTGAACACCGGTCTGAATATTTACATTGTGGAGAGCTGACCTGTGAACTACTACAAGTGCCCCTCTGTTGATGTGTTTTTTTAAACTGACAAGTAGAAGAAAATGTGTGATGCCCATTTGCATCAAAATGCACTGAATAGCTTATTCGGTTTCACTGCCTCATTTATTCGCAGCAGTTGTGGAAATAAATCATTAACCATTGTGGTCCTGCTCCTGGTGAATGGATGTCATGGACTACTACAGACGCTGTTGCCCATCATGAGCTGATCTGAGATGAGCAAAGCCTTGTTACACACACACACACACACACACACACACACACACACACACACACACACACACACACACACACACACACACACACACACACACACACACACACACACACACACACACACACACACACACACACACACACACAAAGTAACTACATTCCAGTCTATTTCATTCTGCCATCAATGGTCCATTAGAATGACTGACGGCAGTAATGAACTAAGACAATATAACGCATGGCACCATTCATGCGTAATCGACACGGAATCCCATGGTGACATGTGTATGGCACGAGGGGTAAAAACATATCATAATGGCTTAGTGAATGGGAATAATACTCGATATTATCACTAGACACTCTGTGATTAACACGTCAAACCCCCATCATGTGTTTTAGTCCTTACCTTCCAACCAGCTGAGCTATTACTGTCGCCCTTATCCTTGAAATAGGGCACATAACGGACCATCCAGTCGTATATCTGTGACAACGTGAGTCTCTTTTCTGGTGTGCTCTCAATGGCGCGGGTAATGAGATCCGCGTAGGACTGGTTCCCCCACGCGTTCCGCCGCGAGGATTTGGCTTTGCGCAGCGGTCCGGTCACATCGAGCGCCGCGCCAGCCAGGCATGGGTGCGTCGCGCCTGTGGGTGTCGGGGCGCCGGCTGGATGCTTCAGTTCTCCCGGCGTTCCGCCCACGAGCCCCGCTATACAAGCCGAGACGTCCTCTGGTTCCACCTTGATGTTGGCCAATGGAAGAACCCCACTGACCTCTTGTCCGCCGGGGAAATCCTCCGGGCAAGGCAGCGGCCAGGTGCATGAGCGAGGCCGGCTTTGCGGCTCGAAATCCGAATCAACCTGATGAGTGTCTAATTCGTCGTCCTCCATCATCAACATTTACCCTTCAGTTGAAAATGGAGAAGAAAAAAAAATCAAATATAGAGCAAGGGAGGGAAATGCCTCCACGATTCCCGTATCCAACTGTCCTATCACTTCACGTTGAAATTTGCCTTGTAATAATGCTATTAAGCTTACAGCCGGAATCAATCAAGAGGCAATTCAGCGGAGTAAAAGGATCATGATGAATACAAGCAAAATCACAGCCTCGCGTGTAGAGACAAGAGAAGTAATAAAAGTAATAGTAATTTTTCGTCCATTTTACCTGGAGTCAAATATCAAATGGTGATTGAAATGCTTCCTATTTAAGTCCACATCACCACAAGGCAGTCTTATCTCAAACGCGTGTCAGAGCCAGTCACGGGGGCTTTTCAATCCAGTTGCAGCAACAGATGATATTTCAGATAAGGAGCATATTTGCAGAGCAGTCGTCGATAAATCCTCCAGAAGACAACGAGAAGAATGGGGAAAGAGGGGGAGAAATCACCAGAGCTGTGTTGAGAGCATCCACTGAGGCGATAATGCGTGATTACCGTGAATTATTAAATCTTCCAGTCTGCACGGATTAAGCTGGCAGCGGCACATTCAAGTCCATTCAGCCTGAACAGCACCCAACTGTCTGTAATGAAGAGGAGTGCGCATGTGACGAATCGATAAATTCCCAGTCTGAGAAATATAAAGAAAAGAAATATATAGTCCAGCGATCAAATTTCGTATCCACCTGTCAGGTTGATAAAATAGTCTTTTATCACACCTCGTCTTGCTCCCCTCTATCTCCCTTGCCTTTTCTCACTCTCTCAGATCCCACACATGTTCTCATTTGCTTACAACTCGTTCTGTCGATGTGAACCGAGGATGACGCGCCGGCGCTGTAGTGGAGATGCTGCCAATTGGAGTGCGCTCACGAAATCAATACTCTCCGTACATGATTACAGAGAAATCTCTCTCTCTCTCTCTCTCTCTCTCTCTCTCTCTCTCTCTCTCTCTCTCTCTCTCTCTCTCTCTCTCTCTCTCTCTCTCTCTCTCTCTCTCTCTCTCTCTCTCTCTCTCTCTCTGATATGAACAGAGGGAGCAAACCCCAACATTCTTCATCAAAACTCTGCATAATAATAATCTTTCTGGCGAAGCGTCACCACGCGCTTTGTGTGCCAGACTCCACGTCCAGTGGTGATAAAACAAGACAATGTGAAAATTACACAAGGGGAAAAAAATGTTTTTGTCTTTTAAAAATACACGTCTGATCTGCCTTTGTGCATAACAAATCGTCCCGTGCAACGTGTGCAGCGTCCAAATGCCCTCCAGGGAGAACCACGGTGCGCATGGAGGTTTCACCTCTGCTGATTATTTGCGGGCTATACCTCAGCCAGTGTAATTTTATATGTCGATTAGACAGATTTAGTCCAGATTAGGAGACATTAGGTAACCCTAGATTTTAATCCGGCAGGAGTGAGGTGAAATGGGGCTTTTCAGAGGCCAGATTTAAAGATCATCTCTGCTCCGCACACCAACCAAAGTGAGGAGGCATAAAACACTTGCACATTATCGTCTCAAATCGCATTTGCCAAGCATCGACGCAAGAGACACGCTTCTCTGGCAGACACAGCCTTGGTCAGACCCGTGTGCGTAATTCTGCTACACTGACCAAGGGGGATTCCGCCCCTCCATCCCCCCCCCCCCTGAATCTGACAGGCGGACACACAGGTGCTCGAATCCAATTGGCTGTTTATTTCCCTCATACATGCTATTAGATTTTTTTTATTGGGATGGTAGCCTCACAATCCACCTCACCTTTATCCAAAAGATTTAATGAGCTCACAAGCTATTTTACAGCAACAGTCTGCTTCACATTTCTATGCACATTGACACCTGTTATGTTGATGGTTACTGTGGGGACAATATTACTTATTCATTGACTTTTACAGGCAGTCCTACTTCTACACACACACACTGTCTGCAAACAGCAACACTTTCTGATAATATTTGGGAGGTAGGCAGCCGTTCAAGCAAGTATTTTAACCGCCCATGGGTAATCAGTATGAACTATGGGGGCATGTTGGTATGAACGGACTGCAGTCACAATATTTAAACAGCTGAAAAATAAATTGTTACTCAACACCCAGGCGTACATTCTCGGCAGAGTGAGAAACTTAAGAGGGGATTGTATTTAAACTAATTTTTCTTATAGCTGAAATAAAATGGAAAAACAAATAAAAATATTTTAGAGTGACACATGCACAGTTCGTGAACACCATCCCAACAAGCACCTGTGTAATAAAATCGTCTGAGGACCCTGCCCTCTTCGTGCAAAGTGTGCATGAACAGAAGCTATACTTAAAAGTTGCACAACATGGCCACACTGTGTGCACTCAGACATTACTGATGTTGAGAAATGTGTGTCAAAAATAGCACGCCTTTAAATGCGGGAGGATGTGTCATAGTGTGACATGGAAATTACTTAATGCTTAACGTCAGTGGGATCAGATGGTTAAAATGCCATGTTGCACATAGTTTGTTTGTGTAAAAAGTCCTCAAGTCCTATTGCACCTATACATTGGATTAATGGGAATTATTCACTGTATGTTAATTATTATTTGGCCACTTAAACATGTGCCAAGAGTAAAAATCAAACCCATGCTGGAGAATAACAACCCTTTCATATCCTCTAGTCTGTAACACAAGGTGCTACTTGTGATGCTTGTTCACAAATCATAATCCTTAGTGCCAGAATGTTGGTGACCCAAGACTACACAACACATCTTGATTAAACATAAAGTGAAAGAAAAGTAATTGTGAATACAAATGACCAAATTCAGAGGCTCACAGCAGGACTGCATCTCCAGAGAACCAAAAGTGAGGAAGAGGAGAGGACTCAGACAGACAAAGAGAAGGGAGGCCCAGACTTCCAGGCTGACTGCTACGCTGTCCCCATACCAGACATTCCAGAGGCAGCGTGGCTAGCTTTAGGCTCTGAGTGACTGATCCTGGAACAGCATGTTCTACACAGCAGTAATCACCTCAGCAGCCACAAGCAAGGCAAAGCACCACATCAACAACAAGGCAGAGCTTTGTGCTTGTCAATTTGCACCCTGAAAAAGTTCTCATTCACAATTTCATTCACATCAGGAAAGGGACACATTTTTTCCACAAATTCCTCAAGGTTCATCCTCATTTCCTTGGCCCTGTCACTCTAGACCTCCCTCGCAACCTCATGATGTTGTGCAATTTCTCCCTGCAACCATTCTGCCCAGTGGGATTAGGACGAGAGGAAGCTGGAGAAGCCACATGAACACCCTTGGGAGATTGATGCCGGTTTGGGAAAATACTTCCCCTGGTTCTCCTCCCCTCTCAGCAAACAACCCACACGCTCTAACAAGCATATGGGTTCCCAATGACACATGAAGGAGAGGGCTCAAATCCAAGTATTGGTAATGTTCCCGAGTAGACGAAGCTGGATTTCACCCCTTCGTGGCACTGGCCCAAAGTAGGATGACTTAAAGACTTCCTGCCCTGAGCAAGAGCCAGCTTTCTGTGGCATTTTGGCACGTATGTTGCCAACTATGAACATTAAACCCAGAGGCAGCAAAGTCAATTGGTGCCAAGTTTTAATTAAGACGGTGTTGTGAAATGGAAAAGGCATGTGCAGGTAATAGCGTCTCTCCCCATTTCAGAGGTCTAACAAAATATGATTAACTAACACTATCTGCTTTGGCAAATTAATTATATTTAAAAGTTAAAGACCCACAATAACCAAAACACCCAAACAGGAAAATCCATGTGCACTGTTCTCATACCCAAAAGTGCAGCAAGCATAATTGGATAATAATAAACGGATTATGTCAAAGATGTTTAAAAGGCAGTAGAGGCGAGTGTAGCTATGTTGATGCACAGAAATTGTGCACTCCAAATCAAGGTATTGGTATGTATGAACTATAGAAGAAACTATAGTACAATAAGATTGTACGATGTGTTACCTTGTTTTACCAGGTGTCTACAGTATATACATTAATCATTTAGCTATATTATCAACGTGTGTATAAAATATTTGGCTGGTTTTAGCTTCTCAAATCTTAAGGTGCTTTTCTCAAATTCATATAATTTTAAATTGAATTAAAAAAATACTTGCAGCTTTGCTGCAGTAGTTCAACATCTTTTGTAACTGAATAACAATCCCATAATGAAAAGTAATCAGTTTGATGATCAGTTACACACTGAAACTATTATCTCCTATGACACCGTATTCAGACTTATCAGGATTTTTGCATGTGTGTTGGAAGAGGGTGTCACTCTAGTCTCTGTTCTTGAAATAAACCATGCAAAATATCATATTGCCTCTGGAAACGAGTCAAATCCCTCAATTGTGGAAGTCCTTGGTTGGCTACATCCACAATAGTCGAGAAGGCCTGATGCCAAGATTCTGATTAGCCTAACTATGCCTCTGTTCTCCAGGCAATGTGGCGTGGAGGTGTAGTGGGAGTCCAGCTCATCACCAAAGAGCACTGTGCTAAACACAAGTTTAAGTGGAAGAAAGCCAGCAGAATGTAGTGTATCCATGCTGGACATATAAAGCCTTAGGCAAGGAGGCATCTGCCTCTTTAATACATAATTCACTCAGAGCTGAAACATCACGCTTTAGTCCTTAGGGCCAGCAGTCTGCTTCTGGTTGTTGGAACATAAAACTGTCTCCATCAGATAATCCTGTCTCTCATTGACGAGCAATTCTGTGTACTAAATACCAAACTATAATATTTGGTTAGATTTGAGCACAGATCCGATTTACCTTCAAATCAGACAAGAACCATATAGCAATATAATGTACTGTATATTAAAAAAAAGTTTTTTTTTTTTTTAAAAGTGTGGTTAACAAGGTGCATCAAATGTATGTGGAAGCAATGTCATCTCACCTTTCCACCTCAGCAAGCTCGTCCTCATCAGCCTTGATATGCAGGTAGGTCAACATGTAGAGACAGCCATCTGCCCTCGCGCTCTCCCTTCAGACACACACACAGTCACTTTACATCGCAACCCCTGCAAAGGCATCTTCCTGTAGGGGTATTATTAGAAGCACTTGTCTTATTGCCCACATCATTATCATAACTGACAGGATGTGCATTAGTTACTTCAGCCTCCGCAGCAGATTGGCCATAATGTTTTGACACACTAGCGTACAAGCCTTTTTGGAATTCAGCATGAAGAGAGAAGAACCTGAGGCAGCTGTAGTGCTTTCATGTGTAATAGTCCCAGCTCAAGTTCCCATGAAAGAAGCATTAATGGGTTAACAGTAGAAATGAGAGGGGAAGAGAGGGAAAATCAATGCTTTTGTTGAGGGGAAGAAAGAAAGGCTTTCACAGGTCTATGTATCATTAAGCAATTGAGAAAGCTAATTAGAGTGGGGGGAAAAGATGTTCAGATCTCACAGCTAATTATTTCCATGGCAACCGCAGCTCCTGTAGATGATCTGAGGTAGCATTCAGCTGGCAAGACAACCAGTTACACGAAGAGCAAGAGAGACCCCTAGTGGGATAAAATGAACATATTTATAGGAAGCTATATAAATCAACATATGCCATAAAGACTAATATGTTTAAACACAGAACACAAATCACATAAGGCCAAAACTTAAAAAAATATCACTTCAGTAGAAAATGTACAGGTCACAGTGCAACATGCATCATACTCAAGGTCACTTAGTCAGCAGTCACTATGGTTTTGTGATGTAAATATAAACGGATATAAAACCTAATGTTTTTAGGTGTTAATCCTGCCTTTTAAAAAGAAATGATGAACAACTTAAACCAATTAAAGAAATAAAATGTCCAGAAGCCACCTAAAGAACTATGTCATGTTGTAAGATCTATTATTATGACAAATATCACTTGACCTAGGTGTTTTTAGCAATACTTACTTATTTTACTGCATCACAGTGGCTTCTTACACTTCTTCTATTTATTCCCAAACACATCACTATTGTTTCTTCTAAACATGTGAACACCACTGTGCAATAGAGGATTTTTCTGCGGGAGCTTCCTTATGGATGTACCACAATTGCAAAAACTGACCTAGCAATGAGTTTAACCCAAATCGTACAGTATCAATTGATGAAAAAGTGATAAGATTACCATGTCAAAACCACGCTTTGTTGGAATGCAGTAATGTTTTGTAGTAATTGTGGAGTCATTTTCCAATAACAAATTGACCAGAAGTGTAACCATTAAGTCAAAGTTGAACTGTATTTAATTTTAGTTTAAATGTAAACAGTATTTTTTTTAAAATAGGTCTAATTTGTCCATGTCATATCAGTCAGAGATGTCTTGACCCACTAAATGATGTCATTTAATGTCTCTGTTTGCTGGGGTCAATCTTCTCCAGGTGAACCAGGGGCTTGAGTTGCTCAGCAAAGCTGCGCATGTCCTCTGACACAGTGTCCTGGCCGGCGGGAGCCGACACACTCAGCTCCACCAAGAATGAAAGTGATAGACGTTCCGTGTTCTCTGTGTTCCCCGGTACCAGGATGCGTGACAGCTTGCTAACTACAACTTTCATAGCACCTTTGCGGAAAATGTGCCCATTGGCCACAAACTCATGGTCCATGCGGAAGCCCATCTCATTAAGGAACTCCGGCAGGCTGTGAGAGGCAGCCACGTCAACACAGTTGCGCACCAGTGCATGGCGGCTCTTGTCTCCCACTTCAGGTTGGCCTAGGTAGCGTAGGTGCCACGGTGATGTGGGGTGTGAGAGGGAGCGCCGGGCACGAAGAATGAAAGGGTTCCCTTGTTGGCCTTTCAGAAGATAAACCAGTTCATGATCTGTAAAGGTCTCAGGTTCCATGTTGTCGCACAGACCTCGAAGACGATGCAATAGGCTTTCCAGGGCTTGGTCTAGCACACTGCCTGCATTAAGAAAGTGTAGAGAGAACCAGATGCATAAATAGTAAACAACATATAAACAATGCGATGTGATGATCTGGGCTGCACAATATATTGTACTTAACACTGTAGTTTTGATATAGATTTACACAAACACTTCTCCAACATTACATCAGCTGAGATTCCTAAAGACACAGAGAGCTGAGACAGAAAGGAAATAGACATTTGTCACAAAAACTAAAGGATGTCACGAGAACCGATACTTCCGACACCTTCCGGTTCTAAAATGACAATACACAGACAATGCCCATTTTTTTAAGCATCGTAGGCACCGTTAGCGACGATGCCACTGTTAGCAGCATCAGTGCTGCGCCTCTTCCAGAACTGATGGGGGCAGTATACACTTCAGAGTGTTCCAGTCAATACATTCAGAAGAAGGAGGTCACAAACAAGTGGCCAAAGTCACGTCCTTGTACTTCCAGTACATATCTTTCGAAAAAATATGAACGAGCGTCAACTCTACCCGACCTAAAAAACGGCATCCCTGCTCCTCCGGTAACGTTAGCCGTTAGCAGGGTTAGCATGGTGGCGTTAGCCACGGTTAGCCAGGACCAGTCGGGATCACTTTACTGGCAGTGTCTCAATTGTTTTTGCGAGTAACTAACTCGGGTAGTCGAGCTATATTATTCAATGTGAGTACACAAATGTTGAAATTACATAAAATGCCTGTCCCTTGTAGCCGTGATAAATTAGCCTGAAGCTAATGTTTAGCTACCTGTTCAGGAGGAAATCAGCCAACTCTGTGTTCTTTTGGGCTCGAAGCTGTCTCCATCTTTCAAATACATCTCCAATATTTACCCGGGGTTTGTAACGTCTCTGGTCACGCAACTGTCAAATTTTATTTGACCACTTAAACATAAAAATATGAAACAGTACATGTGTCATACATTAAAAATATATAAATAGTCAGGGATGACACAATAAAGCCCAAAGACTTATTTCCACTGTGGTCCCTATAAGGGAAGGGGGAGGGGACAAGTGGCAGCAAATCACACATCAGTCATTCATCATACATTAAACAAATTCAGCCACATTATACAGAAAAATTAACAATAAAAATAGACTATGATATGAAAATGACTACGATTGGCACCTTAGCCATACTTTCAACCTCTGTTTAAAACTGCCAATGCTTCTAACTGTCTTGAGTGTACCAGGTAACCGGTTCCAAAGGGTAGTTCCAGCATAAAGAAAAGACTGTTTGCCCAGATTAGTGTTAAATCTGCGGGGTACAAAATCTGTTGGCCTACCCCTAGTGGAGTACCTGTGAACTTCGTTTATTCTATTAAAATATTTTCTAAAATATTTGGGAACATCTCCATTAACAATTTTATGTACCATACCAAGCTGCATCTGAGACACTCGATCCTCCACTTTCAACCATCCCACCCTTTCAAAGTGGGAAGATTCCAGATGAGTTCTTATGGGAAGGTCTAAAATAAGCCTTATTAATTTATTTTGAGATGTCTGAAGCCTATGTTTCAGGTTCCCTGTGACACCATTGTACCATGAGCCACACGCATAATCAAAATAAGGCTGAATTAAAGCTCCTGCCAGAATTAGCGTTGTTTTTTCATCCAAAAACTTTGACATTCTGGCCAAAAAGCGGACTCTCTGATTTACTTTGGTGATTACCTTTTGGGCCTGACCTACTCCAGATAAGTTGAAATCTAACATACATCCAAGGCAACTGATTGATTCCTTGGCAGTAATTACAATATCTCCAGCTAGGACCTTAAAACCTGAGGCTTTCTTTAACTTTGTTAGAAACACTGTACAGTACCTTTTGAAAAGATGCCTGGAAGTCTGGAATGTGCACTATGACCATTAACTGCACTTTATTGTTGTTCTATGCTCTATTGCACATGATTGTATGTCTTGTTATGACATTTTGATATTTTTCAAATATTTTAATAAAGAAGTTCATGTTTCAAGTTAAAGTAAATGGAATTTTAGAAAATCATTTTTTTTTTTTACCGTAGTATCGAAATAAACATGGAGAATTGTGTTATTTTACTGGTATTGGCACTGACTACTGAATTTTTGGTATCGTGACACCCCTAACAAAGACCGTGAAAGACGGTAGATATTCTTCTAAGTAGTCAGTTAAAGCTCCATAGTGTAATTTTTTTAGTTGATTTTTAGCAAAAAAACCTTTGATCTTTTACAAATATGTGCTCATTCATGTGTAATTACTTCCACCAACTAATCAAAGTATTCTCGTAAGCGTAGAATCGGCCATTCAGAATCATTCAGAATACATGCAAGCGACTGGGGCGAATGACGGCCTCCATCTTTAAAAAACATTAGCCAAAGAGGGACACACCTCCGCATTTCACTCAGTGGCACTGACTGACGAATGCCAGGGAGGGAGGGAGGGAGGAGGGGGAGAAGATTACTTGCGACTGCCGGCAGATTTGAAGGAAGTTAAAAAGAGAATTAAAACAACAATGCAACAGGCAAAGCAACAAGACCAAAGTTAATATTGGAGTGGCTTTTCCGAGATGGAAAGAGCTCATAAGGAGCAAAGCTTTTAAAAAGGGACACCGAAGTTGCCTGGTTTCTTCTCGACAGGTAATTCTGCCTATTTGTGTAAATTTGAAGTTTTATAGTTGCTACTTGCTTGGCTAACTATAGCATAGTTGTGCATAACGCTAGAACAACGTCTAGGATACTTTTCCTCACGTCAATTATGAAAAAGGACTGCCTACCTTGTAAAATAAACATAATCATATGTGTCGTGATTTCCATGGCAGCTCACGTCATGTGCAGTTGTAACACAGACTAGCTACAGCTAGAACAGCTGCGTGTAAACGATGCAGATACTAAGAGCTAATTTCGGTTTCATTGAAATTGTTCATACTGCTCAGAGAAATATATTAAAAACACAAACCTCCGTTGCTTCTCTCCTACGCTGTAAACATTGCCTTACACTATTAATCTTGTACAATATACAGAATAACGATAGTACTGATCCTTTACTAACATTAGCTTGCATATGTTTGGGAACCTGATAGCTGATGTTAGCAATGAAATTGTACCAAAATAACATAAAAATATTGTTTTATGCATTATAGTGATACAGAACATCATGTGGTTGTTATCTTAAAATAAGAAATTATGATTTATGATCTATATTTACAGCACTTTTAAACGTTACACATGAAGTTATCTTAAGTTATAACACCATAGTAGTAACTGTACTGTAGCTAAGTGTAAACCTGCCACTCATCGCATATTTTCTTTGTATCATTCAGTCATACAGGCCATGTTTAGCTAATACTTATGGATAGTTAATAGTCTATAGAGATGTTTCATTTTCTGCCTTCAGATGTTTCGGGTGTAGCTAGCTCACCTTGCAGCAGGTATTCCATCATATTGATCGTGCCCCCGGTGACAGGCATCACTGTAACAGGAGGAGCTTCCATCTTTTCTCAGGCAATGCGTTGTTATTGAATCTGAAGGAGGAACATGTTATTAGCTAGCGTTGAATCGGTGGCGTACAAGTAACCGTCTACATTAGCTAGGGTTAGACCGTTAACTGAGTTGTCAATTTCAAACTCTTAACTTTTGCTAATGTCAACCCTATTTTATACAGTTTATGCTGTTAACCAATGTTAACTAAATATAGCGAACTCGCTAGTTAGCTAGCCAATTACCTAACGTAACGTTAGTTAGTTAGTTAACAGCTAACGCAAATATTTGTTAGTTTGCTTTATTAACGTTACCTGAGACACCCCGAACAACAAAATGCAGTTATTCACTTGATGGGGAACGTAGGAAAAAAAGGTTGGTGTGGTCGTCTTCGGCAGAGCCTCCACAGTAAAGACCGAGGATCCGGTAGGCCTCACTGTGTTTGTTCTATGAACATATAGCTAGCTAGAAGCTACACAGCTAGCTAGCTAGCAAATATAGCATCAGTTAGCGAGCTACAATGTAAACTGTGACGCAGGTCACCGTGCTAAGCGTTTTAACGTTAAGTCACTTGAATGGGATGACAAATGTCTATCTGTGGAAACAAAGACCAGAGAAAAACAAAAAAGGCAAACTGCTCGGTTTATTCTCAGAGAAAAAATAAACTCAGCTGGCACACTGAACGAAAAGCATATTTCTTTCTCGGCTTTTTTCGCCGCGGTACTTGGCATCCAACTTTGAGGCGCATTACAGCCACCTACTGGAGTAACGAAAATATAGCGTTAATAATAAAAAAATACAAAATTCTCCTCAAGTAGAAGCTAAAAGCACAATCACTAAATGTAGACCTACTTCAGTTTAAAAAAGATAAACTTTATCGTTATTCAATTGTGTATAAGGGTCATGATAGCTACGTAGCTATGCATTATGCATTGCATGGGTATGTAAAATGTAGCCTATAATATAAGCCTACAGTTTTTAACAAAGGCTACATACTTAGGCTATATCTGTAACATCATTCAAATGTTTACCTTGTTCAGCTTTGTTGTCCTTGTTTTTAGCCGTATATCTATTTCTGTATATGCACATGAGCAACAAAAAGCAAGAGTCAAATTCGTTAACACTTAAGGGCCATTGAAGCTGATTCTGATTTCAGTTAACATTATATGACTAGAGTCTCATTATTGATGCATTGACGTGTGAGCAATGGTGGAAGAACTAATCAGTTAAAGTACTTTATTACCATTCCAAATCTTAAATTAAAAGTGCTGCATACAAAATATTTCCTTAAAGTGCAGAAGTAGATCATAGTGCCGAGGATGAATCAAATAATTAATTAGAAGGCTGAGATGGTGCAACATAATATCTGTATTTCATGAAAAGATCTGAGTCATGTTGGGAAAAAAAAATGGAACTTTATATACATTAAGGACAGAAACACAGTTCTTAGGAATTATATAATGTTCTTATTTGTTCAGGTCACAACCTCTTAGTTGCGCTCACATCTGATATCCTGTTCCATTGCATTTTTCTATGATATGACACATTTGGAAAGTCCAGATACAAGCTTAGACTTGCAACTTGTGTCTTCAACAAAGTATTAAATATATAATTGCAATGATTAAGATATAGCTGGTCGAGGTGGAGATGATTTGAACAAGCTAATAATAATGTTTAATCTCCAAGGTGACTATACTTGTCAAATTAATGTAGTGGAGTTAAAGGGTACAATATATCTCCCTGGCCAATGCATGTAAATACTCAAGTATTGTGTAGAGAATACAACCTGCTCCCGCAGGTGCCACTTGGATCATTTCACCCAGTTAGGAAACTTCCTAATCTGACCCAAAGCTTCAAAATTCCCCTTAAGAACCGCGTGGGTGAAGTTACAAACACTTCTTCTCATGAAAGACTATGGGAACTATCATTATGGAATCGTTCTCTGTACTTTGATTTCACTATACACACAACTACTGTCACTGCTCATATGATTGTTTGTTGTCTTAGCAGGTCTCCTGATGACAACTGATGAATAAACCACTGAAGTCTCCTCTTCCACCTGCAATACGAAGTAAAAAAAAAATCCATTACATGAACAAAACAACACACACATGCTTGTTCATTGCAGCATGGTAGATATTATTAGGTTATGACATCATCATCATAATTATATAAATACTTACCCTGCCATTCAAGCCCCAGCAACAAAGGTGAACAGGAAATGCTTTGAAGAGATAGAAACAGAATCAGGGGGGACATACGTGCCTAGCCAATTGTCAAACATCTTCTTCTCTTTCAAGACAGAATACCAATATACAAACAATAAACAGGAAGTTCAATACCACAAAGAGCTGCATGTCCTACCTGCCCACAATCTTTGTCTGAGGTAGCAAATTAAAAGTGCCATTAAAATAATACATGTAAGGGCTGCCGATGTTCCATAAACAACTGGAATCAGATATTCAAGCTCTGTAGGTATATCTGTAAAACCAAAAAACATAAGAATTGAAATTCCTTTGCTTCGGGCTATGACCTCCTTAAAGAGAGATACAGCAAAACACCCACCTGATGGTCCACGAGTGCTGTTAAATGAACTGCATCCATCAGACATCTGCTTTGCACTGCAATTTATTCCATTTGTATCTACAAGCACTGGCATTGTCCTTGTGCCTGTCTCCACATCGAGTGAGTTGTTTTGTTTGATGTTACTGAATTCCATGTCACACATCACAGTACAACAAACAGATGAATCATCACTGTGGTGTACTGTAATAAAGCAAAACATATTCTAAGTTAAAGCATTCCATTTTGACAAAAGCCTGTGTGTGTGTGTGTGTGTGTGTGTGTGTGTGTGTGTGTGTGTGTGTGTGTGTGTGTGTGTGTGTGTGTGTGTGTGTGTGTGTTTGTGTTATTTTCTCACCTGTTATTATACACAAGTTGATTGTAAGCAGCTTCTGCCTGTGTCTATTACATCCACTTTTCCAGCAGGTATATTTCCCAGCATCTGCTCTTTTGACATTTGCAATGTGTATAGACTTGTTGGAAGTCACAAAGTCTGATTCTGATGTCATGTTACTTGCTTTAAATGTCCATTTTAAGTTAGTCCATTCACCCGGACATGCATGAGTAAAAACTCTGCCTGCAATAACGTAGACTGTCTTACCAGTTTCTTTCAGAATTTCTGAAAAAAAAAATAGTTTGTTTGAATAGAGGATGGGCTTGGGCAAATGTATATAACTGGATATACAAAGCAGTTGGGTACTAAATATTCAGTTTAAAGAGAACAAATGATGACAATCACAATAGTTCTGACCTTTCTTCACACTGATGACTATGTCACTATGCAGGTTCTTACACCAGTAAAGGCCTTGATCATCCTCTGTGAAATAATCAATGACCAAGGAACCGTTGTGTGACACCTTCATTCTGGAGCGCAAGAGTAGCTGATGGCGGTGAACTCCATTTTTATCTTGAAAATATATCTGGATTGGTTGATGATGTTCATCTTTCTTGTAATTCCATGTTAAAGAGTTTAAATCACTTCTGTAATGTTGGCAAGGTATCACAGCTTGACATCCCAGTGGGAATTGAAGGTGATTTGTGGCTGCTAAAAGATAAGTTTTCTGTTAAACACTTAATAGTAGTTTGACAAGTGTAAAATATGAATAATGTATTACCAGACAACACTAACTTCCCAGAATTGTAATTTAAATACAGTGTAATACCAATGAT
The DNA here is from genome assembly GCA_023566125.1 of Zingel zingel. Classification (NCBI taxonomy): domain Eukaryota; kingdom Metazoa; phylum Chordata; class Actinopteri; order Perciformes; family Percidae; genus Zingel; species Zingel zingel. The sequence goes on along the minus strand of CM042321.1, from coordinate 12,074,370 downwards.
TAAGTAAGTTACTTACAATGTTCTGAGGAGAAAGGGGATGAGTTCCAAATAACCAGAAGAAAAATAAAGCCTTTTTGCATGGTGCCTGAGGCACTCAACTGTCTTCAACAAAAAAAAGAGAGACAATACCGAACAGATGAAACACCCCCTCAGTGGTTGCCCTTTTACTGCTCGCTCATCAAAACACAGTTAAGAAACTCTGCATCACATCAAAGACTATAGAATAGACTAGAGAATTCATGTTGACACATCGGAAGTGGTCCAACAGCCAATACAGAGGAAATTTACCGTACTTTTCACCCACACTGTTTTTCTGATGGTGAGGCATTTATTCCACTGTTTGCACTAGCATAGGTGTTGATGCAATATGTGCATCAATAACAAGTGTAATTTGTCACATGAAGGTGTCAAACTGTTTGTGCTCACTGCCGCTTAATATGTCTACAATATAAGATCATTTGTAATTTATTTGAGTAAAACAAAAGCCAATTGTGCTGTCAATTTATTTTACTCATCTGCCAATCTTAAACTTATCTGGAGTTTCTTGCAATGACTCTTACTTTACTTCATAAAACATTTATTCCCCTTTTTGCAGCAGCATAGGTGTTGAGATACAGTATGTGCATCAATAACACGTCATTTTTTGTGTAAAGGTGTCAAACTGTTTCTGCTCACTGCTGTTTATTTGAGTAAAACAAAAACTAATTGCGCGATACAATTTACTCATCTGCCAATGTTGAACTAATCTGGAGTTTCTTGACTACCTTTATTTCATAAAGTAGGTTGATATACGCTGCAGTAAAAGTACTCAAGCTTTGTTTTTTTTTAATATAGGTTACTCTGAAGGTGGACAAAAATATTTATTTACGTTATTAACAGAGAGCAGATACCCGTAACAAGCACCATGTGGAAGTGCAAAATGGAAAAGTGAGTCACATGAGCACAACGAGCTAAGTAATGCTGAGGACTTTTTAAATATTGTTGCATCGTTCAGTCATGAGCTGCTTAAAGTTTTGATGTTGTAATTTTACACATTTTAGAATGTAGACAATCAGCGATGAGCAGCACCACAAAGCTCCAAAAATAACCAGATAGTTAGCACCTCTCTAAAACAATTTTCAACAAAACCTGAATATTCCCAAAATCTCAAATATTATTTCACAGCACGTGAAGTCATCATTGACAGATACTTCACCGTGTTCTCTATCCACCCACTGATGCTTAAGTCATTCCCATCAACTCATAGATACGTATAGCCTACCAAGCTTTATATTAAAATGATATATATGTAAGAAATATGGTTCAATTTAAACTAACTAAATAAATAGTTTTAAGTTTTTGAAGTGGAAGCCGTGTGTAAAATGGGCCATTCCCGTGCGTAATGTCATAGCTTCCTACTTTGAAATCAAAATTGAGTTTGCTCGTTTAAATAAAGATTTAATTGAGGATTTCAGATATATTTGATGTTATGGCGAAAGTAAAAACAAAGCCTACTGCATCCATTGTTATTGTTACGTCCCCTTCAATGGATTCAGGGACAACACGACAATCAATCAAATGGCAATTTGTTATACTGTATCAATTACAAGCTTAAGGAAGTGTCGTTTAAGATATTACATAGAATTTACCCAGTGAAACTTGTGTAACAAAGATTCAAACTGAACATTGAATATATGTGTAATTTCTGTGGACTAGAAGCAGTATTAGAAGAGTATTTCCCATTTGTTTCACTGAATAGAATGTTCTGGATAGAGGTAGACACATTTTTCTAAAAAAGAAAGTTAAGATAAATATTGAAATAAATACGTTTGATGTGATGCTAATTGTTTGTCAAGATAAGCTTGAAAATAACATGATGTATATTATACAACTATTTATTATTTTTGGAAAATTCCATATCCATAAGAAAAAAAGGGTCAGGAACTAAGCCAACTTTCCTGCAATTTATTATTGAATTTCAGCTATATAGCACCCTTTTATTTATTTTATATTTAATATATTTATTAAAAACAAAAAAGCCATAAAGACCTTTAAGTTATTAAATGAATATAACATGAAATGATATGACACATGCTCTGGCATTATAATGTAAATGCCTTTTTTTATGGTATTTTCTTTTGTTTCTGTTTTGTAGTGCATCTGCGTGTACCATATGAATAATAATACTTATACAATAACATCATATATTTATTCCAGCATCCTTTGCACTATGCTCCATAATTAAAATAATAATTTATCACAAAAATAATTTACTCCTGCACACTTTGCACTCTTCATTGCACTACTGCCTCAACGTGTCAATATTGTTTCTATTTATAGTGTGTATATATTGTTTGTTTTTGTTGTTTGTTTTGTATGAGTAAGCACATTGTGAGCAATGTATAATCCAAAGCTAAATTCCTCGTATGTGTCCTCATACCTGAAAAAATAAAGCTGATTCTGATTCTGAACTTTTGTACAATAAAGAATTGGAGGTAAAAAAAAACCTACCGCATCCAACTTGTGCTGTGAGAACATGCTGCGTTTTATTAGTCATATTTTTTTTTAAATTCATTATTGCATTCTTTCCCGGTTTTATGTTCATTATATGTCTAATATATCATGCAATTTCCTTATTGTACAGTAGGTCTATTTCTTGTATGAAAAGGCGCAATACAAATATTATTTATAAAAAGTATTACTGCTTTTTACACATCATTAATACCTGCACACTCATTTCAATGAGGCTTGGTAATCAGCTGCATGAGTTTCAGATTTAGAAATGTGTGATCTGTATCATGATTAATCATATTAATGCTTAGCCTACATCTCACAAAAACAGAATTTCCTCAATGCTTTTACAGATCACACATACAACTATCTAGTAGGCTAAATAAAACGTATAAAGTAAATATTAATTGACATCAGTTATATTACATGTTTCAGTAAAATATTAATCTAACAATGAGGAAACTAAAAGTTGAAATGTAGGCCTATTTATTCATCTTCTTCTCCTTTGGTGGCCAGCAACAGAAGTTTTAGCGGTTGTACATTACTGCCACCTAACCATGGATGTATTTTCTTGCACCAAATGCATAACTGCAAATCACTGTCGGTGACATCTACTTCTGGAGTGACCATCGTTGTTCACCCGCTCCCTCAGCCCTCTAAGGGTCGATCTCACCAAGTTTACTTCAGTTTTTCAGACACTTCAGCTGGCGGCGGGGATTCCCACGAGGGCAAGTGCTTAGGGCAAGTGAACGAGGTCATGTTGAACCACTATTGAAACGCAGCCAAAGTGAGATGCGTTTCTTCAGGCGCCATATTGAGACGGACATCTGACCCGTTCGGTTCCGACCATAAAAAGTGTTGTACAACATTTTACTGTTACGAACGTGTTGAATTTAGAGTATCAGAGTCCCTTTAAGCCAACATAACGTTGTGCTGTCATGACTCTAAATTAAGCAAACGCTATGTCAGGCAAAGTATTTTTTACTATTAGCCTATCGAGTAAGACATATAGCCTACATAAGGAGGAGGCACTGCTACTCTGTCCCAATAAGGCGGCCGCGTCGACGAATCGCTCCAATGAACAGCAGCGACCAAGTGTTCATCTGCGCATAGGCTACTTTCTTTTTTCTTTTCTTTTTTTGTTTTGCCATCTCACTTGGGTTTTCTCATCCTCCAGCGAGACATCAACCGGAATGGAGTCAACTGAAACTTTCGTTACATTTCAGTTGGGCTGGCCTCAAATGCATCACTTGTTTGCTCTACTTTGTCTTGTTGCCGTCGTCAAATTAACAATGTTGCTCGCCGAAAGAAGGGATGCCTTTCGAAACATGGAAGCTTTTCCAGGACCACCTGCACACTGGCTTTTTGGACATGTGAAGGAGGTAATTCAGTCACGAGTCAAGTTCAGTAACGTTGCAGCCTCTGCAACTTAGTGCACCTGGGGAAAAAAAGAGAAAAGGGGTTGGAATAAGGGTTGTAAGTATAATTTAATCATTTAAGGCCTCACAGCTTGTATTGTATCGATGTTGATTGCAGCTGTGTGTAGCACCATTGCCCAAACAAAATGTATTTGTTTGTATTTTATAATTGAAACACCTGTTTCAACCGTCCCGACATAGATATGCCATTATAGCCTGTTTTGCTTTCCATGTAAACAAGCATGCAATATGAAAGTCTGGGATTGTGGAGAACACTAAATGATCTACGGAATAAACATGTAGTCGAACCTTTAAATCAAAAACACTCATTAATAATCGAAGAAATATAACCGCTAATGAAATTTACTTTTGACCATCAAAACTGGTTTATCGCCTGTAACTCCGTGATAAAAGGAAATAACAGGAATATATTTGGCTGATAGAAGGAGGTTAACATGCTCTATGTTTTGACCTAAGGAAGTCTGTCTATCATCATTGCACTTGGAGAAAACTGGATATATATATATATATAATTTTTTTCTTTTAAAATAAGCTATTAATGTATTAATTCTTCTTTCAGTTTAAACAAGATGGGACAGACTTGGACAAGTTTGTGAAATGGGGACAAAGGTACCCTTATGCTTTCCCAATGTGGTTTGGACCCTTTGTCTGTTTCATTAACATTCACCATCCGGATTATGTGAAAACTGTACTGACATCAACAGGTGTGTGAGCGATTCTTTTTTTTTTTTTTTTTTTTAATCTTTACTAAAATTATACACCATTATAACAATGTTGTCAGTTCAGTGCTTTTATAATCTCCTACAGGAAAATTGGCAACAATTTTTACAACCAAAGGTTAATGTTACAGGATTTTGGATTTGTTTGTTTCCTAACAGAGCCAAAAGATGATCTGTCATATAAGTTTATTGAGTCATGGATTGGTAAGACTGCTTTGCCTTTCTCCCACAGCATACTTTGGTTCATTACAGAGACGCTGTTGCTTTACACATTCTGTCTGTCTCTGTCTTCAGGCGAAGGCTTATTAGTGACAAAAGGTCAGAAGTGGTTTCGGCACAGAAGGCTCTTGACCCCAGGTTTCCATTATGATGTTTTGAAACCATACATAAAACTGATGTCAGACTCTGCAAAAACTATGCTGGTATGTAAATGACAGTTTAGTTGTGTAAATCACAATTCATAGTAAGTAAACAAATTAATGTTAAGAAAGTATAGGCTTGGGCTGTCTACATGACATACTTTATGTCAGAGCTGGTTGAACTAATAGGTGTGTTGGAGTTTTGTCCATCTCCTGCAGAGATGTCACATCTGTTCTCCAACTGTTTCCAGGACAAATGGGAAAGTTATGCAAACACCAATGAGTCCTTTGAATTGTTCAATCATGTGAGCCTTATGACACTAGACAGCATCTTGAAGTGTGCCTTCAGCCACAACAGCAACTGTCAGACTGAGAGGTGAGTCCATACATACCTTTTCCCGCCATTTACAAATTCAGGTCTGCTCTATGTGCTGCTATGTTGTTTACTGATTGAGCGGTTTGAAATTGAGCTTTACATGTTTGCCTATGTTCTCATTGCAGTGGAACAAATACATACATCAAAGCAGTGTATGAGCTCAGTAATCTGATTAACCTGCGGTTCAGGACGTTTCCATACCACAATGATCTAATTTTCTACCTCAGCCCACATGGCTTTAGATACAGAAAAGCATGCAAAGTGGCTTACAGTCATACAGGTAAGATCTTCACACATAATTAGATTCTGTATGTTGTCTCGCACGTTCACGTTCTTAACCAGATCGCCGCTGCAAATGAGAACCTGTTTTCAACGGCCTACCTGGTTAAATAAAGGTTAAATTAAAAAAATTAAAATTAATGACAATCTGCCAAAGCAATTGGCCAATATTAATTATACTGGATTTTTATCAATTTGCAATATAGCATACCCATACACTAAGCTTTGGATATATATGGTTGATCTAGTTTGCATGTTGCTGTATTTAAAGAGTTAGTCTGCAAATAGTAATTTTACTATTTTGTCTTTTGAAGAGGAAGTCATAAGAAAGAGGAAAGAAGCACTCAAGGAGGAGAAGGAGCTGGACCGGGTACAGGCCAAGAGGAACTTGGACTTTCTGGACATCCTTCTCTTAGCAAGAGTATGTTATATCATCTCCTAACTACTGATTTTAGAAAATTAGACATTCTCACTTTTGCCTTAAAGTAGCAGCCATCAAACTTAAAAACAAAAGCATTAAGGCATACATAATTTTAAGTTCAAAGTAACTAGAAGAAAGTTTGATGTTCAGTCAAGGTTTAAAACTAACAAGACTTTAAGGACAACCACACAAACGTGTAGAATTTATAAAAAAAAAAAATAAAATAAAATAAAAAAAAATAAAAATAAATAAATAAAAAAGCACTGTGAAACAATAAAAACAATGACGCAGGAATACAATAAAAAAAAAAAAAACAATAAGTCATGTAAAACCTGACATAGGCAATTATTCGGCATTATGTGCAAATAACACCTGCAAGTAGCAAAATCCCAGTGCAAAGGAAACACAGAAGGCTTCTGCATAAACCTCATGTTCAGCATATCAACGGTCAGGCGTTTCAGACAATATAAGACAATGTTGGCTGTATAAAACTTCTGTTTGCTGTAAACATCTCTGAGCTGCCTGTGCCTGACTTGGCTTATAATTTATGTAGTGCTCTACCAGCTTGGTTTCTTACCAAAGATATCAGTCACTGTAGAGGTAGAGTAATGCCCCAAACAGACAGAGCGCGTTTGAGCAGCCTGTGGTAGCTTTTTGTAATTGTTTTCAATCGGAGTGAGGCGTTTTTCTCGCTGCTTTTGCATTGCTGAGCACCTTGCATTTTTTTGCCAGAGTGCCCTGAATGCCTCGAGTTGAAAAAACTTCTTGGTTGCCTAGCAAGAACGCAACTGGTCTGATTGGGCCGTCTTCAACAAGAAAAGCAGTGCAATGTGCCTCGATCTTTCTGAACACTTTCTAAGATTATCTTGTCCTGATTTGACTAGAGAAATAGCTTTCACACCATGACATTAAGTCATTCCTACCCATGCAGTAGGCTGACCATAGGAATGTTTCCATCTAAATGTTGGGCAACCTTTAGAAAATATACTGATAGAACTGATTTCTATCCATTTCTGTAATGCTAATATTCTCAATGAAACACAAAAGGTTACCAATAACACCTCTGTAACTCAGGCAAAGTGGTTGAAAATTGCTGCTTGTCATTAAATAAGACGACTTAGCTGGGAGTGCCAGAGGATTTGTTTTATTTGTACCATTGCTGCTTCCCACCCAATAGTACCTAAGATTATGTTAATTAATCTCCACTGGCCACACACACTAGACTGTCTAACTCCACCTTTGACCTGGTGAAGGAGCCAACAGATATGCTGTTGCCGTGACCGAGGTTATATGACTTATGTTGCTCTGATCTGATCATACCTGTGTTTACTTTGACAGTACTATCTCGGGGCATACAACTGTTCAAACAGAGGTAATAACAAAATGGTATCTCACTGGAGAAAAGCCACACTGGTAAGAACAGGAAAAAAAGAGTGTCAAAAAGTTGAACACAGGTGGCAAAAAATAAATCTCCAGGTTCATTATGACATCTATAAAGAGAGGCTTTATTTATAATTTGAAACCGAGAAATGCAAGGCGGTCCTTATTCTCTGACATTATCGCCAAAAAAAATAACAATGCATGTGCCTTGTTTGCTACTGTCAACAGGCTAACAAACCCTCCTTTACGCTGGCTTCCTGTCTTTTTAGAGGATTGATTCTGAAAATACTTCTGCTGGTTTATAAAGCACTGCATGGTTTAGGGCCAAAAAACATTTCTTATCTTCTGCTACTCTATGAACCCTTTAGACCATCAACCCTCTCAGGTCATCTGGGACAGGTCTGCTTTCTGTCCCCAGAGCCAAAACTAAATATGGAAAAGCAGCATTCACTTTTTATGCTCCACATATCTGGAATGAACTCCCAGCGAAGCGCAGGTCCGCTGCCACTCTCAGTTCTTTTAATTCAAGGCTAAAGACTTTTCTGTTTGACGCGGTCTTTTGATTACATTTTTTTTTAAATGAAATTGTTAATTGCTTACACTACACTTTAACTTTTATTTTTGTATGTTATGCCTTATGCTTATTTCATTTCAGTGTTTTCTATTCTCTTGCTCTTTGACTTTTAATTGTATTTAAATGTATTTCTGTAGTGGTTCTTATGCACTTTGTCTCGATGCTTTTGGCGTTTCATGTAAATCACTTTGAATTGCCTTGTTGCTGAAATGTGCTGTAACTAACGAGACTGCCTTTATCCTTTATCTTTGAATTGTACATGCTTTTATTGTGGGTTTATTGTAAACTATAGTATTTGTTTTAGTACATTTTAATTCTCATTCCTTTTTTTTTAATATTTTTGTCTTTTATTTATCAGGATGAGAAGCAGCAGGGTCTGTCAGATGAAGATATACGAGCAGAAGTGGACACCTTCATGTTTGAGGGCCATGACACCACAGCAAGTGGCATTTCTTTTATCCTCTACTCTCTGGCCTGCCACCCAGAACACCAGAAGATTTGTAGGGAGGAGATCATTCAAGCCCTGGATGGGAAGGACACCATGGAGTGGTAGGCTCATACGTTGAAAACATTGCCATATGCGATGAAACGCAACAGCTGGATTAGGTGAGCTTTAGGCTGTCACTATGTGGAGAATATTGACAACTAATGCATGTCGCACGTCTTATTTTAAGGGAGGATCTCAGTAAAATTCCATACACAACAATGTGCATAAAAGAATCCCTCCGCCTTTACCCTCCTGTACCAGGGATGTCCAGAAAGATCACCAAACCCATGACTTTTTTTGATGGAAGGACTTTGCCAAAAGGTAAGTTGTCAATGTTCTTGGAAAGTTCATATAGGTAAAACCGCATACTGTTACATACATACATAATACAGTCCCTCCAGGATTTGGTGGCCTTTTTTTGAGATTGTTGCAGCCCAAAATGCCAGATTTTGTCTTTTGTATGTTTGTTGCAATGAAGTTGCGAGAGACAGTGAAAGTTGCGATTTTTTTTTTTTTTTAATAGTTCTTTAAAAATAAAAATGAAACTTGTTTTGGGGAGAATAAAACTACCCAGGGCTGAGTTTTCCTAGTAACCTTACCAAAAAGGCTCAGGATGCTGCAAATGTTGGTATAATATGAAAATGGCTGGTGGATTTAAGACAAAAAAAAATAATAATTTATTGAATGAATCAAATTTGAACATATGTGTCAGTGGCTTGTTGATCTTTAGTGTGTGTGTGTGTGTTGTGTGTGTGTGTGGGGGGCAGCCCCGCCCGCTGCAGAGAGCCGACAGGATTGAAACAGCAGAAGCTTTCAACGACGAGTGAAAAAACGTTACAGCGTACATTGATGTTGAAATGTATACAGGTTGGCAGGACGGTCTGAAATGTTTTAGATGGTCTTTCGCTGTACGTTTTGTTGGTAAATGTGAGATGTTCGAGACACACGTCTCGTCTTCATATCAGAAACAAGAAAATTAATTTGGCGATGTGTTACGTCATGCCGTTCTCACTCCTGCTTGGTCAGTGGCTCTCAGCGTCACTTACTGATACAAAGTCTGGCAACGTGGAACTGCTGGGATTGGTTGAAGTCGTGGGAAACTTATTGGTCAAATTTGCGGAAAAGTTGCGGTGATTGGTCAAAATTGCGAGTCGCACCAAATTCACAGTGATTGGTTGAATTTGCGTGAATTGTTGCGATCCCTTGAGGGACTAACTTGTATCCCCTCTGGAAAAAGATAAAATATTAAATTGTAATGGTTTTGTCTCCGATTGGTTTTCCATTATGGACTTGCTTTGTAGTAGCAGGTTTGCAATAATGTGTCTCACACCTAAATATATTACATGTTTGTTTATTTGTATTCATGCACTTTGTTGTACAGTCCGTGCACAATCCTAAACCAAAATACACCTTTTTTTTTTCATTTTTATTTGTAGGAAGTCATGTTGGAACGAGTGTGTATGGGATTCACAGGAACGCAGCTGTCTGGGAAAACCCTAATGTAAGTCAAGATGATCATTCTGAGCAAATCTTTGTCAAGTGAAAGCTCACCTGTGTGCTCACTCACTACATGGTGTACATGATTAGAATCAATGGTAAAAGTAAATGTATGATCCCTGTTTGCTGTGGTGGCCCAGCATACTGCTCCTACACAAAATGGCTCAAATAATAGAAGTGACAGTTATCAAATTGGTGCTAATTAATGCAAACCTTACAGTCCTCTGGTCCCAGATGTCAGCATATCACCAACTAGACCCCTAGGAGCTGCAGGTTATTCTCTCAAACTCTATCACACTCTAAATTTTTTTTTTTTTTTTTTATCTTGTGTCAACACAGGTCTTTGACCCACTGCGTTTCCTACCAGAGAATGTTTCCACGAGGTCCCCTCATGCATTCGTGCCCTTCTCTGCTGGGCCAAGGTTTGTCCTCACCTGATACCATGTGACTGGCTCACTAAGGTTGCATTTACACCAACAAAGCGATCCGGCGATTTTCTGCAGGGTTGTGCGGTGCGTTGAGTGTCACTGAAACGACCCATTTGTGTGACGTCCTGTTGTGTTCTTTGTAGTCCGCAATGTAGCACAAGTAGACTTTATATTTCACAATTACTGTTTTTGGTCAGATCGCTTATAGATCTGGACGTTTTCGACCGCATTTGAAGGCAGCTTTATTTCACAGGAGAGCGAGAAAGAAAAGAGGAGCGAGACGTAGCGAATGCTTTGTTGTTATGGGAAACATTCAGCTATTACACAAACTCACGTTCTCGTGGCAGCTAAAAAGGCAGTGATGTTTCCTGTTTACTGTACGGGATTCTCACACCGCCTCAAACCATAGCTCAGAACACGCCGACAAGTCTGATCTCCGGTTACATGATTGGCCACCGCATGTGACGTGGGGTTGCGTTTCTCCAAAAGTTGAGTTGGTCTCAACTTTTCGCTGCAGGCCCGCTGCATTTTTGTTGCGTGTGTCCCCCCCCCCCCCCCACCTGGCACCAGCCCCCTTTTTACCAACACGATACAAACTGTTAAGTTCTATTAGGGGTTAGAGTAAACAGCAGATAAGGAGAACTCTGAAACCTAGGATTAATCCCAGTTAGAACAATGCAGAAACCCCGAAATGAAATACTTCATGCAAATCTTTGGATTTTAGTTAACAATTCTTGTTACCAACAGAAATAAATAGCACTAGTTAAACGTACTGGGATTTAATTCATTATTGTATCCACACTGCAGGGCTATTGCTATAACTTTTTGTCCACACTACTCTAATATTATGTCCACATTAAAAAAAAATTATAATAATTTTGGTAGTGACTGTTAATTTGATTTCCTTGACCATAAAACAACCCTTCTTTGTGAAAAGGGTGAAAGGCGCTGCTCTCATGACATGTTTCTGTCATCTTGTGTTATTGCTTAAAAGCATTTCATTTATCATCATAATTCTCATCATAAGTTGTTGCTGTTTTCCTCACTCAGAAACTGCATTGGTCAGACCTTTGCCATGAATGAGCTGAAAGTGGCAACCGCCCTGACACTGAAGAGATACCAGCTGATAGAGGACCCCACTCAGAAACCGATGTTAATTCCTAGACTGGTTCTTCGCTCACTCAATGGCATCCACATCAAGATCAAACCTGTAGACCCACAGGAGTAAAGGGAAGTAACTGTAGGAAATGCTTTTAACCTAGAAAATACAGGGAACATTTTGAGGAGCTGAAGTATTTTCATTGTAATATTTTACTTAACCTTTACACTGATGCACATGCATCAGTGTATGCACACATGCATTCACAAACAGATAATAATGAAATGATGACACTACCGGAGCACTGTATTATTTAGTGGTTGAACATGTTTTAAGGGGGAATTACTTGCTGAAAAAGAAGTTGCATTTGTATTTTAGAATAATTTTCTCACACAAACAATTTAAGTGTTGCACTTTATATGTGAAAAGGGAATATGACCTATATTGTGGTAGGATATTTGCACCAAATCAGTGAAATTTGTTTATTTGTAACTGCATTATCAACTATATTTAGTGGTTCTGTTTTAGTAGTGGTTGATGGATGTTAGGACCAGGTCAAAGCAACAAAAGGTTTAGCTTAGCATTTTAATAGAGCCCATTAATATTTTGTCTGCCTTTTTGTGTTCATGAAAAAGGTAGTGTGAACTTTTACACACTAGTCTTTGTTCAGTATTGTGAAAGTTCCATCATTTCTATAAACCGTACTTAAACATTAACACAGTTTACTGCCTCTGTGAAGATTTGTTGTTATTGCCTGTCATGAAAGTGATTTTTTTTTTTTTTTTTTTTTTTTTTTTTCCCTAGGATGCATTATCTCATTTAAAGGTCTAAAGTACTCCTGAAGCATCTGGTCAAAGTGTACTTTCAGAATAAAGTCTCAGGAAGGTGTAGTAAGCAATACAATAGACACAATACACCTGGATCCCCTTTGTGCTCTGTCTACGAATTCCCCTCTTGCTGAAATGTGCTATACAAATACAACTGCCTGTAGACCCACAGGAGTAAAGAGAAGTAACTGTAGGAAATGCTTTTAACCTAGACAATACAGGGAACATTTTGAGGAGCTGAAGTATTTTCATTCTAATATTTTACTTAACCTTTACACTGACATGCATTCACAAACCGATAATAATGAAATTATGACCCTACCGGTGCACTGTATTATTTAGTGGCTTAACATGTTTTAAGGGGGAATTACTTGCTGAAAAAGAAGTTGCATTTGTATTTTAGAATAATTTTCTCACACAAACAAGTTTTTAATGTTGCACTTTATATGTGAAAAGGGAATATGACCTATATTGTGGTAGGATATTTGCACCAAATCAGTTTGTAATAAATACAAAATGTTTGAAAAATAAACTTTATTTGTAAATGCATTGTCAACTATATTTAGTGGTTCTGTTTTAGTAGTGGTTGATGGCTGTTAGGACCAGGTCAAAGCAGCAAAAAGTTTAGCTTAGCATTTTAATAGAGCCCATTAATATTTTGTCTGCCTTTTTTGTGTTCATGAAAAAGGTAGTGTGAACTCTTACACACTAGTCTTTGTGCAGTATTGTGAAAGTTCCATCATTTCTATAAACCGTACTTACACATTTACACAGTTTACTGCCTCTATGTGAAGATTTGTTATTGCCGGTCATGAAAGTGATTTTTTTTTTTTTTTTTTTTTTTTTTTCTAGGATGTGTTAACTCATTTAAAGGTCTAAAGTACTCCTGAAGCATCTGGTCAAAGTGTACTTTCAGAATAAAGTCTCAGGAAGGTGTAGCAAGCAATACAATAGACACAATATACCTGGATCACCTTTGTCCTCGGTCTACGAATTCCCCTCTTGCTGAAATGTGCTATACAAATACAACTGCCTTGCCTATGCTGTTTGCTTATAAGCCATCCATGTACTTGCCTTGCCGTGTTAATATCAGAGCAATTGCAATGCAACATTAATTAATCACAGTTGAAAACACTGCAGAAAGTTATGAGTCAAAAGTAATTCATTTTTTATTTACAGTCTTATGATTACAAAATCCACACTCCGACAAGGACAAAAAGTGAAACACTTTGTCTTTTGTTGATCTCTGATCTCAACCTTTCACTTATAAGATCCCATGAAAGGGCCACTTGAACTTCCAAAAAAAACAACAAAAAACAGTACATCTTTAGTGGTGGCCTCATTCTGTACCAAAGGAGAACTTAAAAGTCCAACCATTAAGGCCATCTGATCTTTCTACATGTTTGAGCCAACTCTACCTGCCTTTCTTACCATAACTACTAGTCCCTTTGTTTACAGTAAGATTGATAGCTTACGGTCCCCACAACAACCTATATCAAAGGAAAATACAAAGAGGTGTCTCGGCAGCCTTGTGGTTAAGATGCATACCATATACTGTGACACAATGTCTTGGGTGTGATTACGTTTGAGGACTTTCATTGCAGGTCACTCTCTTTCTCCCCCTTCAATTCTTGTCACTTGCCTACGGTCCATCTTTGAATAGAAGCAAAAATGCCCCCAAAAAGAAAGAATACCATTTCATGGGACCTTTACACATGGAGTACATTTTGTATAGAGAGGGCTGGGTATTGATACGTTTAAGGTAGCCCAGTACCAAGTAGTACCCAAATGTCTCCAGTCAAACGATACCTGCCTTTGATCCTTTTTGTACCCAGATCTGGAAAAAAAAGTTTTTTTGTAAGGTTTTGCTCGCAGCCAATCGCGACATGTGATTGGCCCATAGCCGCAGCAGCTACAACCCATACAGTGTGTGTGTGTGGGGGGGGGTGAAGTCATGTGCATTTGAACACTTATAAAACATATTTGTGTAAAAATCATGTGGATGAGGAGTGGCAATGGCATTTTACGCAACTGTATGTTTACATTTAGATCGAATGAAGTACAGACAAAAAAGGTATCAAATGAAGTACACTCTTGGTATCGGTATCGGTAATCGGGTACTGGTATTGGTACTGGTATTGTAATTCTTTTAAACAATACCCAGCCCTGTGTATAAACCAATCATATAGTGTTTCACCAGTTTGACATAACTATGTTTTTTCCGCTACTATGCAAAGACAGTTTCTATGTCTCAAGTCAGTTAAGGGCAAAAGTTGTGTATACATTTTGTATTGTATAAACTGCACTATACTCTGTTGCATGTACAATATATTAACGCCATTATACATACTAAATCCAAACCTGTTTTTACTACCTTTTTTATTTATGCAGCAAAGATGGTATTTCTTACTGTGCTGCAGTTCCAATTCTGCTGTATTCTGTTACTACTGTACTTAACAACAGTCCAATGACCAACGTAGAAAACTATAAAATCCTTGTATTTATAGCATACTGATGCTGGAAAAAATGGGCAACAAACCATTTAAAACTCAATAAACTGGAAAAAGCCAACGGACAAATATGATCAACATACTGTTTGGACAGAGCAAATGTTTTTTTATCTGCAGAATAATCCAAATTCATAGAAGCTTGCAACACCACTTAATGGGATGCCACATATAGATTTTGGACAAGGTTAAGGTTAGTGCAACAGGCAATAAGCAATGACCTGCAAGTCTGCAGCCAAACCGCACTAAAAACTTTGACCATTTTGCACAAGTCGCCATCTAGTGGCTTGTTGGACAAAAAAAAAAAAAAAAAAAAAAAAAAAACACTTTAGTTGACGTTATATTGGTCTAATACATGTAACGGAAAAGTTTCACATTATATCAATGGGTTTTCAAAATAAAAAGCAGCCCTGTTTTGATAGAAACTTACTGTCTGGATTATCTGACTTCTCGCAGTAAAATATTTTATATAAAAGTACTTTGCCATTTGTTTAACAGCATTATCAAAACACTGGAGTGAAAAAAAATGTTGAAACATGTTTAGTAGGAAAAAAAAAAATCCAACTTTACATCCAAAACATAACTCAAGAACCATCATATCCATGTGTCCTGTCACTCACAGACAAATATCTAACTGCCACTCTGAGGCTCAAATGCTGACTGCCAAGTCTTGTAAATTTACGTTAATCGTCTTCTGCCATGTTCTGGCCAACTTATCAACTGCTGACTTGGCAATGAATATGATATTTTGTGACAGACCACAAGGAAATGGTATGGTTCTAAATGTGATGATGATGAGTAGCACAACAAAACAAAAAAAAGGAAGATTGCGAAGTTAATGACTCCACCTCTGCCATATCACAGTCCCTGATGTATCTGCTGGCAACCTGAGAGTCAGCAGATTTAAGAAACTGGTTAGATGAGTAGTGAAGGGGTGGGTTTCTTGCCCGGCCATGCTTCTTTGGCATACTTCTTTTTGCGTGGCTCATTGTGGGTCTCTGGTAGGTAGGGGGCTGTGACAGGGGTGGGGTTGAGTGTGACAGGGGGCTGGGGAG
Source organism: Zingel zingel (assembly GCA_023566125.1). Classification (NCBI taxonomy): domain Eukaryota; kingdom Metazoa; phylum Chordata; class Actinopteri; order Perciformes; family Percidae; genus Zingel; species Zingel zingel. The sequence continues at coordinate 12,058,433 of CM042321.1, read as the reverse complement.
CCTCTGGGGCCAGGTCCACCTCTGGTGCTGGATTAGGGAAGGGCAGAGGAAGCCCTCCCTGCATAGAAGCACCTCCTGGAGCTCCTGTTGGCTGGTTCTCATGACTGGTGGGAGGCAAGTCCCCATACAGACCACCGCCCAAGCTGTAGCCGTGGATGCGCTTTGAAGTCAGTTCATCAAGACCCAGAGTGTTGTGACCCTCTGATCTTCGTTTCTGCAGCAGGGATGACAGAGTGTTTACAATTTATACACGTTGCCCTAACGTTACACATTTACTACATTTGCAGGTCATACACCTAACACATTGCAAATGATCAAGGTGTTATACAACACTATATGAGTGCACTACTTATTTTCGATTGAAACAGATCAGAACCAGTCGTTCTGAAAATACTGGTGCCATGCTCACCTAGGGAGCTACACAGATTATAAGTTATTATTTTAGCCTAAACATAGCGCTGTTAAAGTGCTGAGTGAGAAAACTGCTCAACATACATTAATACTTCGTAGCCTGTCAACTTAAATGAATAAACTGGATTAGGCATTAATTGACCAAAACCAAAGCTTACCTTGATGGGGACGACAGCAGTCTGCACCATGTTTCTAAACCGTCCCACCGAGGGGTCTATATCCTCTGTAAATGATAATACAAGTGTTACAATTTATTGCGGAGTGCATTTCTGAGCTCTCTCACTGCAAAAAAACCCCCTTCAAATCACATTTAAGTCTGTAAAAGTCTTAGCTGAGATCAAAAGTAAAATCCTCTAAACTAATCTTCTTTTCTGCTGTAAAACTTCAAAACAAGAATCTTAAAAGAATTTACAAAATGAATGTTTAAAATTGAGAGCAATCAATCACAAAAAAAAAATGGTTTGGGAGTTGTTTATTAGGTATGAGTGGTTCTTTATGTTTACTTCAAGATCGCCTTTACTCTGACTCGTACCTGGGTTAATGATGGAGTCCTCCTCATTGAAGGTAACCCTGGAATTCCTGCGTTTCCTCTTAGGCCTCTGGATTTCCAGATTACCTTCCTCAATGGTCAGTAGGGAGATGCGCTTGTTGTGAGCTGTGTTAAACTCTGTCAGATTCTGGCAGGATGCAGACAAACAAAAATGTGTAATGTGGTTACATTGATATCAAGATATTACTACTTTACAACAGTAACCAGACTGAGCAGGATAACAACAAGTAGAATTATGAAAAATAGCAGTGAACTTGTTTTGGGGATAAAACTAACCCTCTCACTGTGTGTTGGTTGCCTAAAAAAATATGTCTTGTTTAGCATTTGGTAGCACCTTGCCAACCAAAGCTAGCTAGCTAGCGTTAGCTGGTAACTTAACGGAAAGTTTTGACTGTTTTCAACCAGCTCCGTCTGCGTACTGCCGTACATGCAGATGGAAGGGCGCCAGTGTGAAGGTCCCCATTTACTCGCCGGCAAAACTTTGCTGAATGGCTCGCGGCAGGGGTGGGCGACGTCACTGACGCTACGTCCGTTATTTTTTATAGTCTATTGGCAGTCTACCTAGAACTGCTATTTGTGGGCAAGAAAATGTGATGATTAAGATACACGACACAGCCATTTTCTTTCTCTTCTATGTAGTTCATGTTTGAGAATATTGTTATCGAGAAACTAATGTACCTCTAGCTCCGTCTCTTCCTCTGGAAGCCCAAGCAGTCCTTTCAGCTCCTCATCCTCTCCTGTCTTACTGTCTCCTGTGCCAGCCGGGCCTTGGGTTTGAGGCTTCTCTCTGATGGTGTAGGTCCTTGTTGAGGCCCCAAAAGATATTGTAGAGTCTATGGGAACTTGCTGAGGTTTGTGTGCCTCCAGACGGATGTGTCCAAGGAAAGTACCGTGTGCTAATACAGTGACAATCACACAAAGACGTTTGCTTATGTTAAGACAGATTATTCATAGTTTACATTCTTGTGAAGCTGAATCAAATATGATTCACTTCTGCTGGCAATGCAATGTGCTGCACAGTGATTCATTGATTTGTCTATAAAATGTCAGAAAATTGTATTTAAAAAAAAAAAAAAAAAAAGAAAAGTAAACCAATTTCCAAAAGAAAAATATTCAAATGCATATGTTTTTTGTTCATCCAAGTCCAAACTAAAAAATATTTCATTTACAGGGACATAAGAAAACAAAGCTGGAACAAGACGATGTTTGGGATTTTCACTTGAAAAATTACTTTTAATCAATTATCAAAATAGCCAATTCATTTTCTTGCCAACGACAAATCGATCACAAAAAAAAAAAAAAAATATCTTTACAGGTCAGTTTTGTTAGTTTTTCAGCCCTTAGCATGTGTATGTCAAACCATTCCAGACTCTGGTTCCACATATAAAGTGTGACTGTGATTGTGAATGATGTCTTACTGCTGTTCAGGTCTATGAGAAAGACCCTTTTCAGGTGTTTGTGGTAGACCAGGGCAGCGTGGACACGGGAGCATGACTGATGGTCGATGGTGAAGTCACACCAGTCGGGGTTCCTCCCAAACAAGTAGTACTTCTTTTCATCGATGATCAGTTTCTAGAGCGAGAGACCGTTTCAGTGAATCATGGTCATTCAAACAACTGCTTAAACTGTCTGTAACAGAAAATGTCTCTGTGCCTCTGAGCCATAACTTAACACTGATGCTTCCCACTGAAAAGCTTAAATCTCAGAGCTGATGCTGCTCTTGCACCGTTTGTAGCCATGCAGCCATAGAAAATTCCAGTGTGCAACACATCTGGGACAAAGTGGACTGTCAGGCGCGTATCTGGTGCATTAAACTAACTTACAACCCACAATGTGATCCATTACATGGTGTAACACGAGTTTACAACAACAGTAAGCTGATGGCAAGGCCACCGTGACCTGAAGTAAAACATTTCTAAGTTACCTCCATCAGTTTGTCTCCCTTCATCACATCTAGATGTAGCCCTTGGGGCGGCTTGCCTGCCCTGAAAGAAAACAGTTAGTGTGGTGAACATGTTCAACATTTACATAGTCTACAATACGGCCATTTGTGCAACGTTGATCATTACAAGCAATACATGAATACCCTAGCTTTGTTTCTCTTGTCATTCTTAAAGGTTTATTTTTAATAACGTGTGTAAAGTTAGCTCATGGAAACGTTTATAGCGGTCGTCATGCAGGAGCAATGCTATCACAGACCAAGGCAAAAGCTAAGACATGTTAAAATGCCCTTTCTATATGATTGGACCCCTGTTCATAACTGACACCCTTAAAATCAAACATATGCAGCATGTTCTTGAAAAAATAAAAATAAAAAACACCACCCAACGCCTAGTTAATGGCAGCGTTAATGGGTTAGCTAGCTTGCATGCTAGCTTGGCTGCTAACGTTAGCTACAGTAACTACAAGCTTCTCTCTCAGTAAAAGATCAGTTATATAAATGAGTGAATGCTGCTTTGCTCATTTGCATCTTGTATTGCATTACAATGAAACAGTTACAACTTCGGCATGTGCATTTTCTCACCATGTTGGACAATCAAAAGGAGGAGCACTTTCTTTGATTATTTTAGTCGCCATCTTGCCTTATCTTCTCATAGCCAAGCTGCATGTTGGGTAAACGTAATTTTGGGTTACTGGGAGTTGTAGTCTTTGGATCATATTACATCCAAACTAGACCACCAAATCTATTTACTGAAATGTATCATGTCCATACTTTCAATTGAAATTGGGCTTGGGTATCATGATTATACTCTCACTGTGTTAACATTTAGCGAAGGAAATTACAGTAAAGAACAACTTTTAATATCCTCAAGATCCACTAGGGGTCCTCAGGTCCCACATTTCTGACTCAAACTAGGTATGCTTCAGTAAAATGTTTTTGAAATGTATATGATTCATGTAGTTGTGGAAAGCTAGTCTTTGAGAAGCTGAAAAAGACTAGTTTCTCAGATGTCATAATTTTGTTGGAAGGACTGTGGTAGGGGTTGTGTCTTCTCTGGTTTCTGAAAAGAACATAGGCTACCTCCATTTTCTTTACACAAGTGTTTGTTAGTCAATGTAGCATTTGATAAGTGACTATCAAGTTGGACCATGGGGAACCCCCTTAAGAGGTTCTACCAACAGACCAGGCTGAGCTTTGAGTGCTTGATTTGGAAAGTGTTGTGGGTTTTGTAAAATGCTGTGAGGGGGCTGTCTTGTCATGTCACAAGGTGGGAGTATGCTTGGTTTATTCTACAGCGCAGAGTAGCACAAGGAAGTGAGTGTGTTGTCTACCATGTGTCTGAGGTAGTTTAAGAGTTCCCTGCATTGATATGTCATGTGGCACTTTGAAGGGCCACTGGAACCAGGATGTATTTGCATGTAAGGTTGGTACAGTGACTAAAATGACATTTGATCAAGAGCTCAGATAACCCTTTTCTGGCTCGGCTGGGTTGTCCATCTGCTTGACATGCAAAAAAAGATGAGGTGTTTTGGATCATTTAGACCTTGAAACAATTATCATAAAGAGTTGATTTTGTCCATTTGAGTGGAGTACATTATCCCTTGGGATGTTATGTGTGCACATTGCAATAAGTTTGCAGTTTCCACATTCGCTCATTCACACACACACACACACACACACACACACACACACACACACACACACACACACACACACACACACACACACACACACACACACACACACACACACACACACACACACACACACACACACACGTGTTTGTTTCACTATCTTTGTGGGGACCCGTGATTGACATAATGCATTCCATAGCCCCTTACCCTAACCTTAACCATCACAACTAAATGCCTAACCTTAACCCTTACCCTCACCCTAACCATAACCTAATTCTAACCCTAATCCTAAAACCAAGTCTTAACCCTTAAACAGACCTTTAACCTTGTGGGGTCCAGCATTTTGGGCCCCACAAGGCTGTGCAGACCCCACAAGTATACTGTATTCCCCGTTTTTTGGACCCCACGAATATAGTAAAACAAGCACACACACACACACACACACACCCACATTGTGACACATTTCCTTATAAAGGTATATATCCTAGAGTATCTTGGTCTATTGGTGATAGCAAGGCTTTACACTGCAATCAGGCTTGATAACTCAGACATCTTCTTTCACTTTACAGTATAATAATACATAAGTCATATCACTTGTTCCCTGCCTGTAAATGCAAGCATTGTGCAAACAGCTCCTGTAACTTCCTCATTCACGTTTGTGGTTTTTGACTGTGAAAGCAACCTCCTTTTATGCTTTGCATGTCATTTGCTGTTGTGTCTTCAGTTTTGATAGCAGCACACTGAGGCAACAGTCATGGCAGGCATGACTGCTTTGCCACTTCAACAATTAATTGCTTCATTGGACAACTCTTGTCTGCCAAAAATTCTACAAGTTTGCTCTGGAGTGTATTTCCAAGGTAGGCATTTCTTTGTTTTATTCATTGTGAATTGAAACTGTGAGGGTAGATGAGGACAAAGCTGAAAAGATATGAGATTATATGAACCGATTAGATCGCTACAAATCATAAACTGTCTGGATTTTTGTTTTGTGTCTGTTTGTATCTATTGCATACATTTATATCTATATATTATACATGTTTCCTTTCTTGCCAGCCCCAAATCAGACATTATTGTAAGCAAATAAGATAGTGAGCATTTGTTTTAGTTGAAATGTTTTTATTGTTCATGGTTGGTAATTAAGTCATTAAATTAAGATTGTGTCACAGTTGAAACAAATAAGAAAACATGCTATTTATGCTTGATATGTCTGCTCATTGTGAAATGTTGATCTTATTATTTAGTTCCTTCTTTGCTCTATTTCCCACTCTCCGATTCAGGTTCTATATATGAAATTTCTGGAAGTGAAGTGTGCTTTTCTACTGGGGATCTAATAAAGGTCCTTAACATTGAGCTCCTATCAGTTTGCTGTGATGACATCAGCAACAATGAGCAGTTTGAGCTGCCTATCAACCACACAGGTTTGTCTGAGCTATAGACAAGATTCACGTGAGAACAGCTACTTTTGTTTCGTAGCTGACCACTGACACTTGTTGTTTCTCAGGTTTGTTCAAAGTTGTTCCGGAGGAGATGCCATACAGTAGTATCAAGGAGATGTTGAGCCTGAGGCCTGTGGGCTTGGAGTCCTGCCTTCCCTTTTCTTTTACCAGCCGCTTCAAGATTACCATTGGCAATTACACAGTGGGAGCCAACAGAGCTTTGACAGTGCTCTCCATTGAGCGGCATGAGGGTGAGGAGGATTATGTGCGCTGCCATGTTCAAGGACAACAGGAAGCCTCTGCAGAAGTGTGTATCCCACTTTCTTCCCAAGGGGAGTTCAAGGAGTGTGAAAGCGAGGAGTGCTTCACTCTGCAGGAGATCATGTCCTCGCCATGCCTGCGTAGTCGAAAGTTTCACTTAATCAACACCACCAAGGGTGAACGAACCCTTGTCCTCAGTCCAATATACCAGGTCCACGCCATCATGAACTGTGAGAATTTCTTACTTTTTCATTTTTATTTGAAAATAAGTTATTATTAAGTTATCTACATCTTATATAGGCCTACATAATGGTTATTATTTTCACATTTCTGTTTATAAGCCACATTGTATTGCACTCAAATATGAATTTGAAGTACTTTTACTTGAGTGTTTCCATTGAATGCAACTTTATTCCTCACCTACACCTGAGAGGCAAATACTGTACTTTATACCACTACATTTATCTCCCAGTTTATAGGCTAGTTATGGGCAGAACCAATTATCATCTCATTAAATATGATGCATTTTTATAGATAACATTACCCAACAGTAAATAAAGTAGTTAAAATTAGCGGTCAGTAATATAATATAGCCTATTGTAATATAATATAACACTCCCACACAATTACTTGTGAGACTTCCACTACATTTTGCTGGTGATAATATAACTGCTACTTTTACTAGTAGTACTTTTGCTTCTGGTAAAGGTTCTGAATATGTCTTCCATCATTGATACAACACACTGTACTCTGGTTAATTTAATTTCATCAAGTGCCTCTATTTCTTTTTCTGACATAATTTTTCTCATTTCCTGTACAGTGAGAAAGAACGTGTTGAAGTTTCCCTCCAGCTTAGAGGTGGATGTGATCGATGTCACTGAGGCGTGTAAGGATGTACATTTTGTGACCCCGCTCAGTCTGACGGAGGTCCACGCCCAGCCAGATAGCTCCTTCCCTACAGTAGTAGAGATATTGGAAGCAGCAGAGAGCAGCTCTCTGTTCAAGTGCAGCTGGCTACCAAAACTTAGTAAGAGCAGCCACCTGATTTTCCACAAGGTAGGAACCTCACCTATGGTTTTATTATCCAACCTGAAGAGCCGCAGGGCACAGCAGTACTTCCTGGCATCTCAGCAATATGGTGGACGATTTCGTAGGCGGCCAAGAGAGTTTAATTCAGTGTATGAGCTGTATGTTGCTTCGATCCAGGCACCAGGCCTGAAGGTCAGCGTAACAAGGAGTTGTGATGGAGTTGAGGAGGAGGGCCTGCCTGCCCTCAGTGTGGGCGAACAGCTGGAGGTTGTTCGCTGCGAAACGATGGAGTTGCCTTGTGAAAGCAGCAAGGAACAGAAGCAGTCCGTTGAGGCTCTTTTGTGTCAGCGCCTCCAAGAGCCAGATGATGACGATGATGATGATGATGAAGAGGAGGTCAAGCAGCAGGTTGAGAGAGAGGATATTCTCATGCCTCTGTACATGCAGGGCCACTTTGTGGAGGTACTCTCTGATAACAAGAAGTACAGACTCAGGGACTTGGGTAAAGAGTTTAATTTGCCGCTGGATGTTAAAGTAGTGAGCCGGGATACTGAACTCGAGACTGATCCACTAGTTGGGTTTCCAAGTCTCAGAATAGAGGGGGCTATGCTAGAGCCCACCATCCAGGCGAGCTTTCCACAAAAGCCAGACGACTGCTTCGAGATCCCAACCCAGTGGCTTTCTATGTCTGTCTTTTTTACCAAGGACCCCCTGCCATGGCCCAACGGTCAACCACCTAAGTGCCATGTGGAAAGCGTTACCGAGGTGACAAACACATTCTTTTATGAATTTAGCAAACACGGCAACTCAGATGCAGCTCCACCACCTCGACCACCAAAGAGAAATCTGTCATCTTCAAAGTCTCCAAAAAAATCATCAAAATCCTCAGGGAAGTCATCCAAACCAGGCAAAAGCATTCCAACCAAGGAGTTAGGAGATTTGACTTTAAACAGCAAAAAAAGGCCCCCAGCTCCCCCTCCTCCGGTCAGTATGGCTTTACATGCATGTTTTACAGTCCCTAGATATATTTAGAATATATTGTGGTCATTTTTACAAGTCTTCCTGTCATATGTCTCAAACTATTCTTTGACACACAGCACATCCTGACATCTGACATTTTCTCACTATTTGACTTTCAGGAAATCTCAAACTGCACATTGCAAACACATCATACTTCCACTTTTCTTTGTAATAAAGCAGTCAAGCGTGGATTAACGCTGAATGTTTCTGACTTCTTAGGGTATCATGGATGATCAACCTCCACCAGTCGTACCCCGAAAGCTGACAGCGGCTGAAATGACAACAGGCAAGGCTCTGCCAAACACTTATGTGCAAAGGGAGGGGAAGACTCAAGGTGAAGCTCTTTCTGCATATTCTATTGCCTAGGTTTCAACCATACTGGCAACACTAATTCTGATGGTATTCTATATTTTTATAGAATTAGTTTTTATTTTAAACAAATATCACAAAAAGATGAAAACCAACAATACCTTTTAACTTGCCCTCTGTCAGGGTTTTGGTATTATGTTCTGTTTCCTGTTTAATTTGTAGTCTGTCTGGTCTCCCTTGTCTTGTCTAGCTTCTTCCTGTCTTTGTTGGTTTCCCGCCTTGTTTGATTGTTTTGCCCCTCCCTGATGTGTTCCACCTGTTTGTATCACCTGTCCCTTGTTAGTGTTCATTACCCTGTGTATTTAGTCTCTCTGTTTCCCTTGTCTGTTGTGGGATTCTTGTTTTTCTGTTAGTGTGTTTTTCAGTGTTTCATGTCGTGGGTTGCTTTAGTGTTTTCTTCATTTTAATAAATCTCTAGTTTGAACTGCATTTGGGTCCTACCCTTCTCTACACGTTGACACCCTCTCTGTCTGTGGCACCCAGCCCAATGCCTATTTGTTCCAACTGAAGATGTAAATATTTATAAACAGGTCATGAATATATAGTTATTAAAACAGAGACGCTTATTGAAACAGAGGGGCTCTGAAGTTTGTAGCAAATCAAGCAGTCAAGCAGGAGCAAATAGTGCATTTTGAACAGCGAGGAGAATGGCAGGAAAAACAAAAGGGTTGGCAAGCAGGGGAAGCACATTTGATCATTTATCAGAATCAGATAATTGAATTCATATATAATGTGTCTTCTATATTGTTTATTATAGATTATCAGTGTGTTTTCTTGCAATCATATAGAATATTGCTGCAACAGCAAAATTGCGGACCGCTAACAGATAAACTACTCAAATAACAAAAAGGAGTAGGCCTACACATGTAAGGAGAAAGTAAAAATATCTTTGCCAGTTGAACCTAAATTTGACTTAGCAGCAACAGTAATGTTTACAACAGCAAAGTCAATATATAAGCCCTAGGGCCCGTAGCCTAAAGTACTGGGTTTCTGTATCCATCCCTAAATAAACTGATTTTCCTTATTCATTCACACGTCCGTATCGCGACGACATGAAAATACTATGGGTCAGCCCTACTACAGATGAACATTTAATAGGCCTATCTATATTCATAGACACAACCGCTGACTATTCCTGTAACAATTTGGCCACAATTAAGAATATTGACCATACACGGTTGAGCCATATACTGATTTTGACCTAGTCTTGTTTGTCTTTTAGCTGTATATGCTGACAGTGAGAAAAATATAAAATATTGTGAATATTATTAATCAATAAACTGTACCCCTCTTACCCCCCAGTGCCGCTGTGTGATGTTGCAGCAGATGTGGACAGCGACCATGACTATGAAACTGTAGACGACACTTTTACGACGATGATGAAAAAAGCACAAGAGAACGTCATGTTTTACTAAATATTACCGCAACAGCAAAATATCTCATATGGGCAGTGGGCCCCCTTATCTTGAATAATTTTATGGCAATATACCAAGGCATAGATTTATATTCTGAGACTTTGCAGTCAGACCAATCAAATTGTCCATTGAATCCTAAATATTGTGATTTCATTTCATGCTGAAAATAATTAGTTTAACACAAGGTTAGATATTTCAGTTAAGTATTACATTATTCAGCAATAAACTCCTGACAGTATATTGCATCTGTGAGGACCTGTGAGATCATTTGGTGTCGAGACAACACCCAACATCCCTGCTTCTCATGTGGTCAGCGGAACTCTTTCATTCTTCGTCCATTCATTTCTACGCTCAACCCACTTCATCCTCTGCAAGGTTGTAAGTGGCTGTTGCCGTGCTTGTAAGGTACAACACCCACAAACTTTGATTGCAAAATCAGTACCCTTGTAGTATTTATTGTTGTAGTATTTAATACAGCACCTTTGTGCTTTTTGTTCAAACTTGTTAGCAAAGCATTGATCTAACCATATGGTAGTTCTGGGGGCTGTAGCTTGTATTTTTGTATTCAACAGCAACACCCAGTCTAATACAACACCACAAAAAACAGCCTTAAAAAAAAACCTTGTCTAAAACAAATTGCAAAAATGCATATTTATAAGCTTCACATATGTTGTAATAGTATACAATTTTATTGTACAGGCATTTAATGTATATGGCAACCTCCTGCAGTATACATGTAGCATATATATGTAGTATACAGTCTTTATTAGGAAGCAGTCTTAACCTAAAAAACCCACAAAATTGCAGCTCTGTAGCTTCTCATTGGGTCATGTTACGGTAATGCAGAATCTCTACCAGTGGTCACAGCAAACTATGTGAGAACACAAAAAGGTGCCACGTTTTATCAAATCCTGCTTTTGTTGTAGTTTTTATTTAATTGAAATTACTCTCTGGAGGTGTTGACTCACTGCCACAGAAATAACAAAATAAGGTAATGTTGTGTAAACTCTCTATTTCTTTTGAGGTACAAACATACTGTAGATTTGTCTGGATTTTGTTTTTGTACTTTAGACATCCATCATCATAAAAAAGTGGCTACAAAATGCGCTTAGACTTATTTGGTTTACTCAAATTTTGTTAAAACCCGTTTACTGTGTGAACCAGAGGAACCGTATCGACAGATGTCTCGATCTACATTTTTGCATCATGCCCAATCAATTTGAATTTGCCACAGGTGGACTTAAAGTAAAGACAAACACCTAAAGTGTGACCCTAAGATACAATATGCAAAAATCTGTTTGTGTAAATGTCCATGTAAAAGAGTAATTTCTGTATTTACATCTTAATAAATTTGCACAAATTGCTTGTTCATCAAGGGCTTGTGATTTTTTTACAATTAAGGTTTAATGCAACAAAATGTGGAAAGGTGAAAGGGCCTGAATAATAAAGCCCACTTTACAGACTATATTGGAGCGGTTAGAAAAATATTTCAAATGTATCTATGTAAATTATAAAACATAAGAGTTCCTGGTAGATGACCCAACTGTATAATCTTTAATTTTGGCAAAAGTAAGTTACATAGACAAAAATAAATTGAATACTTGCTTTCCAAATCTTTAAAATTACAAACACTGCTTTACAATGGAGGTGGTAAATACAGAACAGTATTAACTGCCAACAACAGTTTCTTCAACAGCAACACCTTTGGGACTCGCAAAATAGCAGAAGCAACCTCAGGAATATATGTAAACCGAAAGGTTTCCCCAAACCTAAACCATGTGTTCTTCAACTAACAACCACGACAGTACCTAAACAGAGAAGGATTCTTAGAATGTCACTCAGTTCTGCGGCATTATTGTGATTTAGTTGTTAGCTATGAGTTCTAAAAACTGAATAACTTCTATCAGGTTAAACTCAAATAAGTGGTGCCAAAAGGTGAAGCAATCTAATCATCATTGTCTGTTGATTTGTAGTGATCTTCGTCGATAGTAGAAAAGATGTGACCTTCGTTGCTTAGGAATTCCACTGCTTGCCTGTTAGAGAACAAAGAGAAATATGAATATTTTGAAGCCCTTTTTTATATATATATATATATTCTTCAAGCAAAGCACATACAACTTTTCAACTTAAAAATGGTCTGCGGCTTCTGATTTCCACTATATTTACTAAAGATGTAGCTCTTTGACACATTTATAATCGGAGCGGCAGCAATTATTGATCGAGAAAATTAACTGGCGATTATTTTAACCATTTAAGTAAATTTTCAAGCAAAAATGTCAAACACTTGATGGTTCCAGGTTCTCAAGTATGAGAATTTGTTGATTTTCTTGGTCTTACATTATAGTAAAATCAATATTGCAGTTCCCCACAGGCAAAACATACCTGAGGAAACACAAAAGAGGGAATTTTGGACTAAAAAGGCTGTAGCTTGTCATGATACCCACTCCATTTGACTAACTGTTGAAGCCCCATATTAGCTGCATTTTAATGCAGAACACGGACTGTAGTGCTTCACAAGAGATCCCAAAAAAAATCCACATCACAAAAAAATAAAAATAAAAAATAAAACAGATTACATGTTTTTTTTTTTAGAGGTTTGACAGCAAAACAGTTTTTTTTCTTCTTTTTCTCGGGGTGAAGAAGAAGACTCCTGTTCCTGAAATTTGGATTTTGAATACGTGTGGTCCTCCATGTTTCCTTTTTCAAACTTGCCGGGGCCGGGAAGCTACGATACCCATTAGCAGCATTAGCAGCACCTGGGAGTTTATCATGTGACAGTGAAAACGCGAGAGGCGGAGCAGTATGTCGTGTATGTCCCTTACCGGCTAACATATTTCAAGATGGCGCATGAATATGGAGCGTCTACCCCAGTTCATGCAAATGCAAATGTAAAATTTCAAGCCAAAAGGAATACTTGTAATTGATGGTGGTGGTAAATATTTATGAAAAAAGGACAAGTTTGTGAACGGGCAACACAAATTTTCAGAATGAACAACTAAACACGTTACACACCGGACCTTTAAAGCTGGACAAAAAGAACAGTAGCGAGGTTACCATAGATGTCAATAGCGGGGAGATTCCTGGAATAGGTTTAGGTTTTACAGTTTATTAGCAACATCCCTTACTGCAACAGATTATTTTTTTCATCAGATAACGCCTTCAGATGGTGTGAGAATGCACATTTAGGACATCTGTGGTCAAGCTAGCTAAGAAAAGAGAACTAAACTTTTCTTACTTTATGACAGCCAGACTCATGACATTGAGTCTCTGCTTTAGGTCCTGAATGCTGATGCCCTGCGGGTCTGGGCAGCCTCTTATCAAACTCAGAACCTTGTGAGATGAAAACAAACAAAAAGAAAAGACGTATTAAAACATGCACATAGCGTCAAACTGCAAATACAGAAGCATCCTTCAATTAAAGAAACTTCTATTTGTGAATCCATTACTTTTTTTCTGAGTAAGCTATTTTTATGTCATTGTGACAGTAGTTACAGTTAAGAAGGACAGGAAGTATGACAAACTTAACACTGTGCAGTGCAACGTTTTTCTCGGTGCATTAGGATTGACAAAAACACTGACACTGATGTTCTTGTTACATTAGTGTTTTATTAGCAAACAGCTTGCTTTGATGAAGACGGTCGCATATTTATGTTCACAGATCATTGTTAAAAGGCTTTTTTTGTGTGTTTGTAAAGCTTAAAAATATACAGTGCCTTGCGAAAGTATTCGGCCCCCTTGAACTTTTCTACCTTTTGCCACATTTCAGGCTTCAAACATAAAGATATAAAACTGTAATTATTTGTGAAGAATCAACAACAAGTGGGACACAATCATGAAGTGGAACGAAATTTATTGGATATTTCAAACTGTTTTAACAGATAAAAAACTGAAAAATTGGGCGTGCAAAATTATTCAGCCCCCTTAAGTTAATACTTTGTAGCGCCACCTTTTGCTGTGATTACAGCTGTAAGTCGCTTGGGGTATGTCTCTATCAGTTTTGCACATCGAGAGACTGAAATTTTTGCCCATTCCTCCTTGCAAAACAGCTGGAGCTCAGTGAGGTTGGATGGAGAGCGTTTGTGATCAGCAGTTTTCAGTTCTTTCCACAGATTCTCGATTATTTGTGAACCATTCCATTGTAGATTTTGCTTTATGTTTTGGATCATTGTCTTGTTGGAAGACAAATCTCCGTCCCAGTCTCAGGTCTTTTGCAGACTCCATCAGGTTTTCTTCCAGAATGGTCCTGTATTTGGCTCCATCCATCTTCCCATCAATTTGAACCATCTTCCCTGTCCCTGCTGAAGAAAAGCAGGCCCAAACCATGATGCTGCCACCACCATGTTTGACAGTGGGGATGGTGTGTTCAGGGTGATGAGCTGTGTTGCTTTTACGCCAAACATAACGTTTTGCATTGTTGCCAAAAAGTTTGATTTTGGTTTCATCTGACCAGAGCACCTTCTTCCACATGTTTGGTGTGTCTCCCAGGTGGCTTGTGGCAAACTTTAAACAACACTTTTTATGGATATCTTTAAGAAATGGCTTTCTTCTTGCCACTCTTCCATAAAGGCCAGATTTGTGCAGTATACGACTGATTGTTGTCCTATGGACAGAGTCTCCCACCTCAGCTGTAGATCTCTGCAGTTCATCCAGAGTGATCATGGGCCTCTTGGCTGCATCTCTGATCAGTCTTCTCCTTGTATGAGCTGAAAGTTTAGAGGGACGGCCGGGTCTTCGTAGATTTGCAGTGGTCTGATACTCCTTCCATTTCAATATTATCGCTTGCACAGTGCTCCTTGGGATGTTTAAAGCTTGGGAAATCTTTTTGTATCCAAATCCGGCTTTAAACTTCTCCACAACAGTATCTCGTACCTGCCTGGTGTGTTCCTTGTTCTTCATGATGCTCTCTGCTCTTTAAACGGACCTCTGAGACTATCACAGAGCAGGTGCATTATACGGACACTTAAAAAAGTTTGAAATATCCAATAATTTTCGTTCCACTTCATGATTGTGTCCCACTTGTTGTTGATTCTTCACAAAAATTACAGTTTTATATCTTTATGTTTGAAGCCTGAAATGTGGCAAAAGGTCGAAAAGTTCAAGGGGGCCGAATACTTTCGCAAGGCACTGTATTTAATTATCAAATTAACAGTAAATGTCAAGTACATTGGAGACAATTTAGGCTTTCATTGTCAAGTGTGGGGTCAGCATCCAGGACACACTGACTGAGTGGTCCCTCTGTGTTTACATTAGAGCTGGGCAATATATCGATATTATATTGATATCGTGATATGAGTCTAGATATTATCTTAGATTTTGGATATTGTAATATGGCATAACTGTTGTCTTTTCCTGGTTTTAAAGGCTGCATTACAGTAAAGTGGTAATTTTCTGAACTTAACCAGACTGTTGTAACTGTTCTATTATTTGCCTTTACCCACTTAGTCATTATATCCACATTACTGATGATTATTTATGAAAAATCTCATTGCGTAAATGTTTTGTGAAAGCACCAATAGTCAACACTACAATATCACTGCGGTATCGATATCGAGGTATTTGGTCAAAAATATCGTGATATTTGATTTTCTCCATATCGCCCAGCCCTAGTTTACACATATAATAATGGAGCAAACCTTTCTAAAACTAGTGCATTTTAAAATTCTAATATTGGTATATGATTTAAGCTCACCTGATTCTGGTTTGCGCTTAACCCATTGTTAGTCATGTCGGTAGCACCTGCATAGCTCCCTCCCATGCTTCCCGTGTTTCCCAGGTTGCCCGGTCGCGACATGGGCATGACGTCACTGCTCATTCTTCCTCCGGCACCCGTCTGAAAGAGAAACAGAACTAAATTGTTGTAAACATGTCCCCTCGTGTTAAAAACGCTGAGAAATGCTAAATTGACTACACACCAGTGTTGGTGCGTGCTGAAACCAGGCATAGTATACTCTCCTCAGATACAAGTTGTCCGACGAACAGCCTTTTAATAATAGCACCGCTTTTCAGCATCACATTGATTTGTTTATGCCAGATTATCAGTATCTTTTTAAATGATGACTTAGCCGATTTGTCCAGTACTAACTTTAGCAAAGCATTCTTTAACATAGGTACTATTTATTTATTAAGAACTGACCTAACCCGACCTCCTCAAATGATGGGTTTGCAGCAGCAAACAATACAGACTGATGAGGTTTATGCGTAGGAGTTCTCACCATGGTCTGAGATTTGCTGAGTGCCATGTGCGCTTGGACAACCTCCAGCATATGCGAGGTGATCTCATTCATGTCCTCAACGGGCCTGACGCTGAATGCCACGATAGATCGGTGGTTCTGAAACAGGAAGACAAAGATTCAGTAACGCTGAATTCTGTGCATACTGCACTATGCTATACATTAGAAACACTTTCAAAACATAAAATGTTCAGTACAATTACAGCTGCTCATGAAACAAGCTTATATCTACCAGCAACTTAAAGGTCACATAGTCATGTGGCCTCGCAAAGACGTTAGGACGGTAAACTCACCTGAAAGGAGCGCAGATTGCCAGAGACTTTGACATACGTGCCCGGAGGCAGGACGGTGCTGTCCACACCGGGATCCTATACAAACCGAGACAACAGGGTTGCTAAGGGGCTGAATTTGAGTAGTTTACCAACAAAAGATATGCTACAGCTTCTGAACAAGCAAGAATAAAACAATGTTTAGTTTTTCCAACAGGAATATGTTGAGTTAGTGCATTCTTGTGGCAAAAAGTGTGGGATTATTGCCACAGCACGTAACATAATGTTACATTTGGTCTGGGCCTTTTCAATCTTAATTCATAATGGTATGAGTGTCTCTAACCTAGCTTTAATCTTAACTCATGTATATATTGCACATTTTACACTTATGTGACTTTTATGCACACTAATGCTTGCGTTCATCACTATTGGTATTGGGTTTTATTCATCATGTGTTTATATTTAAACAGACAAGTGATTCATGATTCTCTCACAAGTCACTGAGATGAAATAAAACGGCGGAATATTTTGTAATTGTTTGAGCAAGGATAAAAGCACCGTCGCTGACCTCTGTGTCTACCCACTGCTTCACATCCATGGGAGCACCGGTCATGTCGTCGACCTTATACTGGATGTTCGTCATGGATTTGTCTGTGCTCCTGATGATACCCAAAATGGTAACCTATGACATAAAACATGAACTGTTATCCAACAGTGAGATCAAGAAGGTTAAATAGCTACATTATTATTATTATTATTATTATTATTATTATTATAATAATAATAATAATAATAATAATAATAATAATAATAATAATAATAGGGGTGTATCAACATGCTGTAGTGTAGCATCTCTTGAGTAAGTACATGATGCACCAAACAATTCATAAGTTGTCCCCAAATTATTTGTGGGGGGTTTTGGGGCAATTTTCCTCTTTCTCTGACAATAGCTAATGGTTTATTCTGGCAGCATTGTGGTCCTCGTCACTGTTGACCCACCCATCTATTTCATCCAGAGTGAAACTTTAGGAGGGAGGTTGTAACTTGCACAATGGCTAATCTAATGTTGAGAATTCTTGAAGAATGATAATTTGATAATGATAATAAACCAATAATTTTGACAACTAGGGATGCTGCTGCTGCTAACAATCACTTTCATTATTGACTGATCTGATGCTTATTTTCTTAATTGATTAATCGTTGTTCTCTATAAAAATGTCACAAAATAAAGAAAAGTGCCCATTTTATTTTCCCAGAGCCCAAGATTAAGTATCCCTTTAAGTAATTTCCCAAACAAAAATGCCAGACATTTACTAGCTCTAGCTTTCAAATCAGGATTTACTGCTTACTTACTCCTTTTTGTATCATTGTATATTGAATATCTTTGAGTTTTAGACTGTGGTTGGACAAAAAAGGTAATTAAAGACATCATCGATGTCATGTCATGTCCCCATATAGAAGCCAAAACGTTTGATAACGTGATATAATAAACGATAGAGATCAACAGATGAATGTAGTACTCTTTCAGCCGTATGCAATTACACCACCAGACACTATTGAACAAAATGTTCAGTTACTGCTTTGCTTCTGCTTACCTGGGAAACTTCCACATCTCCTACTTTGAAGGCTTCATCAGCCTGGGAAGCAGACATCATCTGAGACACTGTGCAGGGGATTATCTGTGTGGAACGGGTTCTCTGCAAAACATATACACACAGTCAGTGTTTCCATAATTACACAGAAGTATGTGAGCACATGCTTAAATGGGAAAAAGAGGCTATGTTTCTTATAGGATAAACCTAATCTATTTAAAATGTGAATTTGCAACTTTAGGAATAACGTTATTTTGATTGACGTTAAGCACAATTGTATTGCTCTACATCGGTTTCAAGTTTAGATTGGAATTAAAAGAAGTTGTAGTGTAGTCTTCAGTATCGTTACAAACCCCTTTCTTCTCTCCTCCCTGGGATAGGGCAGGTGATGCAAAGCCTCCTGGAGACTGAGTGTAACCTCCGCCCATACTCTCACTGTGCCCTCCTGAAAAAGCAAGACAGGCATAGACAGCTGATATAAGGAGCGGTTTGCTCTTCCCATTCAACAGTCGTTTTCATCAACTCACGTTTACGTTACCATCAAAGACACAACAACAAAGAGGCAAGTTAGTCAACCTAACGTTAGCCGCAGCCAGACAACGTCAACAAGCCGACTCGACCACTTTATGAACGCAAAAGTGCGCATAAAAAAAACTCACCCTGGTTCCACATGTTGGTTCCTTGTTATTAAATCAATAAAAACTAATCTGAAATGTTATTAACAATGTGTAGCAGGAACAACCGCACGCAGCTCTGTAGATTTCCTTGTGTAGTCCCGCGCGCCAAACACTCAATACACCGCGCATGCGCGTAGCAGAAGTCCCGCGAAATCTTGCCAACGGTTGGCTGTCACCCAGGATGTTTTTAGCCCTGATTCTGGGTTGTCAGGCAGTTGTTCCTCTCTGGAGGACACATGCCGTATTTGTAGCGGTTCCAACAATTAACAATGGCCCTACCCATACCGTAAGCGTTTAATTACAAACCTCGGTTGATATAGCTTGTTGGGGGCGGTATACAGCCTCGGAGAAAAGAGTGCCTGAAAGGTATGAGTCGGGGTAAAATAGTATTGCGCTGTCATCTAAGCCTGTGCTGCCTTCTGGTCCTGCTGGAAATATTGATTGTTGTTCTCTTAATACATCCATGATTGTAGCTTACTATGAATGTCCAACAATAACTTTTGCTATCGCTGCTAAAACGCTAAACTTCATAGTATCATTTAGCCTACTTGATTACTTTTCTCAGTTAGTAAACGTTAGGTGGCTTAATGCATATTTATACTACTAATGTCTATATCATGTAGCCTATGTATTAAGAGAACTACCTAACGTTACAACTCTTCTTCTGGAGTAATATCTTACTGTCTACATTGAAATATAGGCCTATTCCAATTCCAAAAAAAATAATTATCTACCGTTAAATTATAACTCCATCTCACATCGTTCTGCCTTTTTTATATTCAATAAAATGTTACATTTACAGTGTAACAAGAAATGCACGCCATAAAAGGCAACTTAAGTAGGGCTTTGATATTTTATTTTTATCCCATATGGGATTCGGCTCTCAAGAACCCGGATCTGATGCCTTTTTATGGCATTCTCAAATAAGCCTATAAATATATATATATATTGGTCTAGTCATTAACACTGTTTCAATATCTAAATAAAAATCTTTGGAGTATTTGTAGCCTATGTTGCTTCATATATACCGGTTACAGCCTAGTTGGCCGGCTTTTCCTTTTCAGAAAAATGCATATTGACGTTTAAACTTCTTAATACGCCATACAGGTGTAGTAGCCTACACAGTTCTATTCAGAGGTAGGTGGATAATCTTCGTTTTACATTTAAAGTTTTAACAATGGAGGGAACACAATATAAAGTGTCTCATGAGTAGCCAAATAAACGGACCACTTTCAGGCCAAAGACGCGTCATGAATAGCTGTTATCTTATCTTGTTTTGCCCTTTAAAGACTTACCTCTCATACCTGGACTTGACTTTTTTCGGACGTTTGCTTTCCTCAAAGAGTTCAACATGTCCACAGTAAGGCTGCTCCTATCTTGTCTACTTTTAAAAGAGGTCATTGCACTGTCAGGTATGTAGCTTGGTTATTGTTGTATAAAATTAGGCGAGATGTTTCTTGAATAACTCCCATCGTGCAGGGACAACATCATGTGCGTATTGCGATTCGTTTTTATCTAGGAAACTTCTGGCACATCACGGATCTGCACTGGGACCCAACATACAATCTGACCGATAATCCTGAACTTGTGTGCGCATCAAGTGGCACACGACCTGCGGCCAATGCGGGGACATTTGGAGACTATGCTTGTGACTCACCCTGGCTCCTTATAAACTCCTCTGTGTACGCCATGAAGGATATTCTACCAGACCCGGACTTTATTTTATGGACAGGGTATGTATCCACTTTACGGTTGATTGTAACTTTATTGCTGACTTGTGGAGTCCCAAGTCCATCTCCAGAGAGAAATTTATGTGCAGCTTCGTACTGTTTTTAACCAGATATCATGCACTATAGGGACACAGCTTGGAAGTATTTCAAGTGACAGTATATTGCCTGTGGGCCTCCTTTGTAAATTATATTCAGACTCTGCTTTAGTAAACCCTCATCAACTGTGGGGTCCAAAATATAATCACTTTCCCCGTTTAGCATGTAATCCTAAAACTATCTACTAGTTCTTGTTTTTCTTCTCAGAGATGACACACCGCATGTACCCAATGAGGATCTGGGAGAAGAAGCAGTGCTCCACATTATCAGCAGTCTTACCCACATTATAAATCAGGTGTTTCCAAGTAAGTGTGAGGTCAAGAGACATCCTGTGTATTTAAGGGAGAAAACATCAGAGATCAACATTTACTGTAGTGTTGCAGTATTGATGAACCCGTGTTATTGATAAAACCTTCTTTAGACACTAAAGTTTACCCTGCCCTGGGCAACCATGACTACCACCCTAAGAGCCAGCTTCCTGCAGGCCCAAACTACATCTATGACCAAACAGCAGAAATGTGGCAAGGCTGGTTGGATCCAGAGTCCCGTGGAACATTTAAAAAAGGTTGGTTGGAGTCTCCTGTGATACTTAGATGTTATTTTGATATTAACACAATTGCTTTTCTAAGAATCACTAAAACACCTTATGACGCATGGCATTATACATTTGAAAGCACACGTCCAATTGTGTCATGCATTTTCTTCAATATTTTTCTTTACACAGGTGGATATTACACAGAAAAGCTGCTGAATCGAACAGGGTTCAGGATGCTGGTCCTCAACACTAATCTCTACTATGACCAGAACAAGGCAACCCAGGACATGGACGACCCAGCTGGCCAGTTTAGCTGGGCGGATCAGGTTCTTACAGAGGCTGCCAACAACAAAGAAAAGGCAAAGCATCTTGTCTATCTGTGCTTTGCAACAGTGGTTAACTTTGATTTAATGGCATGTTTGAATTACTGCTTAGATATCAATAAATCTATCAGTGAGTAATGAATACCTAACTGTTCTTTTTAACGCTGGTTACCATAGTTAACAGGAAGAATACTTTCAGTTTACATCCCCTATATGAATGATTATCTCCTAGAAAAGATATCAACATTTTTACAACCAAAACACTCCCTAAATCTTAAGGAGCTCCAGCCCAATTTCAAAGCCAGCCTTGCAAAAAGATGAATTGAAATAGTAGAGCTCTGACTACAGGGAACGGAAATAGATAATTTTTGCTAACTCTACATTGGTTTCTTTACTAGGTGTACATCACTGGCCATGTTCCCCCAGGTTTCTTTGAGAAGAAGAGAAATAAGCCATGGTTCATGCCTTCATTCAACAAGCTATACTTGGATTTAATTCAGAAGCATCATTCAGTCATACTTGGACAGTTCTTTGGTCATCATCATACTGATAGCTTCCGAATGTTCTACAACTCAGAGGGTAAGGCTAGACTGTTGTAGTACTATTGCTTTTCCTTGTTTTGCATTGGGGTGTTTGGTTGGTATTTAAATGATTTACTTTTTAATTTCTGGACTGCGGTGCACAGTGCTTCTCACATTAAGTGTCCAAATGTTACCTTTTGGCACATAATACTGTGGTAATCAGAGGTGATGGCCCTTCTGTTTGTACAGGCTCTCCTATCAGTACGATGTTCCTGAGTCCAGGTGTCACACCGTGGAAAACATCACTTCCTGGAGTCATGGATGGAGCCAACAACCCTGGGATTCGTGTCTTTGAATATGACACCCAAACACTCCTAATCAAAGTAGGTCAAGACCAGTCTGTATAGATTCTATTTAAATATGTTTAGGAGCCTTTCTAAGCTGCAATATACAGTCTCCACATAAGCACCTAGCGCTTTTATTGTTCCGGTTTCTGTTTCTTAAACCACTTTTTGAATACTCAGGATGTGGTGACCCATTACTTGAACCTCACTCGTGCTAATGCAGCACGCGGACGCTGGGAAAAAGAGTATCGACTCACAGAGAGCTTCAGAGTGCCAGACGCCTCCCCAGCCTCCATGCATCAGGCTCTGGAGCGCATTGCTAGTAGCCACTGCTACCTACAAAAGTACTATGAGTTCAACTCTGTCAGCTATGATCTGACAGAGTGTAACAGTGACTGCCGTGTTGACCACGTGTGTGCAGCAAGAGAGGTAGACTTTGACAGGTATGAACACTGTCTGGAAAAAGAAGGGGCCGCTGCCATTTATGGTGGGTTTCTACCGCTCCTCTCCGTGGCTGTAAGTTTGGTGTTTGCCAATTAGTAGTGATCATCCATAATGGATCACTATGGTCCTGTAAATATTTAACAATAAACATCACAGGTTTTCCTCTTTTAAATCATATGCCATCTATAATGTAAGTGAGTCATGCACTAGATGTACTTAAGCAGGGAAACAACAACCTTTGGCTTCAGCAATCTTTGATGTGGCCTCTTGACGTTGGTTTATTGGTGCTGGGTTTAATACTGTATTCCCAGTCAATAGAAAACAAGTATGTGGTATTCATGTGGCTCAAGAGGCTAAAGTAGACTTTTGTCAAATGTTTATTTTCCCCAAGCTTTAACTGTCAAACTCTGCTGTATCTATTTAATAAAACCAGAAATGGCTAAAACAGTTGTTTATTGGTTGAATGTTATTTTAGAAGCAAGAATCAATACGCGAGTATCAGTATTATCGCCACTGTAAATCTGTTGATTAATATCAAATTGCACTTACTCATGCCTATATAACTTAAAAACAATCAAACTTGTTAATAAACATATCAGATACAGCTGCATTATCTGGG
This sequence comes from Zingel zingel, assembly GCA_023566125.1. Lineage (NCBI taxonomy): Eukaryota > Metazoa > Chordata > Actinopteri > Perciformes > Percidae > Zingel > Zingel zingel. The sequence continues at coordinate 12,034,986 of CM042321.1, read as the reverse complement.
TTCTATCATTTTTTATTTTATCTTTATTTAACCAGGAAGAGACTCATTGAGATTAAACGATTAAAAATCTCTTTTTCAAGACCTAGCCAAGACAGGCAGCATCATGCTTCCTGTTATCCTATATCACTATATAAAGATTGAATGTCTATTTAATTACTGTCAGTAAAGTAGCGGAATTCAAAATGTCATAATGTGACAGATGCTGGACTTTGCACCTGCTGTGAAGACACATTTATTGAGTATGTGCTTGAGCAGTGTATTTGATTGACACATAAACAATAATGTGGCAGTCCTGGGGTTACAATTCAGTTCATACACTTTGGTCATGACAGTGTATTGATTAGTTGATGAGTCTGTTCACATGATCAGGACCTGTTTAGCTGAGGTGAAAGGCTGCATAGCTGTGCCCAGAGCTTTGTTGTAGTCTCGGAGGCCCACCTCGGTGCAGGCAGGAGCTGTCAGCTTTCCCTGCTGAATGAGGTGGCACAGTTCATCCAGCATGGCTCTGAATGCCCTCCCATCTAAAAGAGAAAGTTAGTATAATTTCTCATTAAATTCATTTTAAGAGACTTATTTTGATGAAAGAGGAAACTCCATGCCGACTCACCGCTTGAGTGACCTCTCTTCCACTGTGTGACCCAAAATCCCCGAATCTTCACATCCTTGAAAATAAGAGCACTCTGGAGAGAACAAGTTAAGTAAGCATGCTGAGAGAAAAGTATTTCTGTGAAATGTAATGCGAGACTTTATCTTACCACAGGGACAGTAACTGGCTGTTTGGCCATCCCTCCATATGTCACCATAGATCCTCCAAACCTGGAATATATGGGAATTATGTCATGTTCCGATCAGATTTTCTCTTCAGTGAAAGATATTAGATCATGTCAGCAAAGATGATTCAATATCCTCACTGTAGATGACGTAGCAGTTCTGTTGCGCTCTTGCCTCCGACTCCATTCAGTGCCAGTTTAGGCTTTGGACAGGTCTTTTTAAAAGAAAAAAACATAATTATGACTGTGCTTCTTCACCAATAGCTAAAGCCACTTGATCCTATTTTTTAGGATGTCTTCGGACCCACAGACCTTGAACAGTTCCTTCATCTCAGGCCTCCTCAGTGCCTCTTCTTTGATCACATGAGTTCCTCCCATGGCCTTCAGCCTATCACTGAGCTGTGTGAACTCTGGCCTTTGAAAAGGAAGAATCAATGAACAAGTGCATTAGTCATAAATTCTAGCACACAAAACTCTCCCTCCGTTACCCTTGGACAAAAGACCCCATTATCTCACAGTCAGGTCAACTGATTACCTGAGCCAATGATTCACACTGAGAAGTTTCCTCTCCTGAAAAGACTTAATATACTTGTTTACCTGTCTCTGACGACGTTGATAGTGTTTATTCCCCTCGCAGCAGCAATCTGTATTACAGCCTGCCCAACTCCACTGTTGGCTGCATTCTGGATCACAGAATCCCCTGCAAGGACAGCAGGTTGAGGGAAACTGTCACATGATGGCTAAAACTACTGCACAGCATGTCATGTTTTCAGAGATAACGTAGGCAGAAATACAGCATCCTCAAATCTCCATTTAGATCTGTATATTATCAGCACCTAAATTGGGCTCGTTGTTCCCGTCATGTGTCCACCAGCTTGCTTGTTGGTTAATGGACACTCACGGAACTTTGAAGGTGCAGGATTCCTTCCTATGCAAGGTCACGCTGCAAATACCAGCCCATAAACTTGACCAAGGAAGTGGCTTTAACTTCACTGACCGAAGTGAGGACTAGTCATGTAAGTCACCTGTGCTTTAGTGGTATTTTAAAAAACTTTCTTTTCTTTTAAAATATTGGTTGTTACATTATTACTGATAGTTTCTGCAACCAGGGGGCAGATGGTTTCATCAATCTGCTTGCTAAAAAAGCAATTTAACCAACATTTTCTTTTGAAAGTGGAACATAATGAGTAAAATAAAGGGACTCCTTCTATGTCTACCCCTGTATGTGTAATCCAGGGGCTTGTGGTTCTATGAAAGAAAAATAATGTTCTGACTGGAAATGATTACCTGGCTTGAGATCTTCAAAGTCAGAGAGCATCCTGAAGGCAGTGCAGGGATTCACCCCCAGTGTGGCAGCAGACAACAAGGGAATGTCATTCGACAGCGAGATGACATCGTCCTCTGCTAGAACTGCCTCTGTCCTCCACGTCCCTGTTCACACAAACGTATAAAACTCTTAAGAGCTCATGTTGGGAGACATAATTGTGAATGTGTGGACTCATTTATGTAATTCAAGCTTTTTTTTTTTCTTTTTACCTAGACCAGCATCTTTTGGAATGACCCAGTCTCCTGTTTTGAGGGACTTCACCTGGCAACCCACCTCTATGACCTGGGCCACTCCTTCGTTGCCCCCAACTGCTGGGAGGTCAGGCAGGATAGCATAAGTACCTGATGAACAATGTCAGATAAACCACTGATCTTAATACCTAAAAACATAAATACTGTGTTTTGTTCCTGTTGGTAGAGCTGCTTTCAAATTGAGCTACTGCTTGGGTGCTGCTGTTTAGTGTAGAGGTAACCAAAAAACCAAATACCTTGAATCATGTTAATGTCAGATGGGTTGATTGGAGCTGCCAGCATTTTAACCAGGACATCCTTCTCACCCATGGGGGGCAGATCTACATCTTCCAACCTGGCAACCAAATAAACTCACATATACAAAAGCATATGTATACTCCATACTGTTTTTTGGTTTTGTGACAGAATTATAATGTATTAAATACAGCACATCAGACTATCACAGATAGATAATGTATTAAATTAGTCAATTAACAGAAAAGCAATAACCATTTTCAAAATCAATTCATTGTTTGAAATATGTATCTGTTTGTTCCAGCTTCTCAATATGGGGATGTGTTGCTTTCATCTGTCGTCAATTGATTAGCACTGGGATTAAGACTGTTGGTAGAACATTACAAGCAATTGCATATGACATCTTTGTGTGTGCGAAATTTTGATTGACATTTTTCCAACTTTTTATGACATTTTCAAACAATTATTCTATAAATGTATCGATAATGACAATATCTGTTAGCTGATGCCTTATTCCACATTCTACTCAGGAAAGCTATAACAGCCACTAATAGTTTAACGAGGTTAAAGTTAATTCTCAACCATTGCATTGCACCACCATACCATTTTTTTTAGTCATCGTCTTATTATTTGTTTGATACACTTCCGATAAAGCATATATGTATTGTGTTTTCGAGTGTGGAATGTGCTTATTGTTGCCCCTTGTGGCCATTAGGGGAAAACAACCACTACAACTGCGGTTCTGACTAACCGTCAAGTACCAGTAGGTGTATTTTTGCCCTCCGAGCTGAGGGGGCAGCAATGAATGAGGCCATTGCGGCTTCGCACATCATGAAAAGGCGAAGAAGAAGTTCCACTTGAAAACTTACTTGGACAAGCGACACAAAGATAAGATTTATACTTTATCATGAGTATTTTTTTAACCGTATTTAAAAATTTTACAAAAGAAAATACCTCAAAAAAGAAGACCAACTGGTTGCTATGGCAAATTAACGTTTGGTTAACGGCCGCACCTCCGTTAAAGAGCATCTTTAGACACATTAACTGTAACGTATGCTATTGCATTTGCATGGTCACAGAAACAAATAAAACGATATGTTTATTTTAAAAGGCTTACTGGACGACTTGAGAAGGGTTTCCATGTTTTCGGAACAGAAGAGCCTTGCATGGCTGTGCTGCAATTCCAGCTGAATGACTGAAGAGAGAAACGTTAGCAGTAACGTTACAGTTATCCTCGTGCCTTGAACATTTTAAAAGAGCAGCAGCAAAGCTTCTTCTGTAAACTGTCTGGCTTCTTAAACAGACTATGCGAAATGGCAGCCACATTGCGACTCACGAGTTCTCTTTACCATATTAAAACAATACCACTATGAAGTAATATTTGTCATCTGAAGGGTGAGTTTTGCTAGCATTCCTCTCCTTGCACGGCCATATTCGATTTTACCTATGAGATTGTGTCATTGAAAATATAAACAGAGAAAAGCGCCTCTGGTGGATAAACGCAGTAGGTAATTCCCTGCTATTAGTTACTGTAGATACATGGTACACTAGGTATTCAGGGTGTTACCAGGCAGAAAAAAAAGAGGAATTGGTTGTTTTCATCGGTGTTTCACTTTGTGTAGTAATGTAACTGTTTTCTGAGAACCTTTTAGTCACCCGTTTCTCATGAAAACCCTGTGTATTCCTTTTTTGAGTCAACAAAAATGTACTCAGATGATAGGGTATCTTATCAACAGTGGTAAAATGTAACTTAATGTGTGCAAATACTTTACAATTTTGTGCTGATTCTAATTAGGCCTAAGTATGTCCATACTTCCACTTCACGACCTTTCAGAAGGAAGTACTATAAGACTGCAACCAACGATAATTTAATTATCCATTCATCTTTTAAAAAAAAAAAATCTTTATTCTTGATTAAGTCTAGAAAATGTCTAAAAAAATAGCAAATTGCCAGATTCCATCTTCATATGTCTTCTTCTTGAATAACAGTCCACAACCAGACATAAACATAATGTTAAGGAGAAAAGCAGCAAATTCTCACATTTGAGATATTAATGTTGCATGTTTTGCTTGATAAAGGACTTAGCCTATCAAAATAGTTGCCATTTAATTTTTTTTTAAATCCCAGCACTACAATATTGTACTTTTTAACGCCACTACATCTAGTTTTTTAAAGTTAGGTACTCGTTACCTTTATTACATTCAAATCATATATCTATTAAAACATTTCAGCATTTAAAGTATGACTTGTAGAATAAACTTCTCATTATGTAGAAAAGTTAAAATTAACTCCACTTTGACCTTGTACCCCATTAAAATGCTATGTACCACTTTGCATTAAGCCCTACCTTATGCTTACACGTTCTAATGAACATCTTTAATAATATGCATTAAAAACTAATGTATTGTATTGTGTGACATTGTAGTATTACAGACATCCATTTGACTGGTATATCTTTCTTTGTAAGCAGCCATTGTGCATGATGAGTACTTTTACTTTTGATACTACAGTAAACTTTGCTGATAATACATAATTTAATTAAGATTTTGAATGCAATAATTTTAGTTGTTTACAATCTTTGTAAGAGCAGGAAATAAGCACTCACGACATGAATATGACATATTTACTAGGAAATGGAGCAGATCTTTACATATAGAAACATAATCACAGTAACACTTTGAAAAGCCTACATGCTGCTCATCATTGACAAACTAGCCATTAAATCAAGATGGATCAAGATAAATGTAGTTTTATGGCAGTAAACATTGAAACATTCATCAGTAATTAATGCACATTTTTTGGAAGTAGCTCAGGCATTTACCTGATAAGACACACCACCACCAATGAAATGGCTGATGGTCACAAACAAGTTGTACCATGAAAAGCACACATACTGTGATACAGAATGCTTTGATGTGCCTCAAATGTTGCCTTGAGCACATAGTCTTACAAGTCTTTGGATTTTCAAGGTTGTTGCAATCAGAATGTCTTTCATGGACTTTAGTTTCCAAATGATACTTTGAAAACATCGCTAAAGTATAGCAGAATGTTGCAAACATTACAACACAACACTTTAATTCAACCTTTATCTAAATCGTGGGTGTCACAATCCAATTAAGAGTTTAACAGATCATTTAGTCAGTGGTTTCAAGGACTTTTAAGACAAGTTCATTACAGAGATTGATAACAAAAGTTCCCTGTGTGTGTCCTTTTAAATCGAGGGAAAGGAAAGTGTTAGGATATACTGCCACTGCAATCATAAGTGGTAAATCCAACATAAAAAATACACAGAAAAGTAAACTATTCCATCTCATCAGAGCACTTGCTTTAACAATCTTGTTAATTATGTGTAATTATCAAGTTATATTTTTAAAAATAATTATTAAACTTATATAAACACCACGTAACAGCAGAGTATGAAACAGTATTTGTTAAGTAATCCACGACACATTCTTTTTGTCTTAAGCATTGATAGTCTGAAAACACCAAGTATTGGCTATGTGTTGAGGTGAGACAACCCTGGATTATATACTACTAGCCCCAATCCCTTTAACAATATTCTACTACATCCCCATCTACAACGATTATAGAGGAAAAAAAATACAATAATAGTGGACAAATTTCTTCATATCATGTTATATCATGGCAATTTATGTCAAAGAGGAGAAAATATAAAGAACATCATCACCCTGGGTGCATGGAAAGTCGACAAAGTGTAAGAGTCAAAAAGCTTGTGAATCTTAATTTTTCCACATCATTTGTAATCATTGCTTTTTTTTTTTTTTTGGCCACAATCTTAGTTTTAGAAATGTTGCGCCAAGACATTCTCAAACCCATTTTACTTGGCATCTTTGTCCTACGCAGTCTCTACTTTGTTTTGAATAAACACTCCTCGACTCCTTCCAATCAATCTGAAGTATTCCCTGAGTTTTCAGATTGGCAATTCCTGAGATGAGTCTAAGAGGGGAGTTGTTTTTTTTTTTCCAACCAGCGACTGACTGTGGTAAATAAAAATCTAAAAGATACAATATAAAATATGGAACATATATTCAAAGAGAGATTAAACTGAATATAAAAAATAATGCATCTTACACATGATTAGTGCCGAGTAACATTGCACTGGTTTTGGCATAGATAGGAATAACAATGGGCCTCTCTTCTGAAAGGCTCATTGTGCACAAAAAAAGAATAAAAAAATACAAAAGGCAAAGGAAATAAAACTCACAGTTTACATCAGTCCTCAATACTATATACCTGTACAGTATGTAACTGTATATTGTTACTCGTGTGTTGAAATATATTACTGTTACACTGTATATATACACTGCATTGAATTATTGTTAAGGACAATGACAGTGAATAAACAAGCATATATGTACAAAGCAATACGAGTAACGGTGTTAAAAATGTGTTACCCAAATATATTCTCAAGTCATGTATAGCTTTGAATGACATTTGGCAGTTGTTTGATGTCTACTAGAACATTCATTGCTGAGAGGCTTCAACTGGAGCAGAGGGAGAAGCGGCAGCACTGGATGAAAATAAATTAGTATGATTTTTTTTTTTAAAAGGCTTTAGAATAATTTTACATATATATTAATTGGGTGTAAGAGTCATGTCAGCTTCTCCTGTAAAACGGGAGTAAAATGCTGATTAGCTAGCTAGTTCTACATGCTCCTCCGTGCAGGCTTGGTGTTACTGAACTATTACCCTACTAAGGGTTATAGGGAGGTAACGTCTTAAAGAAAAACCTAGAAATGGATCACACTAGATATAAACAAAAACACCAGCCTTGCCACTGGCAACATCATGTCTGATTCTGCCTCATTTTATTCAAGTATCAAGAGGAGAGCTAGCTGGACCCTTCAGTAACTCAGTCCAGGTCAAGTATCTTATTAGAAGTGATGATGTATTAGGTTTAGTATCATATTGTTTGGAATTCTATCAAATCCAAGTTTGAGGGAATTGTAAAACAGCAGTATTCCTACACAGCAGCCAATACAATGAGTATATACTGTAGATGGAAAGTTTACTAAGCTTCCAAAAATAGTTAACGAGTAACTTAACACCAGGCTAAACAAAAACAGTATTTTGCTGCCCTCTCTGATTGAGACTTTAATGAGTAACTACACCCAGTCTTTCCATGCCAAACAGTGGTGATATGATTTTTGGCACACTGAGCAGCTGTGATGTAGCGTGGAGCTGCAGTGCCATGCTACATCATACACCTAAGTACAACTAGTGTGTTGCCCCTTCACAACATGAACAACCTCTGAGCAAGCTAACGTAACACGCTGAAAATGGCAAATTTTGAATCGTGCAATAAGGCAGGTCTGCTTGGTTCTTTCGGTGAATGATTTTAAAGATTTACAAAGAGTGTTTACAGCATTTACTATCTAACTGGGACGTTTCGGGACTGATTGGCAGCGATTGCAATGGACAAAGTACACACAACGATATACTGGGAAGAGCAAATTATGTTTAACCATGTATCCAGCTAACTTAAATAGCTCCAGTTATTGTTTTCTCAGTTTACTATTAATTATATTACTTTAATATTGTATGTGGTTTTTACTTTTGCAGGGTGCAAATGTTTCACCAAAACAAGTTCCTTTCTGAGCCGATGCATCCTTGCTGCATCCGGAACTTAGCGCCGCCCAAGCCCACAGCGATTGGTTTAAAGAAATGCAAACAACCCAGAGCGTTTTTTTCCTCCTATCCCAGAATGTGGTGTAGCCAGACCTTACTCCACAGCACTGTGGAGATAAGTCTGGCAAGCAAGACTTAAAAGTTTAACTGACCACATCCAGCTGGGGTCTGGTCAGAGTTTCAAGAGATTTGAATGGCCAGTCTACTCCATCAGCTATCGAAACACCTTCTCCCCATACCTAAGTCGTCAGAATTGGAGGGGATGTGTTTGAAAAAATTTTTCCGAAACTGTCATTAACCATTTTCAGGAAGTGTTAAGTTACTCTTTAATGGGGTCTATTACAACTAATGGCAATGCTGTGTAAATACTGTAGTGCAAAAAGGATTTGACTTAATCCCAATTTAAGTCACAATCTCCAAAGCTGTATTCTATTTGGTTTACCATCAGCGGTTAGAATGACATGAGTTTAGTAGCAGACAAGCAACAATGAGGTAGACCGTGCACCTTTAGACAGCCAGCAAAATGCTGGATGAAAATAATGTAATAAGAAAGATAACTCTGACCGAAAGCTGGAAACCACTTATGGTCTGACATTCATTTGGCCCCAGGAAAACTGGATGGTCAATTGCAATATCGGCAAATGCCAATACATTGCCTGTAGCTGTACCATAAAACCCGTCCCATGTTTTCACAAACCCTCCCCTTCCCCATGCGATATGCAAACTAACATTCATTACAGAGATACAAACTGTCACATCTCTGCCTTGTCGGATAGTGAGGTGTAACAGTCAGGAAGAAGACTTAATGGTAAGGCAGCAAAAGTGTAACTCTATACTAAACACACTATAGAGTATTTGCGCAAAAACAGATGAGGTATAATGCCCACAGAAGGGGCAGTTTCACATAAAAGAAAACATTCTACAAAAACTCATCAAGATAATCCGTCATCTGGCATTGCTCACTACAATCTCAAACCTCTTAAACATCAGTGATTCAAACATTTAGAAAGCGTCCTCAGTGCAATAATACAGCAGTATTCCTGAGTGTTACACCAACTGAAAACAAACAAACAAACAAACAAAACTTTAGCAACATTCTTCATCAGCATTTTTTTTTTTAACCTGAGGTAGTTCCAAAAGCAGCTTCAACAGGTGGAAGGGGATCCATGTGTCCCGTCTCTCCATCAAAGCAGTTTGATTGGCCTCTGTGCTTCCCCCGGCGTCAGTGTTGCCCAATTTATAGCTTAATCGGAGGTCTCGGGTGGATGGGCCGAAAGGCTGTGCTCCTCCTCGTCACCTTTCAAGGAGGACGGTTTTCCCTGAGAACCCGGTGAGGACTGTTGTGCTTTGATTGGGCAGTTTGCAACCATGTGGTCGATGCTCTGGCAGAAATGGCACTTCTTGGGCTGGGGTGGTAGCTTGCACTCTTTAGCATGGTGGTCCAGGCCTCCGCAGTTGTAGCACCTACAAGAGCAGAGAGCATTTAGTCACATGTAATGTGTGCTCAAAAAAGTTCTATTGAAATTTGTACACATCTACTCCTTTACCCTCATTGAAAAATCAAAAATTTCAAAACTTTAACCACTGGATGCAAGGCTTATGAACTAGTTGTGATGTCACAAAACCATGCTTGTGTGTCCAGGTTGGCTTAGTGGGTAGAGCAGGCGCTGAGACATATACTGAGAGGCTTATGCCTCGACGCAGAGGTCAAGGGTTCGAGTCCAACCTGAAACGATTTCCTGCATGTCTTCCCCCTCTCCCTCCCCTTTCTCACCTAGCTGTCCTATCAATTAAAGGCGGAAAAGCCCAAAAAATAATCAAAAAAAACAAAACATGCTTGTACATGCACATCTTTAACTCAGATTTAAGATTAGCCACAGATAAACTTTCCTGCTTCAGCAGATGAATGTGAAAACATCCCTATAGTGTGAAACTCGTGCACATACACAATCCTGAACAGTGAAGGTAAAACAGTCAAATGAAGTAACAATAACCAAAGCACTTTTTTGAGTGAAGGGGGACTTTACGTTGCACCCGTTTGCCACTAGATGGAAACATTTCACCTGGAATGACTTCAGTTTGCATTTGGTCATAAATCTTTCAAGGGCATTCCAGGTCACACTACATTGCTTTGTGGAGGAGCACGCCAGGTTGGAACATCTCAAAACATGTCATTGTTTCTTAGATGGTCAAAAATTACAACAAAAATGTATTAAATCTTATTAGCAACCTTTGAGCAAGCAGGAGTTTCTGAAAAGAATTGAAGTGGACTAATACTAACTGCAAGAATGAAGTGGCAGGGCTCCTATTTTTCCATGGACCTGTTCTGATTACCATGACTTATTATCTCACTGTATCATGAAGAGCTTGCCCTATTTGTCAGTTTGGCACTGCCAATAGCTTCCCTTGGACTCTATCGTGTCAAAGTAAGACATTGCTTAATCGGCATTGAACTTTAGAAATGAACACCATAAGGGGTCAGCTGGAGCCATTACGGGTGCCATCAGACACCTCTGTTCGTACATAATCTATAGAATGGCCACGTGTGCAGGGGCGGAAGACAGATGGGTGGTGGGCGTGGGGCAGTCACTCTGTGCCACTGTGGACCCCCTGCCACCATTGTAGCAGCAGATGACATTTAAACAGGGCGGCTGCCGAGGGGTCAGTGTGGCTGTTGGGGTGGTGTCAAGGTCTATAGCTTCACATCACAGAAGCTCCCTACATCAGCATCCATCAGGAGGCAAGGGGAAGTGGTCTCTTTGTCTAAAAAAGCTGCAGTAAGGACCTCTGAACCCTGCCCTCACGGCCCTCTCCTCAGTTCTCTAACCCCCAATCCCAGCCCTCTTGCATTTACTCATACACTGTTGCCATGACAACAGTGACCTTTCACCCCCTTGCCCGGGCTCTTACATCTGTTATCAATTAAATGGACTACACACACACACACACACACACACACCTAAAAACAGCTGTTCTCTTTGGTGGCAAAACATGAGGCCGGACTGTAAACTGGAATGTACTTCTTACTCCTGTCCCAATGATATCTGACTATTGGTTGATCAATCAATCATACATGAAACACCATCCAGTGTTGCATAATACAATATGCTAGAGGGGAATGATATCTTATCCATGGATCAGTGTGGTCTACGGAGAGTTATTGAGCCACAGCAGGCCTCCCAGGACTCTTTGAGGCGGTAATGATCTCTGTTCTCACACTCACTACTCTCTGGTTCTAATCACAACTGACAAGGGGGTGAAGTTGATACACCTCTAACCCTATGCTGTATTGATATTCAAAGAATGACTCAAAAAGCAAGGCCTCCTTGGCTTTTCTTTCTTTCACTTGGAGAGACACTGTTGCCTTTGCATGGAACCCTTGAATCTTCAGAAGAAATGTTTCATGAATAAAAATACATTTGTAGATTGATCATTACATTTTTTTTTGTGGCTTTTTGTAACTTTCACAGGACCTGAACTCAAAACTACTTTTTTGTAGAGGTTCAGATCAAACGAAAATATAAAAATCACTTATTTTAAGGTAATGAGGAATGACTATCACATTGGTGGTAAAGGACGGTTTAGGAAGAGAGAGTGTCCGTGGGTGTGAATTCACTGGGGGCCAGCAGATTTAAACAGTTATTGATCCAGGTCACACGTCAAGCCTGCTGGTGTGACCCTTGCTAGGGCTGGAGGTGGGGGTTGGGGTTGAGGAAGGAAAATGGGGAGAAACTAAAACACCATTGTATATCTGATCCAAAATGGACACAACAATGACCGTTTGTGGACTCCTGAGAAATAAAGACTCTAAGGGTCTCTGATGTAAATGTGCATAACCCTCCGCTTTCCAATTTAAAAACATTTTGAATTAGGTTTTAGATTAACTGAAAAGTCTTTCTTTACAGGTTTAGAAAATTGCACTGCTAGAATTCATTAAATGCTTTTTCTTCTCTTCCCCAGATCATCCCTTCTTACCTATCTCCCTTTAAACGTCGCTTCTGGACCTTCTTGCCTTTGGGTCTCCTTTCACTGCCCACACAGTGGATGCCGTCTGGTCCGGTAACTCTCTGCGACTCCAGGCCCTTTGATGACTTCTTGAAGGTAAACTCAACTGCCTCACCTTCCTTTAGGCTACGGAAGCCCTCCATGTGCAACTTGCTCTGAAAGATGACGTAGAAAGAGGAGTCAGCATCAATTTTGGGGAACTCCATTCTTATGGTGACTTAGGTTTTTGTGAAGCCCCTAATTGGTATGTCAGGAAGACTCAAAGGGGTGAGTTAATGTTTCAAATATTTTCCCCTATCACAGAAATACAGCAGATAATTCGTAGTAGGATATATAGTGAAAATGTGTCTTTCAAAACCTGCCATATTGCACGACCAGTAACCAAATCACCTCCACATTGAACCGGTGGATACGTTGACGCTTGAGAACAACCCCCACCCACACTCACTGTGTGATACCATCAGAGCCCGATAGGACTTATCAGGCATTTATGGTGATCATTATGTCTCACCTGATAAACAAACAAGCACTACAAAGCTTTCTGTTCCCACTCTACTGATGAGTTGCACACATACTGGCCTGCTTAAAAGGCACCGTGGTCGTAATGCTGCTCTGTCTTTTTGCTGTGTTTGAGAGGTAAACCTGACGAGGATAACCTTCAACCCATCCCCCCCTCCAGAGGAACAGCATTCCACACTGCTGCCCCCACCCCATCCCTTTTCCCACCCACATCACAAAGCTCCACTAACACACTGACCACCACTAACCCTAAACTGCAGGATGCAGGGTTAGTGCTGTAGTTGGGGGTGGGGTGAGAAGGCAGCATTGCTTCTCTGGGAGGTTGGGGGTCAGGGAGACATTCCTTGGATAGTTGTTTGGCAGAAAGACGTGGAAGATAAAAGTTGAGGGAAAGCGCAAATGATTGATATCTCCCTTTGATAGCAGTGCTTTGAATATGTGACATCTTTTTTGTGAAAGAAACATGATTTCATTTTGGAGAATGTCTGATGAACAGCAATATTGGAGAGGCGTGTTAGCTTAATTAATCAGCGACGGAAAGGTTTGAATATGCTGAGAATAAACACTAACTTAGCCTCCTGCTTAGCTACATATTCAATGAAACTATGTTCACCTGAAGCTTTGAGGGGGTTCTTCTACTTGCCTAAAACGTTTCAGATTCCAATGAAAAGAAACCCATGATGAAGGGAAGGGAAGGTGTGATACGATTTTAAGGATAAAAGCCAGAGACTGGCTAACACAACATGGGAAAACCCTCTCTAAAATTCCCTCGGTGAGACTGTGAGATTAACTTGTCACAACTATAGCAGACTGTTGACATAAGAATGATTCATGATGTAGCAGGTTGACAGACATTAATCCCATTTTCTTTATTTTTGAGTAGAGGCCTATCTATCTGTTAATTACGAACAACCGTCTGCAGTCTGCATTCACCAAAACCACCACAGATCCGAGCTTCTCAAAGCACACGGTTTGTTGTGAGGGAAGTCTTGGGTCTGCTTCAAACCAAATCCAACAGTATAATCCTATAGAACAGGTTATCAATTAAGGGATACAAGTAATTGTTCTAGTGAGCTGAAAACTACCTCTGCGATGAAACAAAAACAAAGACATAAGCACCATATTGTCTAATCCTGTGTCTCACAGTTGAGCATCTGCTACAAGCTCGTGAGCAACACAATTGGTGAGCCATGACATTTGAGTGGCAACATGGACGTCCACAGAGCCCCAATCCTATCAGGCCTCTCTGCCCTGGTGACCGTTAACCCACTTCCTCTCCCATATGTGACCATCCCAACCCCCATAATGAACTCTCACCAGCCACATGCCCACATCAGTTTATCCACACACGCAGATACAGGTACAGATCAGGGTGGGGCCTTTAACTTCAAGGATCTGATGTTGAGGTGTTATTATTAGTGGGGTCTACTGCAAACTCTGTCCAGAATGTGTCTGGAAGCCAAGTGAGGCAGAGAAAGACATCAGAGCACTGAGGGACAATAGCAGGACTGCTGCTGAGACAAAGAGGGGCTCGGTCACGGCCGAAGGGTGCTTCATTCGGATGCATGGCTCTATTGTCGACCTGCACAAAGGCCAGTGGACCCTGGGAGTTAATTTTCCTTGACACACGGCCACTAATTTTAGGGCTGAGTCCTTTTACGTTGCCATAACCCATATACATTCATCATTGACACACGCGTCGCTACATTTTCTAGTGACAGAAAGGGAACCAGGTCATTGGTTACGCATTGCTTGTGAATAAATTGAGAGCACAGTGTGAGGTTATTGCTTCAGTAAAGCTGGGAGCATTACAACTTATCACTCTCAATTTGAGTTCCTTTAAAGTATCTGGAGCAATAATCAACTTGTTTTCATGACATACAGAAACAAGCTTGGACATTGGATTGGATTTTCAAGCTGCATATAATTTCCACACCCAGTTGAACTCATGTTTTGGTTTGCATTATGATTAATCAGGCATCAATTTCCTGTGTATAGTCAAACGATATTTCAGTTGCAACGGAACAATGACATCTCTCTATATGCATCATCAGAAGCAGTCAACTGAAAAACCAAAATGAGTAAGAGCTGCAAGTCCAGAAAACTGGCTTTCATCTCTAGCAAATAAAGATAAATCTCTTTAAAAAAAAAGAAAAAAAAGGAATTGCACTTTAGTAGACAAATGTCTCCACAGCATAAGGACCTGGAGAGTGGTGGCACTGTGAGGACAAGGACATTTACCTAAACTAAGCCCTGAGATCCCCTCTCCTCTTTAAAGCTAGTGTAACACAGTGTCACACACGCACACAGGGGGATGAGCAGACAGTAAAGAGCCTTTAATCATTTTATGACAGGAACCTTGAGGTGAATGAGCAGTGGGGACTCCTCTCATTCACATGCTAAGCCTTTATCTTATCAGACAGCAATGGAGGTTCTCACTCACATGAGAAGTTGGAGGGAAATGCATGCCCCACCTCTTTACCTCCCATTCACCAGTTGTAAAAGAAGGTGAATGAAGGCTTTGGTTAAACTGAGAGCATTTCTTTGATCTTTTCAGTCTGAGAAAGAAACACTAAAAACCTCAAGTGAAGGATGAAAACCGTGTTTGTTCAGAACAACACCAACTGTAAAACTACATCTACAGTTTATCCAAGTATGACAATTTTCATACCCCTCAAGGCAGTTGTACATAAATATATATAAAGCAATTATAATGAAAACATTATTACAAAAGGCAGATTCATGAATATTGCCTGACAGTGTGTAATTGTGTGTGTAATTCTTATTTAACCTTAATAAGAAGTGATCAATAATCAAGTTTGTCCATTTGCTGAGGTCAAACCATTTATGACTCATTTTAAAAGCTTCCATAGATGCAATGATAAATGGCAAAATGTGACAATATCATCATATTCCAAACAAAGTGAACAAATATTTATTTGTTGTTTATTTGAATAGGGACAGATACAAAAAAACATAGATTATTACATAAAGAACAATCCGATGCCTGTATCACAGTGTTTATAGCCTTGGCTAAGTCGCAACACCTATCCCTAGACTATATCGACTGATCAGATAGCTTCAGAATCGGATCAATTACATGTTTCCCTCTCCTTAAAAGACCAGTTTACATGCAGCTCACACACACTGATCTATACTCACCTTAAAAGCATTGATGCCTATTTAAGTGTGTAAGCTCTGACTAAACTTATTTCTCCATCACATTATATCAGTATACCCTAAAAACACGAGGGAGGCCCCGAGCTCTCCTCTGGCTGTAACACGTGTTCCCCTGAGAGAGAAACACCCACCACACTGCAAAAAAACCCACCCACCTAACCCAGTTAAAAATAGCTCTTATTATTTGAACTTTAATCAAACATATCCTATCAAAACTCCTGCTTAGTGAGTGTTTGTTTGGTTGTTTTCAATGCACCTGGTATTTACATTCGGGTAACGTTTTTACTAAGACTAATGAGTAATTGCTGACTGTTTTTGAAGATACAGGTTAAAAAAAACGTACATTTAATTACGCTTTTTTAGAAACAAGTAGGATGGTCTCACTTTTGCTGGTAAGACATTTCACTTGATTTAGGAAAAGTAGGTTTTCAGCCCAGGATATGTTGATACTTTTTGCAGTGTTAATATGTAACGTGCTGGGTTTCCGTATATTGATATTCGCAGTTTCAGCCATAGACAGTCATCCTACCTGATGGACAAATACATCAACCGGTTCGTCCAGTGGCACTCCCTCACGGTTGGTCATGGACAGGAACCCGAAGCCCATGCGGACATTGAACCATTTACACACGCCGACCCCGTGGAAAGACTGTGAATCCTCCTCGGTGCTCGGTCCCTCATCCTCCTCGGTCTTACACACTCCTGCAATGAAAAGTGTTTGTAATTTTGAAAAAAAAAAAAAAAAAAATCTGTATATTGTTGTTATTGCGCTGATGTTTAAAACGCATTCACTGGTTTCCAAAAAAAAAAAAAAAAAAAAAGGCATTTGAACAAGGTTTAAAACGCGAAAAACTTTACCCTACTCCTTTCTCTAGCGTTGCAACATCATCAATCAATAGGAATCAATAAAATGAGTAACAAGCTGAGGCTGTATTATTGTCTTCATTTCGATTAAAATTAGACCGTCACTTATTTCTAAAAAGCAACTGAGCAACACACGACCTTCTTTCTAAATGAATATTCTGCGAGTTTGTGCAAAATAAGTGATCTTGGAAGTGTGCATGATGTCAGAATCTCTAAAGAGCGTTTTAGAGACACACGAACTGCACGTGTGTGAACGATGGCTTAAAATGCTCCACTACAATCAAACCGTCCCATCACAAAACAAGTTAATTAACTCATGCAAAAAAAAAAAAGAAGAAGAAGAAAAATGCAGTTTATTTTGATACTCAACCTGGGAATTCCTGGTTAGAAACGGAGCCCATGACTTCAGTTCTGCCTTGAGTCAGATTTAGCACCCAAGCTACAGTATCCTTTTTTAGCCCACCAACTGGGTAATCCTCACAGATTGCCACTGTCATGCAAAATGCTGTGAAAAGCAGAAACTGCTCAGCGAGAGGGAAAGCGGGAGAGGGAGGTAAACAAAAGGGGGCTGGAAACCTATTCCTCCTAAACAATAGGGGGTGGAGGGGGTGGGGGTCACCGGGCAGGATTTTTTTGCTGAACCTCCCCTTAAAAAAACCCATCTAAAACAATGCAAGAACACCCAACCCCTTTAGAACCCAGTTTAACCAAACCAAGAGATAACTCCCCCAAAAAGCTCCCAACATACCTTCTGCCATGTTTGTGGGCCAGTCCAATCCAGTGTCTTTCTTTCTTGAAACGCTTTTTCCGCTCGCTCTCTCCTGCAGTGGTCAGCTCTGTTGGTCAATACAAATGACCATTTGTCATCCGACAAACCCCCCACACACTCTCGGTCATGTCCACGTGATTCACAATTATAGTCCCCAAGGATAGATTGCATATTGTGTGATAGAAGGGCCCAAATATGGGAAGTGACCAATCACTTCTAACAAAAAAATGATCATAATACTCTTTCTATCCAGACATCTATACTCGCAGTAAATTCAGTGACTTAGGCTAAATCATTTCCAATATGATAATTCCCCCCCACTAGTATTTCCAATTGTAGTAGCCTGGGCGTATAAAACATGTTAAACCTGCTTTTATTCCGATATTTCTCAAACGACCATGCCCAATCCAAGAAAGGGTTTGAGTTATGACACTAACATAGGCAGAATTAAATAACATTTCATTGTACCTCCTTTTAAATTGTGTGCATGCAGCTTCTTGCATGTGGTAACAATAGGAATAAAATAAACCTGGTGGACCTTGCAAAACATCAAGTTGTGGCCTATTTAAAAGCAAGTTGTTTTTTTTGTTAAATAGCGCTGTTTTGATTATGATCAATTGTAGGCCTATAATTTAATAAGCAAATACTACTGTACTCCATGTCATCTCGAGTTGGTTAGCTGCTGTTCATAACATGCCAAATAAATGTTTGTAGCCTATAGTAATCCAGATTAAACATGTAGGGTTGGAAAGTGTTTTCTTTCCAAACGACTGAGGTGGAGAGTTTAAAATACCCTAGAAGAAAACGAAAGCGGACTTGAACTAAACAAAAAAAAAAGGATGCAGAACAGATTTTTTTTTAAACGGTCCACAATACACGGTGGCAGCACGAAAACAAGCCAAGCTGGGAAAACGAATTCCTGGATCAATAGTGATTGATCACATCATGTTAAGATGTTGACACGTGTGTCCTTGTGGAATGACGGATAAATCAAAGAACTTTTAACCAAGCTTAAAGTGAAAGAGTCCAGCGCCGGAACGATAAGAAGGTATTAATTTAATTTGCCTTATTTCTTTATTTATTAACTAGGCTAAAATAATAGTTTTATAGCCTAATGATGAATCAACACGAAATAACAATTTTAAAACCTATAGCTACAGCTGACAAAAGAACTAAAATAGCATAAAGAGAAAAATAAAATAAAAATACGTATAATATATTTTTTTTAATGAATTCGTTCTGATTGTAGCAACCCGCATTAGAAGGATAAGCCCAATCATTTATTTTACAATTTTTACATTTGTACGTTTGAAGGAAAATTTTAGCTTATTGTCGACCTGAGGGAGGACATGCTATTGAATTAGTTAGGCTACATTTATCTGTGCTTATTAACTAGAACATTACTTTATAGGCCTATTAAGTTTATATACATTTTTTGTTTTTGTTTTTGGTGAATGGAAGCACAACTCCACCAAATGTGCCTAAAGGATGTTACAGAGGTGACCTGTCGATTTCATCACAACTACCACAACGACCCCTTGTGGACCCATATATATATATATATATATATATATATATATATATATATATACATATATATATATATATATATATATATATATAACATAATCGACAGCATTAAATATACCAAACTATATCAATGAACACAGCACACCAGAGAAAGCTATGCACCATAATGCGTTAAAATGGTAGACTGGTGTTGCAGGATGGAAAAATCTGAGAAAAAAAAGTTTATAAACAACATCTTGGCCAGAGAGGGATTATTGTATAATATACCACGAATGATGAACCTCCAACTAAATATTTGCTGAAACAACTGTAAGACTTGTAAGGGAATTTGAAACATATAGGAACCATTAGACTAATGTCTTGCTATGAAATCTATTTAAATTAATTTAAACAGGTAGCATATTCATTTGCTTTTCCTTGTTAAATGTATACATTATCCTGATAGGATTTTTTTTTTATTGGTTTGGAAGAAGATTATATTATGGGATGTTGAAATGCAAAATGCCAAGAGGTTTTTTGTGGTATTTTTTAATCTGAAAAAAAAAAAAAAAAAAAAAAAAAAAAAAAAAATATATATATATATATATATATATATATATATATATATATATATATATATATATATATATATATATATATATATCATTAACATTAAATCTAAAATAACTGACATTTTCAGTCGTTTCGTCCAACGACTTCCAGCCTCCTATGATTGTTTCTTGTTAATTCCGCAGGACGTCCTTTTGGCGAGTTTTGTTCAAAGTCGGAAGTAATAGGCAAAATAAAGGGAAATGTAGCTGTTAATAAAAAAATAGATAAATATACATCACAAAATCATGAGAAACTCATCGAATTGGCTGTTTTCCACCATGGATAGGCCTACTACTAGCCTACTAGAACTAATTATAATGATTATAATTTGTTATTAATAATAATAATACATTTCAATGTTTGTATATTAAACTGCACATCACAAAATCTAGACATTTAGGATGTCATATTTACCGGCAGCATACCTGGAGGCAGCACTGTGGTCTATACAATGACCACTAGATGTCAGTATAACTCAGCTCACCGTGCAGTCAATCAAACACTTGAGTGTGAACTTTAAAAACAATATTATGACAATTGATACTCTGATGAAGACTGTGGCCTGACTTTATCTTTGTTGCTGATCTTTAGACAGCATTTATATGATTATTTTCTTAAACGATATGTTTGTGTCTGCGCCATGCAATTAGCCAAGAGATCAGACGAGTCCCGCCTCTTTGATATCTATATACGGACTGTCTACAGGAGAAACCAACCACGGAGGCTGGAAAACCCCTGTGTCCGGTGTCAGGTGGATGGATCAGGCTTCTGGGCGGGACTCAGCCGCCAGCTGGAGGACTGGCATTTTGGAGATCGGTCATCAGAGTGAAGCGTCTTGTTGGGATCAACATCTGGAACATCCGCGCAGTTACAGCATTGAATACGACATTTCCAGCACTTCTCCTAGGAGCTGAAGAAAGAATACGTTTAGACTCGGTTATTCCCATTGTATGGAGCAGAGCAAGCTCTCCGCGAAGTGCGATTCCCCGATAAAATAATACGCAGTTTAGCAGAATGCAAAGCACGGAGCTGCGGAAGAATTAAAAAGTTACAAATCTAACAGCCAACTGCGTCAAATAGGTCCGCTGCGACTGGACTGCAATCATGTAGCCACTTTTTAATTAAGAATTCAGAAGGATATGTCATTTGCAGTTGCTATGCAGCACACTTTGAAGAGTAGCTCGTAGGTTGTGAGGTGAACTCTCGGTGCGGGGAAAGCAAAAACAGGACAGAAAGAGGTTTATTTGCGCTCCCTGTCGCGTCTACGACGTTTGCATCTTCTCCCACTCTAGCGAAACATGGCAAGACTACGGAGGAAAGCTTGCATAGCCCTGTTTCTCTTCACACTATTCATCTTTGGGACCATGATGGGACTGAGGACCCTAAAGCCCAGCGACGGCTTCTCGGATCTGGCTCCGGGCTTGGAGCTCCTGCCGATGATAGCGGGGAAGATGGACCGACGTTCCGTGTCCCGTGACGCCACCGCGTCCCCGGGTCAAGCCCATCCGGCTGGCAGCAACACCAAAGCAGTTTTGTCCAACTCTGGCCCCGAGGGGACAATATTTTATGATGTTCATATTTTTTACTACACCTGGTACGGCAACCCACATATGGACGGCAAATACATTCATTGGGACCACATCCTTGTTCCACACTGGGACCCCAAAATCGCATCCAGCTACCCGAGAGGGAGACACATGCCGCCCGAGGACATCGGCTCCAGTTTCTACCCCGAACTTAATCCGTACAGCTCGAGGAACCCGGACGTGTTGGAGTCCCACATGGAGCAGATCGGGGCATCTGCAGCAGGTATAGTTCAGAGATGCAACGGGCACCCTGGATTTCTTTGAGAGAGATAGAAACAAATATCTGAGTTTGGTTTTTCGTGCTCAGCAGCTGCACAGAAATTTGGCCTTTATAAAGCTGCTTGAGGGGCACAAAACATTTTCAGCACCACACATCCACTGGACAGCTCCCCAAATATCTGCTGCTGCGCTTTTTTCTGCAGCACAGAGAGAAACTTCCTGACTTCAAAAGGCCAGTCATCAAGAGATCAACCTATTAGGATTACAAAATTGATTCAGGACATTGTAGAGTTTGGTTCAATTTAGTGTTTTTTCAACACAACATATCCCTTAGGGCTGGGTAAAATGGTAGAAATCAATATCTGGATATTAATAAGTAGCACAAATACTGCATTTTCAAATATTCATATGAAAAAGACCAGATTTAAAATAGTCAACGTGATGTTTAATGCAATGAACTGTTCCACTTTGCTTATGCTTTTATGGTCATATCATTGATATATTTCCACTGAGAGTCAATACATGTTATTATTTTTGTAACTTTATTTAATCAGGTGGTCTCATTGAAATCAAGATATTTTTAACAAGAGACCACCTAAGAAAACATTTACAGTCAGACAACCAGCATTCAAAAAGCCAACAAACCCAAAACCAGACAACCAACAATTAAATGAAATATAGATTAAGAGTCATAAAACAGATCTGATAAAAAAGCTTTATAGTCATAAAGGGGTATGTATGTATGTATATTAATATGTGCATGAACATGTGTGCAATCATCTTAGGTTAAGTTGGATTGTGTGCCGTAGTTGCAATACTTGTACAAAAGAATAGATGTACGGTATAATTATAAAACTCTCAGCCCTAATGTCCTTATCTCGATTCTTCAGGCTTCCATCCATTTTATGGATCACTCATTAATTATTATGAATAGGTATGTTATTACTCTTTTCAAAAACTTGTATGGCTTCCCTAAAGACAGCAAAGTCCTATAGCCTGGTGTCGAGTAACAGCCTGGTTGTCAGCCGTCAGCAGCCTAAACATGATAGGTCCTAATGTTTCTGTCCTGTGACCAGGCCATCTATCCCTTTGAAACCTCACTGCCTGGACAGATGGATCATAGGAGTGCTGGCTCACAATGCTTAGTTCAAATATTCCATTTAATTAGACACCACAGCCAGCCAAACTCTAAATAGTTCCATTTGGCTTGATGACTGATTCCCCACCACTTCACAGAGGCCCATAAATTCAATGAATAGCAGCAGCCATATTCTTAATACACACAGACGTAGTTGGACATCGTAATCTAATAGTCTCCACAGCTTCACAATAAGCAGACATGAGTTTAATAAATTAGCTCTTTGTGCATATCTTATATTCCAGATCCTCTCTAATGTCAGGCGCCATTGTGGCTGATATGAAACTATTTCTCAGCCACCATCAAAGCAAAAGGAAACATTTTCCCTACTGAAACATATGAGCTGTCACACACTAAAGAGGAGAGATTGCCACTAAAACAAGACCTAATAACTAGTCCAAATATGACAAGTGCATATTCATCAATCAGGTGCAGGATATGGGTGATGGTAGGCATTCAGATAAAAAGAATCAACTATCCTCAATACAGCCACAGATGGATTACTGAACAGGCCTACCGAGCACAGGGCCAGGGGCCCAAGGCTTCAGGGGGGCACAGAGACTCTTTTTTTTTAAGTAAATGGTAACATTTCTTATGGACAACAAACCGCAAGCTTGTATGAGTGTCAAAGCAGGTTCCATTAATAATGCACCAATTGCATTTGCGTTGCGCAAACACAACACAAAGAGATGCTAAATGACCAGAGATGCAAAACAAACACAAGTGTTGTACAATGGCCACAAAGAGATGCAAAATGACCATAAAGAGATGCGTCTTTGTTCTGAATTTTCCTATTTAGGTGGGGTAGGAGGCCTTTTATATATCTGTGTCCAAGGACCTATTGTTTCAAAATCCACCCATGCATCCAGCATCTCACCACACACCTTACCAGCATCTGTCTGGTCCTATAAAATACGGTAATTACCCTAATGGACTACCAGGGCAGAAATTTCACAGCGTGTTCAATAAAAGCACAACTGTGTCCGTTCAGTGGTCTCAAATAGGTCTATAAAACTGTGTAAAGGGCTACGTGCAAACCTTACTGTAGATTAATTAAAGCAAAAGTTTTTCAGCTCCCATTTCCCCCTACAGGACTGTCAGCATTTCTTACCATCAGCAAATACATACATATACATTTCAACAATGCCTAAGATAACACTTTTAGAGGTTCATATGCATAATGTCTGTGTCTTGGGTCCAGGATGAATGATCCGACTCATGTGTCTCTGTATGTCTTCAGGGGTTCTGGTCCTATCATGGTATCCTCCCGGCTTGGCTGACGACAATGGTGAACCCACTGAGGATTTGGTACCAGCTGTACTGGATGCTGCATACAGACACAACCTCATGGTAAATCAATCAGCACATTGTGTGTGTGTGTGTGTGTGTGTGTGTGTGTGTGTGTGTGTGTGTGTGTGTTTGAGACCTGAAACAAAGTAGGAAAAGAGTGTAAGGCTGGAAGAAGAGCAATGAATTCAATCCATTGTGAGTCAGAATATTCAGCTCAGTGTTTACGCATACTGCAAGTTGTTGCAGGGAAATGAGAGTTGATTGTTTAATGATTTGTCCATTTTAAATCAGCAGCTGTTGATGGAAGAGTTGGTTTTCCATCAATAATGCTGGTATGGGCTGCAGTGGGTATTTAACACTTATTTTACTTCTATTTTAATTTATTTAACCAGGAAAATTCCCTTGATCCAGCCTCTTTAACAATAAAGACCTGGCCAAGACGGCAGCATAAATTGGAGACAAAACATTAAAAAAAAATCAGACAACGAATACAACTATACTAAAAACTAAGATTAAAAGAAGAAAAGATCAAATTTGGAATTACCAGAGCATTTACACTTGTCCTAAATTAATGGATGGATCCCATACATTAAAATCTTTTCCTTGTTCCAAATGGCCATAGAAAATAAAAACAAATGCTTTGCTTACCATCTCTGTCCGTACACTAGAGACAGACAGCAAATATGCCTTGTGATCTGAGATAATGATTGCAAGATGAACACTGTGAATTTGTTGGGATATGAATGTAATTTACCCAGAATGGCTTCAAAAATGAAAATATAGCAGGGACAAACAGGAAGAAAGAAACGTCAGTCTCAGGTTTCTTAAAAGAAAGACATACATCAAGCCAAATATCTATACATTTGTAACCGGTAACAAGTTACATTGTCTTCCCCTGAGCTGTAACAATGTCCACAATGTTTGTAGGCTAGCATTATAAAACAATATCAATATCAATCTAGTTTTATCAGCGTTAAGTACGAGTTTGAGTTGAGTGAGCTGAGACTGCAAAATATTAAAGGCAGACTGTATTTATGAAGTGTATTTAGGACAGAAGATCCACAGCTATACAACACCTTATCATCTGCATAGCAATGAGTATTAGTTGCATGTGCATAAATACTTAAATTATGTAAAGAGAAAATAAAAATAGGCCGAGCACAGAACCTTGAGGTACTCCATTGAATACAGTAAGCCAGCTTGAACTGTGCCCACTGACTTTTAATCAGTACAAACTAAACTACAGGAAGGCTACAACTAACACAGACAATGTGCTGTATAATAGTATTTAAGTAGGCTAAGTGTTTAAAACGTCCAGCTTGTTGAACGTAGATGTCAGTGTCTGGGGAGATACCCATTATTTCATTTCTGAATGGTTGCCAGAATATGAATGAGGCTAAGGTTCGATGTGTAAATATGATTACCTATCCATTATCTCTCCATCCATTCATCTCACTAAGAGCACAGTGACACAGGAGCAAGGATTAATGATGCTTCACAGAGGTGGGCAAAGAGTTTAACACTTCCCAGGATAGTCATCTCAAAAGCAGCCATAGTGCTGTGGTGAGTTATACACAAAAGCGGCAGTTTGTTTTTGTCGCAAGGTAAGGCTGAGAGCTGTTGAACGTGTTCTGCTGCCTCGCATAAGGCTGTCTTTGCTACTTAGGGATTTGACTTAAGATGTTTTCTGCTGCAGTGACATTTCCAGCATTAGAGCAAAAAATCAGGTCAAATAGCTACTGCTGCTGCTGGATCAGTTGTTTAGTGGGGATTGAATGAGCTCAGGAGCACATCAGCAGGGTGGGGGGGGGCTGACCAATTTGCCAATTAGGTTGGAAAATGGCACATTCAAGGAAATAAACTGCCCTCCATGTTGGTCTTTTTGACTCCTGTCACTGTATTGAATGCTTATTAAACGTTTACAGGTAAAGCTTGTTCGTAATGCAATGCAATTCATGTCAGATGCTTTCCAGATAAAGATGGAGAGAAAGGATAACGACTGATAAGAAATTATGACACGGTGGTCAGAGTTTGAGGTGTTTTTTGTCAGACTGTAAAACATCTTTAAAATGAGTGATGATGCAGTGGGTACGGAAAGTATTCAGACCCCTTTAAATTTGTCACTCTTTGTTTCATTGCAGCCATTTGCTAAAATCAAAAAAAGTTCATTTTATTTCACATTAATGTACACTCAGCACCCCATCTTGACTGAAAAAAACAGAAATGTAGAAACTTTTGCAAATTTATTAAAAAAGAAAAACTGAAATATCACATGGTCATATGTATTCAGACCCTTTGCTGTGACACTCATATTTAACTCACATGCAGTCCATTTCTTCTGATCCTCCTTGAGATGGTTCTACTCCTTCATTGGAGTCCTGCTGTGTTTAATTAAACTGATTGGACTTGATTAGGAAAGGCACACGCCTGTCTGTATAAGACCTTACAGCTCACAGTGCATGTCAGAGCAAATGAGAATCATGAGGTTGAAGGAACTGCCCAAGGAGCTCAGAGACAGAATTGTGGCAAGGCACGGATCTGGCCAAGGTTACAAAAGAATTTCTGCAGCACTCAAGGTTCCTAAGAGCACAGTGGCCTCCATAATCCTTAAATGGAAGAAGTTTGGGACGACCAGAACTCTTCCTAGACCTGGCCGTCCAGCCAAACTGAGCAATCGTGGGAGAAGAGCCTTGGTGAGAGAGGTAAAGAAGAACCCAAAGATCACTGTGGCTGAGCTCTAGAGATGCAGTAGGGAGATGGGAGACATTTCCACAAAGTCAACTATCACTGCAGCCCTCCACCAGTCTGGGCTTTATGGCAGAGTGGCCCGACGGAAGCCTCTCCTCAGTGCAAGACATATGAACGCCTGCATAGAGTTTGCCAAAAAACACACAAAGGACTCCCAGACTATGAGAAATAAGATTCTCTGGTCTGATGAGACCAAGATTGAACTTTTTGCCGTTAATTCTAAGCGGTATGTGTGGAGAAAACCAGGCGCTACTCATCACCTGCCCAATACAATCCCAACAGTGAAACATGGTGGTGGCAGCATCATGCTATGGGGGTGTATTTCAGCTGCAGGGACAGGATGACTGGTTGCAATTGAAGGAAATATGAATGCGGCCAAGTACAGAGATATCCTGGAAGAAAACCTCATCCAGAGTGCTCAGGACCTCAGACTGGGCCGAAGGTTCACCTTCCAACAAGACAATGACCCTAAGCACACAACTAAAATAACAAAGGAGTGGCTTCGGAACAACTCTGTGACCATTCTTGACTGGCCCAGCCAGAGCCCTGACCTAAACCCAATTGAGCATCTCTGGAGAGACCTGAAAATGGCTGTTCACCATCCAACCTGACGGAACTGGAGAGGATCTGCAAGGAAGAATGGCAGAGGATCCCCAAATCCAGGTGTGAAAAACTTGTTGCATCATTCCCAAGAAGACTCTTGGCTGTACTAGCTCAAAAGGGTGCTTCTACTCAATACTGAGCAAAGGGTCTGAATACTTATGACCATGTGATATTTCAGTTTTTCTTTTTTAATAAACTTGCAAAAAATTTCTACATTTCTGTTTTTTTTTCTGTCAAGATGGGGTGCTGAGTGTACATTAATGAGAAATAAAATGAACTTTTTTTGATTTTAGCAAATGGCTGCAATGAAACAAAGAGACAAATTTAACGGGGTTTGAATACTTTCCGTACCCACTGTACATCATGTGTTCATGTGCATATTAAAAGCTACTCAGAAGCTTTCTGTATGGAATTGAAATGACATAAGAGAGACAGGAGTGTAAGAGTTTTCCTGTGTCAAAGCAGGTGTCATTAATAATGCATCAACAGCATTTGCACTAAATGTTTAAGTAAAGAAAAATCAGACAGCTGACCAGAAAAAAAGCATTAACATTACTGTAAGGTTTTGTTTGAGTTACTATGATTTTTAGAGGTAAAACAATTAGTTGATCAATCGGCTAGAGGGTCGAAAAATAACCGGTATGTATTTTGATAATCAATTAAAGGTTTTAATGTTTCAAACAACAATAATAAACTGCTCTCTATAGCCTCTCAAATATGATGATTTGCTTCTTTTTTTGTATTTTATAGACTAAAGATTAACAAAAACAATAATCATCAGTAATCAATAATGAAAATAATTGTTACTTACAGCCCTAATGATGTTCACAGAGAATAGAATGCTAAACGGGCTATAGTATTGAGATGGTTTTTGTTTTTCAAGTCCCTATTAATAAATTGTCGTCATAAATGCACTTTTGGGAAGCACACTGCATTTGAGAGATCATACAATTTTTTTTCAAATTGTGGAAAAAATCACCACTATACTCTTACGGAGTAAGATTAATATTTCTGTGCTGGCATCAGCAGGTTCCACGTGTAATTGCATTATGCATGATGTATGTTACTTTTTGAGTGTATAGGACAAAAAATAACTAGCTAAAGCTAAAGGAATTTGTATTTACAACTTGCTAAAGTTATCACCAAGATTAATTACAAAGCAAAGTTATATGGAG
This sequence comes from Zingel zingel, assembly GCA_023566125.1. Taxonomy (NCBI): domain Eukaryota; kingdom Metazoa; phylum Chordata; class Actinopteri; order Perciformes; family Percidae; genus Zingel; species Zingel zingel. The sequence goes on along the minus strand of CM042321.1, from coordinate 12,006,537 downwards.
GATCATTATAAAACAATTTATTATGATGCCAGTGTTTCTATCCTGATGTGAAGATAAAGATCATTTATTTTCCTGCAGCGATGTGACACATATTAGCCTCGTCCTCCGTATGAACCATTTTGATGAGAGGCAGTCGGTTTGTCAGGCCAGTCTGTCAGACTTGATATCACATTTGTTTAGTCTGCGGTTTGGCTGTAGGCAAAGAAATAATGTATCTCTGCAAGGGCAAGACAAGAACGCCTGGATTAGACATGCAGAATTCAAAATTCTGTCAGGAGAGAAGCTAATAGAATCAATTTAATGCCATGCTTTATTGTCATGAGTGACTGAGCAAGCACAACATTTTCATAAAAAGTGTGGAGGAAGCGTGTGTGGAAAAACAGACCATGACATGCTTTCTACAAATCAATATAAAGTGGCTATATGGAACTTTCAGTTTGTGTTAATTTCAGCAGTCCCTTTGGACAAAAGCGGTACTGTTTTTACCACACCTGCTGTCGTAAAGGTCTAGGAGTCTAGGAGTACTGGGAGGTCATATAGTTGCAATGAATGTTTTGCTCAGACAGAAAATCATTCATTTACAATAAGAGAGTACGTTACAGATGCATCGCTGCATTTCAAGTGTTGCATACCGTAGGCTAACTTAGGCTACTTTGGCTGACTTTAATGTTGGCTACTGGCATACAACCACATCGCGCATTGTAAAGTTTTTTTATAAATGAAATAGACATATTACATAGCCTACCTGAGGGCCAATTCGGGGACGTTTTTGAATTATTTACAATCCCGTAATTGTTTCCATCTGTTGAAAGCCCGACCGAGTGTGACTCAGATTTTGCCCGTTGTCTTTCACTTTGACTTTTAGCTTTTAGTTGTTCTTCGTTTAATTTCCTTCTTTTCTGTGATGGCCCTGCCCCAGTATCAGCCATAACTACAGAAGATAACTTCTAAAATAAAATTGGAATACAATTAGGCCAATATAAAGAAATACCCTTTAGAATTACCCTTTACTTGGCTGGATACAATAACACAGGCTTTTCCAGTCTTCAGCCGAAATCTGTGACCCATCAGAATGTGTTACTGTGGCGCCGTCTACCTGCCTTAAATCATTTTGTTACTTCGCGGGAAAAATTGGACCCGGGCAGAGGCATTAATAAAAACTATATACAAATAGTGTTCTTTTCACTATTAGTCTTGTTTGCTGTTACAGGTAATTTATAATCATCAGATGGAACACAGTTTCAGAAACATATAAAAGTTACATATAGTCACTTTAACATTTAAGAACCTCATTGAAATAAGAAGGAAGTGCTGTCTTATAAAATCACATAGAAGCTCACAATAAGACAGCAGAGCAGAGAAAGCATTATAATATTTTCTTAATGTATACAGCAGCATGATGAGTGCATCATTTCCAAGCATCTTGTGTGAGTTCTCCTTGTTTTTGATTAACTCCTCCCAGTCCCTCTGCACAGGACATTTATCTTTGGAGTGCTTCTTCTTGCATAATTTTAGCAAAATGCTGACAAGGAAAAGACCTTTGGCTCTGATCATTTGGAGCTCAAATGCAAATTTTCTAAAGCAACAACCTTAAATAATTAAGTCTGAGTGAGGAGGACAGATGGTCTCACAGAAGCAGTGGCAACAGCCCAAAATGTATCAGATCAGGGTTCAGGAAACACACATATCGGCTTTTAGTTGCAAAGTGGCTACCAGTCTGAGCTTGTGAGAATGCATGAGCAGTTTTGTTTTGAATCATCAGGCCCTTGGAGAGTCTGTATAATTACACACAAATAATAATTAGCCTACACAAAAATAGTAATAAAGTCATATTACTGAAAAAAGATGAACTCGCAGAAATCTTGTATTCTGCACATCTGTAAAACAGTTAAAATGTATTCTGTAAAAGGGGGATAAGGTACTTGTCCTTATGCACTCTGTTTTCCATCTGGTATCTTTGTCCTTTTGTGTCCTGTGCTGTCTTGTCTTGTGTTTGACAGCAGCACTCCTCCTAACTGAGGACAAGGATTACAGTGAGCTTGGTACTCTTTCTAACTAACTGCTTGACAGAGCAATATAAGACAAGACAGCATGATTATACAGTGGTTTTATGTGGCTCGCCGGGACACAAATATGGCATCAGCCTTTCCAAGATTCATGGCTGGATTAACCTATTAGCAGAGCCGGGGGCAGGCAAAAATATGCTGCGTCCCCTCATATATATACTATATGAGAAAATGAGATTCAGAGTGAGCGCACAATATAAACCAGGGCTGCAACTAACTAATTGCATTTAATTACATTCATTATTGTGACTATAAAATGTCAAAAGATAGTAAAAATTGCTTGTTGTTATTTCAAGTTGATGTTATCAAATTGCTCGTATTATTCAGATAATGCCCAAACCCCAAGGATATTCAGTTAACTATCATCAGACAGAGAAAAGCATCAAATACTCACATTTTAGAAGCTGGAACCAGATAATGAATTGATTATGAACATAGTTGCTGACTAATTTTCTGTCAAATCAAAATTCTTCAAATTGGATTGGATCGCTCAAAAGGGGCCTCGACTGCGATTTGGAGTTATAGGGGGCTGTTGCTGGCTTCACTTGGACTCTTCTCAGGACGAGGATAAGGGTATAATGATGAGTTAATGTTTTACAGGAAGAGAAAAGAGAGGGATTTTGCTATAAAAAAATACTAAGTTGACTTTTTTGGGACATATTTTTGGCAAAAAGCAAGAGATATCTGAACAATTAAATTCAAAGTTTGACAACGTATACTAGATTGTAACACTAAGCCACTGTACAAATTATAGCAGTTGCCTATTTTGCCTGGTTGGTAATGTAAGCCTTCCCAAGATTGTTGAATTTGTATGCACCCATAGTAGTCTATGGAGCTTTAAACAAGAGGCATACACTAACTTACATATTTGACATAACTGCATGCACACAAGTTAAAATTGAGATGAATGGAAACTGTAAGGGAGCTATCTCACCAAAAACAAATCCAACTTCCATCATACTGGCCAACCCACACCACACAGCTAAAAACACACGGATCCCTCCTTTGGGTAACAATGCACAAGAAAGCAATGCACTTTTTATTATATAAGTTGAACAGTATTTCAACAGCACCCACACATAGCTTGTGTAGCCTGTATTTTGTACGGCAGAGTTGGAGAGCAGCTCACATGGAGCTTCCACAGCAGAGCAGCTGCTCTACCTCCGCTTGAAGAGGAGCTGAAATAGTTCTTCTACCCAGGGGAGGATGGGGGCGGTTTGGTAGGGACAGGGTGGGGCGTGATTGGAAGCTGGAGCAGAGGGAAAATGTGCATCATGGGTCCCATGACTCAGTTTGCCTCTCTGAACAATTTGCACCCTTAGGGTCTGTAAAGGTTCTATCCAGTAAGTAGGCCATGTAGCTGCATGTAGACAGGGGAATAATGTCCATGGGTGCCCTACAATGGCATCAGCCACACTTTCCAGATACACAGTAGTGTAGAGTAGCTACATTCAGTCTTACGTGACCCCCCCCATTATTGTGTGTGTCCACTGGCTTTTGACCACAGAGTGAAACTGACACTCTCTCATAGAGAAATGTGATCAGCTTTGTTGAAATTTATCTAATTGTTATAAGGGTCTGGACCTTTATCTTTGTGTTCGCTCATATGCCTCCTTTAGTCCTTTCTGCATGACATGGCACTAAATTCCACTCTGCCTAGCATGAATCATGCTGGGGGGTGTTCTGGTCCATGCGGTCAATGTTTATGTGGTATTACAATGCGTCGACTCGGTCTCATTTACTTCTAAATTACCACAGAGTAATGGGCCGGTGTGTTTGGAAAATGAGCTTTCTAGTGGCCTGCATTCTGGTGCAGTGAACAGGAGACCATAACAGCGTTTTCCCCTTCCATGGATGATGATTATATGGCTTCATACCTGCTAATACTTTGCAGTTTTTCAAAGTAGGTTCAGATTTGATCTCACTTCCCTGGGCTCTTACTTAACAAAAAGTCCAGAGAGTTATGGGTTCACTAACACAGTTTCCAGGCTATGAGTTACTCAGATGGCCAGGATCTTCCTTCCTCTATTTTTATTCAAATTGATATTTTGTCAGCAATGTGCATCTTACACCATAAAAATGTATAAAGCACATAAATGCACTTAGCATCTCCATTTATGACACGTGGTTCTGTTTTTCTTGCCTCCAGTTGACAGTTTAGCTATAGACATTTGCAGTTCAAAACAATTTGCTAGGATTTAGCCAATTCCAGCAATCACTTTAATCCATTTTTACATTTATGGCCAATGTCATAGTGGCACAGTCAGTGCAGCCAATAGTCTTTTTTTCCACAGAAAGACTCCAGTGCAGTGTGCACAACATGCTTGCATTACAGCTTCCCTATAGTAAACATTTCAACAGACACACCATTACGAAATACATGTAACAAAGCTTAAATTTTAAACACATGCACATGTGCTTTAATCCTGCAGATTTTCTGTCAGTGTTGATGCCTTTTTTAGCCGGGCTACCAGTGTGGCTCTGTGGATGTAAGTCTGTCAGGCGACCACTCCAGATTGGAATATCTCAACAACTATAAGATGGGTTGCCATGACATTTTGCATAGACATTCATGGTTGAATTCACGCTGTGGGTGTTTAATTATTTTGTTGATCCCCTGACTTTTACTCTAGCAGACGTTTGTGATTTGTAAGTGAAATGTCTCTGCAACTTTTAAATGGATTTCCATGAAATTTGCTACACACATTCATGTACCTCATAGGATGAATTGGAATAACTCTGGTGATCACTTAACATTTCGTCTAGCACAACCATCAGGTCAAAAATGTGATTTGTCCAATTCTTCTTAGTCTTTTTCAAGCAGAAATACTGCTCTAAATGCAGACTTGCATAAGGGTTTTATCAGGAATAGGAGAGGAATCATACAATATAGGTGATGTAGCTCACCCGAGGACATCATACATCCATTTAGTTGCTGTGGCCTCCAACATTGTAAAAAGCCCTTTTCCTTCAGATTGTTCCCCTTGGGTGTCCGCTGCATTATTCAAAGTCTCTGAATTCTCTGGCTGTTCCTTAAAATATTCAACATAAGCACTTTTTGTGTTCATGTCACTTCAGGTCCGTTGTTCCTCTGCTGCTTTTGTTCATCAATTGCAAATGCCCATTTCTAACTGAGCCATAACTGAGGGTTGCAAAAGTCTCCAGAGAAGCAGTGAAAAACATCCCCTACAATGTGACAATTTCCCATTAAAATACAACAGTGAAAACGTGGTTCTTTACAGTCACATCCTGTCCAAAAAGGTCTGCTTAAATGGCTAACTGTGGAATCCTGTACTGTTGGCTAAAGCCTGTGTTATATTATTTTATTTATAGGTTGTAGAAATTCTGTAAACAAGTACAGTCACCTGTAACATGGTACTAGGGAAGAGAAACCAGACACCTAATCTAATGCTATGCTTTAGGCAGGAGTCCACACGTTTAATGACTGACTGCCAATTTAGGGAGCCAGCATATGATTGATGTTGCCACGCAACCAGTAGCTTGCTACAAGAAGCCATCCCTAACCTGGCAATTCAATTTTATTTATAGTGTCAAATCATGACCGACATTATCTCAGGACACAGATAAAGTAGGTCTAGACAACACTCTCATGTTACGTTCAGAGGCCGCTCAAAATGTCCAGCATTGCCCAATGGGCCACACTTTTAAAAATAATTTTTTCACACTACACTATGACTTTTTGGTATTTTTATGAAATACTAGAACTTTGACAATTTTATGACTTACTATGTAATGCTTTTTTGACATTTTTATGACATACTATACTATGACATTTTATGACACTATACTATGCTTTTTCATAACATACTATGCCTTTTTTTTTTTAACATACTATACTATGAATTTGACATTTTTTATGAAATGCTATGATGACTAACATTTTTATGACATACTACTGACTTTTTTTATTACATATTATGACTTTGTTGAGTGGTTGACTTTCTGCATGTTTTTCTAGGTTGCATTTCACATCCAACCATACAGAGGACGAAACGACCAGAGTGTGCATGACAACATCAAGTACATCATTGACAGGTAGGCTGCTCCTCTCCATCAACTTAAACAGAAAACCATTAAAAGTTGCAGACTTACATACTTTTAGAACACATTTCTGATTATATAAAGCCAATTTCATAACTTATGAATAAGTTTGTGAAGCAAAATTTTTCCAAATTTTTAAACACGTTTGCTCTGAAAAGGAGTATCTGCCAACTACATACAAACTCAATAGCCCAAATACCCCAACAATATATAGTTTAGTTAAGAAAGAATGCAAATCTTCATATTTTTCTTCTATAGTGATAGTGCGTCATTAAATGAAGAGTCAGTTATTACCTGTATAGAACATAGCAGTCTCTTGACTTAATCAACTAGTTATTAAAGAAATAATTGACTGTGTTATTGTTGTCTTTAAAAGGTACGGTGACCATGGAGCCTTCTACAAGTTTACTTCCAGCACAGGGAAAAGTCTTCCCCTATTTTACATCTATGACTCCTACCTGACTCCTCCTGAGTCCTGGTCTGAATTCTTGACTCCCACGGGCTCCCACAGCGTGCGCGGCTCAGCCTATGACTCCATCTTCATTGCCCTGATTGTGGAGGAGCGTCACAAGCATGACATCCTCGCAGGTGGCTTTGATGGCATGTACACTTACTTTGCTTCCAACGGTTTCTCCTTCGGCTCCTCTCACCAGAACTGGAAGGCCATCAAAGCTTTTTGTGACGGCAACAATCTCCTCTTCATCCCCAGCGTCGGACCAGGTTATATCGACACCAGCATCCGGCCGTGGAACAACCACAACATGCGCAACAGGGTGAACGGTCGTTACTATGAGACGGCCCTGCAGGCGGCGCTGAATGTGAGGCCAGACATTGTCACTATTACATCTTTTAATGAATGGCACGAGGGGACACAGATAGAGAGGGCGGTGCCCAAAAAAACAGTGACCCGTGTGTACTTTGACTATCAGCCACATGGACCCGATCACTACCTGGAGTTGACCCGCCGCTGGGCGGAGCAGTTCAACAAAGAGAAGGAGCAGTGGCTCATGTGAGCTTTTATCGATCAGACTTGAAACAGCATGCACAAGTGTGTGTACACATGAAGGAGAAGAAACAAAAGAGAAAGGAGTAAATGTAGAGACCAATTATTATTATTATTATTATTATTATTATTATTATTAAAAAAAGGTTACTCTGGGGAATTTGTTCCTTAAATGGGGTCTCTGGTCTTTGTTCACTTAATGCAACTTAATCAACGATTGTGTCAAACACAGATTGTCACCACATAATTGAACGACCTGAGACGTAGCCCACGTATGATCCTTGTTTCCTTCTCTGCAGTTAAATAACAGATTTGATTACAATAGCAAATTATGGTTTCGCTTTCATTCACAATTGGCTGTCAAGCCCAATGAGACACTAATGTTGATCTTTGAAAACAAATCTTTATTTCTTAACAGGTCAAACTATTGCTTTAAGAGTCAAATATGTTATTTTGTGACACATTTTGGTTTGACATAACATTTACAGTAGGATTCTGTATCATTTCGGATTTGTTGCAAATCAACAAAGGTGTTCAGTATGTTAATCCATTTTAGCAAAGTAAAGCAAGTCAGACAGGTTGTTACAGCATAGTTAGACTAAACTTTGCCTTAAGGTTGTAAAAACCGTCAGAATTTTAGAAATTTGAGTTTTGTTGTAATTCCCTTTAAGGAAAGCCACATTCATGGTGGGCACACACAACCTTCTGTCACTTAAGTAAAAACAACAGAATCAGAAGTTAAAAAGTTAAGGCCAAGGCTCAATGTTTGAGTGTCTATATGAATAACAATGTACCACTTGCTGGATCACTCTGCTATATGGATTTGTGTGATTTAGATTGATGAAATCCTGCTGTCTATTAAAGTAAAAGGTACTTTCACACAGGCATTTTTAAGAATAAAACTATGCTCTTTTGTTGTGAAGGGACCTTCTGAGTGGGTTCTGCTAGTTTTATTTTCTTCAAAAGACACTTTACTTCCAGGCACCTAAAACTAAAGATAGACGTATGTCTCAAATATTTTCTTATGCATGAATAAGATGATACTGAAAAACAAAAAAACTTTGATTGTGACTAAGGTTATACAATCCATCAAAACAAGTTTACATCAGGTATTGAGAATTTAAAAAAAATGCTCCAGTTTTTTAACATGCAAGTTGGCAGATTAATTTCATGTCGTATATCCACTTGGGCAATGTGCAAGTCTGAAATATTACAGTATTTTATACATTTAAATGTAGTTGATGTAGTTTAAGCTACAACATAAAACAGTTATTGTAACTGTAGCAGGTGACCAATTGTAGTGCAAACTGACATGGATAAAATAAATAGGGGATTTATAAGTTAATAAATAGTTCTGGACAAGTTTGATGTATAGTTAGTGCAATTCCCAGAACCCATCCCTTATCGCAAAGAATTATTCAGGCCAGAAAATAGGTGCCTACAACACCCCTTACTGTTATTAAAATAAAAACCCAAACCATTGTTTTCTCCGTTACGCCAAGTTGCTTTGACAATACAAAGAGGGTAGTTTTAATTCTATGCAAAAAAAGAAAATCCATACATACCCATACTACAGAGCTGACCTCGTTCTGTTTCTGAATAAATGGTAGAGAACTGTGACACTCTCAAATCCCACATAATCCCATTATATTACACCAATAGTAAGGCAGAAAAAATGTTCATCAAAAGTTATTTCAGACCTTAAAGCAGCCACCAGAACAATATTGGCCATCGAGTTGCTCCTGAGTTCTAGTACTTCCTGAGAAAGACTCATTCTTCCATGTGAACATGAAAAGGATTCATCTTTTCATGCCGGTTGGGCGTCTCAGCGCGTGTTGTGGAGTGTAAAGAGATCAAAGGTCATTCTTGCCCCGAGTCCTCTGACAGTCCATATTTGTGCTCCAGCACATTAACCGTAGAAGAAAGGGCACTGAAAACAGAATTAGTCATGTTTCGTTTTAATGAACCAAGTGTCCTTCAGAGTAAACGTGGGAGAACACAATGCAATAAAGCTACTCTATATAGTATTTTTATTATTGTTGGCATCCATTTGCGGCTGTAACCAGATATTAGTCTGCTCATTGATGCAAAACACCCCTGATTACTTGAGTATTTACGTATTCTGACTGAACAGGCTTGACTACATTTCTTTACTTGTTTGTGCATGTATTCCCTTCCTTCCTGAGTTGTGTAGTAAACGGGAAGGAACAATCACAACACTACATTACACTTCAGTTTTGCATATATTCGCTGTCTCCAATTCACTTCATTTGAAGTCTGTACGACTGCCAAATTTAAGAATGGGTTCTGTCTGTGTTGCCCTAAAAATGTGCATAGGCAGTCAGCCGTGTTCCAAATCCATACTCCAGTTAATACAACTTATATACAGTTATATACTACATACTTGTCATAGTATAATGTTTTAGCATATTATAAAATGTTAACAGCAATAACGTAAGGTGTCAAACTGCAACTTTAGAAAGCTACTGCCAAATAAACTACAGAGAGTCACCAAAATGTTTTCCCCAAGATTTAATACTTAATACTTTTTGCTATCCAAATTTTATTTGCAGCCGTTTCTCCACCACCCACAATTTATTTCAATATTTTCTACCTGTGAGCATCCTCCATACTCATACTCAAAAACTGACTAGTATTCATACTGTCTGCTTTGAGTATACTTTATTTTGTCTCTATTACACTGCGAACACACTGCATCCTAAAAAAAAACAGTTACAATCAGTAGGTTGGATGGATTTGGGACACGGCAGATGGATTTGGAAATGCACAAGTCGTTATTCACATAACACCACCAGATGACAAACTGAAGGATCAGTCTCAGAGAGCCGTGTACAGATCGCTCTGATCAATATTCATTTATGACTGAAATCTGAGCAATCATATACTTTGTCTGGCCTCTTTTGCTGCATGGAAGTATAATGGGACCTTTATCGCGCTTATTTACGTATTTTATATAGAGACAAATAGTGAAGAAGACAAAAATATAGGAAAAATGGGAAGCCACTTAATGCAAAATTAATTTCACAGTGAAATTATAAAGATATGCTGACTGCATCCATAACTTTTTGACGGACCGCAGTCAGCAAGTCAGATTTAACTCATGTATATCATCCCTAAAAACTATAAACACAGGGGCACCACAAGGGTGCGTTCTGTTGCCTATCCTATACACACACTGTACACCAACAACTGTCAAGCTTCCTCTTCAGCCCACACTTATTTTAAATATGCTGACGACACAGCACTCGTTGTTTTTTTAAAGTCTGACATTTCTTCTGTGAATGGATTTCAGAGGGAATTACAGGGTTTCACTCAGTGGTGTTCTGATAATTTTCTTGAAATCAATGTGAAGAAAACAAAAGAGATGGTCATAGATTTTAGCAAAAATAGAATAATAGCCCCCCCCCCCCCCGCCCCTCCTTCCAAGATCAATGGTGAACTAGTAGAGAGGGTCTCAATCTACAAATAAAAAAAATGGACTCTAAACTTTTAATGAATGTGCACTGAACAAAACTAAGAAAATGCCCCAGCGGATGTTCTTCCTTAGGAAACTAAACAATTTTAGATTAGACAGACACATTCTTGTAATGTTTTATGAAATCTCCTTAAGAGTGTTCTGTCCTTTGGCCTTATCTGCGTGTTTGGTAACATGCATGTTAAGGACCAAAAGAGACTGCAGCGCATGATCAAGATGGCCAGTAAGATCATCAGACTTGACCAGGTGTCAGCAGCTCAGCTGTACAATGAGCTCATCTTAAAAAAGACTAACCCTCTCTATCATAAATTTATGAGAAGGAATAGGTCATCTGGTAGAATTTTACAACAGAGAATTAGAACAGCAAGGTACAATAAATCATTTGTGCCTACAGCGATCAGATTGTATAATGACCAAGCACATTGCAAGCACTTTAATCCCGCGCTGGCACTTTAACTGGACGGTAGAGCTCAATTCCTTGACAACCACTCCTAGTTATTATTTTTTACCTGATAATATTAGTCATTTTTTTAACATCAACGTCAGATGTTGGATTGTGTCTGTCATTTCTGCAGTATTGTTATTTTTTGTATTGTCACTGTCAATTTCTATCATTGTCATTTCTGTAGTATTGTTCTTCTTTTCTCTATACATGTTTATTGGCTTGTCTGTGGTGTCTATATGTTTAGAGAATATGTTGTGACAAGGGTGTGTAATGAATGACCATATGAATAAAGTTTACCTTGACCTTGATATTAGACCACCTTTTTTGTTCTGTTTTTCTTTGCTAAAATTTCAATTCTCCTGTAAATTATTTTCTGGTAGTTATTGGTGGATATGATTTCATTTGAACAATGACACATTAAACTGCAGCAACGGAAAGCTAAGTAAGTAACAGCATGAACTCACCAGCCGGGTCTGATGATGCGGTATTTCCCAAGTACTGATAGGTCGACCACAGTTGATCCGAGGCGGCTGTGGTCTCCTACTGGTCCGCCATCCACCACCAGTGCTAGTTGGGGCCAGAGCTCCTGAAACTCCTTTAGGAGGAAAGACACAGCAATATTAAAAAGAACAATTTTGTAAACTTAAATGACAAAGAGATAAAACAAGGAGAGACACCAACCTGAATTAAGATGCTGGGAAACACAGTGAATGTCAAACTCTGATCAAAGCCTCTCTAAACTTGCCATGTATTATTTTTCCACTTACATTTACGGCCACAGTGCTCGTGCATGAGCTGATGTTGGCGCTGGTAAGCGCGAGTGGTTCAGCACACATCTGGCAAAGGCGTCTCATAAAGGCATGGTCTGGGATACGTACGCCGACAAGCTGAGGGGCACACGGACATGTAACAACAACAGACGACTGACGTTCATTAATAAACCATTTGTTTGCAGTTTTATTTTTAGCAATATCCAGTTAAAAGGGAGTGGACTTACTGAAGTAAAGGGGTTGAGCTCTGTGTTCAGTACTTCAGATCTTTCCAACACCAGAGTGACGGGACCAGGCAGCAGGTCACCTAACAGCGCTTCCTTCACCTTCACCTTGCAGTACCTGTCCATGGAAACCAAAACAATGGCAAAGTTGAGCATTGCTTTTAAAACCGGTGGTACAGTGAGTCATTCTCTGAGACAGTTCCAAATTGCAACTCTGCACCGTTCTTTGTTTAATCCAAGATGTTGTCATTTGCTAGTCTGCCTTATCTCCTCTTTATTAAACATGTGATTTACTTACAAATGCCTTAATGTAAGACATTGTTACCTAGCAAATTAATTAATGAATACTGGGGTATTTCTGTGACAGCACGTGTGCCTGTCACTCAAAATGTAAAATCTGTCTTGTTGGCGAGACAGCATCTCCACCTCTTCTACATGTGACTATCTGTGGATGTCAAATATATTTGTGCAATATAGTAGGTCTATGAAGAAACCATCAGTTACCACTGATATTTGAAAAAACAAAAACAATCTGCACTCAAACTGTAGTTCTGTTAGAAACAATTTTTATTTTTTTTTTCAGTTTTCTGCAGTAATTCAAAATGAAAGTCTGCGGACCGTTTCTCTGCTTGTGGTGGACGTGTGCTAACATTCTGAGTTTAATTTGATTTTTTTTCAAAATCTGCGGAAAATTCTCCATCCGCAGATTCCGTGTGGCCCTGCTTATCACGTTCATGTTCACCATCCACCAAACAACAAATCAAAGTGATCCTCTGGTGGATAAGCGGTAGACACACATACATTCACTTACTTATAGATATCCTGGATTTCCCCTACACAGATGGCCAGTGGTTTATGTCCATTTCGTCCTTTGATGTCGTAGGTTTTTCTGACGGCTTCAGAGTTCTGGGCCAGACATGCCAGGCCATAGATGGTGTCTGTGGGCACACCGACCACATGACCCTCCTTAAGAGCCTTCACCGTGCAACTCAGGATTTCAGCAACATCTGCAGTTCAAAAACAAGGAGGGTCAATGAGGCATCATTCACCGCAAGACACACTTGATTAAATTAACACTGAGGGAAGAAAAAAAATAAAAAATAAAAATAATAATAATAATAATTTTTGATTTGGGGGTAGTGAAGGGCTGAAAGAGATACTTGCAGAGGTGGACACAGTAACAACTTACATACATGCATTGCTCTAGAAGTGCACATGAAGGGCACTCCACTGATACTACGTGTGAAAGTCTATTTACTCATAATGGGGGGGGGGGGGGGGGGTACTACTCACCCTTTGAAAACAGTTACCGGGCAGAGTGTCTAACACAGCTATTGAGTTGCACTATGGGAAATGTAGGATTCAGCGAGTTTGAAGCTGGCTATTTGACCAATATCAGAGAAAGACTTCAAAAAGGCAGGTAGGTATAGGTATGTGTGTTACTAGTATGTGTGCATGCACACTATGCGTGTAGTTATGTGCGCTTGAAGACACTTTGTTGAATGTGAATAATGAAGGGGTTTCACACATCAATGGCAGTGGCCGCTTTACTGGTTGTGCGGCGGTGCCTGGTGAGGTGGCCGCAGGGTGTATGTGTATACAGTAAGTATATTTTATGGCTGTAAAAGGTGGGAATGTGTGTAGATATGTATATACTGTAAGTAGCCTGTCTATGCATGTAGGTTCAGTTAGTGTGTTGATGTATACATATCTTAAGAGTTATGTATTTTGTATTCTATTTTGCCTTGCTCTGTGGTTGTATATATGGAAGGATGTGATGGTTTTTTAATGGCATCTGTGACTTGCATTGCTATTGTTTCAATATCGTCTTCCTGGAAATGGGAAACACAAATATTTTGACCATTTTTAAAATTTTGTTGAATTCTACATTCATTCTAGTAATCACTTGAACACTCATTGAAGTAAAGCACAAGAACACAGTACTTAAACACTTATGTTACTTCACACATCTACTCAACTGCATTTCAGGGGGAACTGTGCATTGTCCTAAACTACACTTATCCAATTACTCAAAAACAGAAAGTTACTTTGCATATATATATAAACAGGGGTGTGCAAAAAAATCGATTCATAGAATTCCAAAAATGTATTCATATTTTTTAATTTAAAAAAATTTAATTAATTTTTTTTTTAATTCTATGTCTACTGCAATCACATGGGAAAAGTAACTACACTACAAACTGTGAATCTTTTTTTTAATTTTTTTTTTAAATCGAGAATCGTTTTTGAATCGTCAATTGATTTTGAATCGAATCTTGAGCCTAAAAAAAAAAAAGAATTGATATCAAATCGAATCGTGACATTTTCTGAATCGTGCACCCCTAAAATATATATGTTAACTACTTAGTTATTATAGCTTGCATTTTTTTACTGATGCCTGTTCTTCCCCTTTTCTGATGTAACACTTACTAATCTAATCCCCGCTGTGGGACTAATAAAGGATTGTCTTCAAATCAAAGTGGGAAAAGTCCATGTCATGCATGACAGAACAATCCGAACTCTAATAGGGTTAATTATTAGAAATTAATTAAATTGGAAATTAACTTTTTTGGTCCACCTGCCACAGTGGCTGGTGAGTTAAGCAAATCTAGCAGCCTCTTGCATATTACTTTTTTTTATTTTATAAAGAGCTTTATTAAAGTTTCACATTTTACAGGCTACATTAAACATACATTATACCAAGATTCAAAAATGAAAACAATTACAAAGTTTAAATGAGTACAAATTGAGTAAAGTGACTAATGCAGAGAATCATTCATAAAGTGCATATAGAGTTTCTCATAAAGTGCATTGGGAGTCTTTCATAAAGTGCTGTAATTAAAGTGTCAGTGTTCCAGGGAAGAAGTTGTTTTTTATCCAGAGTTCTTCTTCTCCTTAGCTCAGTGAGCATATTACTTGCATATTACCAGTTACTAGCATTTGGTTGGTACTAATTTCCAAACCTAATATGCTGCAAGTGCAATGTTTACGTTACTTAACGTTACTGCCAAACAGTCCGTTAATATTTCTTCAGTAGCTCTATCAGTCATTAAGAGCTAGCCTTAGAAGCACGCACAAGTAGTTTTGCTGTGAATGTTAACGTTAGCTAACCTGTGTGGCCCTCCTGATGAACAGACGGTACATTGGAGGTCGGCGGCAACAAATGCAGCACTTTGGTCTTGAGCTCTTTACACATATCTTCTCCGAGTCGACGAGCTGTGGCTGAACTGTGAGCTCTTCTGGATTTGATTAATTCAACAGCGATGTTACAAACGGACTTCATAAAACCAAAGCGGCGGCTGTTTCACTACACAGCCGGGGAGCATGCATAGACAGTATATAAGAAGGGAGCATGTTGGTTGTCGTCTGATGAAATAAGTTATCTTCCGGGTTACGCCCCCAAACAATGACGCGGATTTCCTTAAAGGGCCAGCAGCACGTTGTTTTAGATGTCCAGTGGGGGGAAACCTCGGACTTTGGAGAATTGATGGGTGATGATGTCTAAGTTTAAAGTTTAAATGATATTGAACAAAACATTTTATGCAAAAAGAAAAAAAATATATATTATTGCTCTTTTTGTGGACTTGATGGTAAAACTGTTATTATGACTGTCTCTATAATATTTTTATTATCTCATATCCAAGAAAGTAGCCATCAAAATGTTAAAAAATACAAAATGTAACATTGTTTTCAAACGATCCATATATCTACCAACCTTTTGAAAAACTTTTAAATATATTCAAAAGATAATTGCCTGTGACTGTCGAACCATTTCTTGTATTACTTTGTATTTCCCCTTGTCTTTTATTTACCCCCGAACCATTGCCATCTTTTTATTGCCAAAGTGTGGTATGCTATATAAATTAATAAATATTCTAGTCTGGTGGTGGCGCTCCTTAAATGCCGTGTTTTGAAATATGCAATATCTGGAAAAGCATTACCTGGCATTTCTTCACTGAAAAAGAGTTTTTCATTTATTTATTTATTCATTTTTTAAACAATTCCACCGTTCCTGCCTGCCCTCTGCATTAGGGACATTTAAATCACCTGTGAGTACCTGCTTTAAAACGCACAAGGCACCCACAATATGGAAATCCAGAGTTCACGGGAAGAAGAATAGGTCTATGGTCATGGCTTCGAACACAGGTAACAAAACAGGCACCTTTTCAACTTAAATGTTATTATTTCTCCAAGTATGTTTGTAAAACAGTTTCAGGTTGTACAGAAGACACGATGACCGTGCAGACTGATGAGGGCGTTTCAGCGGCCAAACAGGTAAGCCACGTGAACCTTGTAATGGCTGTCTGCCAAAACTAACCGGTAACTACCACGTTATGTCCTCCACAGAAACTGGAGGACGTGGAGGACAGACTGGTGACCCTGTCTGAGAGAATAACCCTGTGCGACAGAGTCTTCAATGACTTGAAAGATCTAAGTGATATTCTAGTGGTGAGCTCACTTTTCGCTCCTTGGACGTTTGCGACTTAATGCAGTTTTAAACCTTTTTTAATCTTTATTTCCCACAGAGAAAATCTCTCCAGAATGTGTCCTTACCACTGCAGAAGTGACCAGAAGTGGAACAAATTGTTTTTGCTTCCTTTGTTTTCTATTTTATGATTAAACAAATTAAAGATCAACTTCCAATTTAAACTGAAGACTTCATTGAGCAGAAGAAGCAAACATTTCAGTGACAAGGATAAGGTTTTATTAGTATTATATTGCTCTCAATTCAGAAAATGTATTATCATTTATACGAATCAAGCATAAGCAAACTTCACATTATACATTCTTTAAAAAAAAAAAAAAAAAAAAAAAAATACCAATCCTTAACAATTAGTCACTCTTTGGGTGTAAGACATTCCTTTGGAAGCATATGGTTTCTTTTTTAAATATTGCCCAATTGAGAAAATGTTAATTCTTGATCTAAAACACACGATGTGTGATCAATCCGCTTCCAAACAAATGTCTCCATCAGTAATTTGATGACATTAGCATTTCAGGTAAACTACAGAGACAAACTTGGCCACATCACAAACCATTTCTCTGCCTATTGATTAAACAAAACTGTATGTTTTGACTCATTGGTGACGATAAACCAACAAATAATCCACATCAAATTGTAAATGTGAAAGGCTGAGATGATTACATAAATTGAGTTAGCCCAAATGAACAGTTTCATTAAATAAGCTGCGTACATTTGACCAAAAATAATTCTTAAAACAGAATCATTCATTTACTAACTACTTAAAACAAATCCAGTTGGTTTTTCAACAGCATGTGAAAGGATCACTGTGGTGCTGTGCCACATTTGTGGGAACACCACTCCGAATATGAAATGCAATATACTGGAGTTCAAGAAACATGCTTTTAACATTGTATGCATTGGAAAGGCAACTTTAGCCTCTTGAGTTCCGCATAGGAGGTTGTGGCAGAGTATCATTTAATGAAGGGTTAAATATTTTTGTCTTAAATCAGTATTTAAACTGGTGAATGCCACACATAAAATTGCATAGTTTTGTTCTTTGACAGTATGCATGTATAAGAATATATATATATATATTGATGGTATGTACTTCTGGCAGTTATTTCACAGAGTGCCTTAACAAGGAAATGGTGAGTAAATGATCAACATTTTTGTAATCCAATTGAACCAAGTGGGGACACTCCTGATATCTCATACTGCATATGTGGAATGATTTAGAGCACACAATGTGTGATTGGAGCCTTTCACAACTTATCAACTTCCTTCTTGGCACCTCCTAAATTTTGGCAAAAATAAAGCCAAGCATGAGTTATGTGACATGCAAAAGCATGTCAGTTTGGTTTGATCCTACAACCTGGAAGTCAAATGTAGAATCACATCACTTGTATCAGTTATGCTGCATATCCATGATTGACTTTCCAGACAGCTGGAACACAATAGTTTCTAGGAAAACCATAAGCTTTTCTGTCTCAATGCTTTTGCCTTATTGTGGTCTGCTGCTGAAAAGATTGCCCGAGACTCAGTGAAGAGGAGTGTGTTGGCATGTTAATGGAAAGTCTGTCTAAAGCAGAGACCGTCAAGGCAAGGAGGCTCATAGAACAGTTATGTTGTAAGGCCAAGTACCTCTACACTCTAGTATACAGGGCATAATGCCTTTGTTCTATCATTGCATTGTGTCCCGTGTGAAACAATACTGTTAAATTGTACTCTCAGCAGGAGGCTATGTGTTACATATATTTTCTTACTTTGGGGACTGTACAAAAGCCCAGCTGCTTGAAGAACTATTCAACTAAACACAGCAAAAAAATCCTCTGCATAAATGTGACTGGGGAAAAAAATACAAGGGTAGAGGATATACATTAGCTCCAAACTCAGCGTTAGTAATTCAAAAGTCTATACAAAAATACAAATTCTAGAATAATCTACAAGTTTCTCAAATATGTTTACACTAAAATGTACTGTATTTACACTGTCGCCAGGACACCATCTTTTAAATGCTACTTTAACAGCAGTTGTATACAAAAAGTCTGTAGTGGTGCTGCACCTCAGCTAACAAGCTGTCAGATTACTCACTTTACAAGTTAGTGTGCAATAAACAGGGAAGAGTGCAGCAAAACGTAGGGCGACTGCAAGTGTGGGGCATCTTGTGAGAAAAACGTATGTCTGAGAAACAAATTAATGGAACCAGGATCAGTTATGACTTGATGCATCCCTGAGAGGGTCACAACCCTATTAAACATGGGATGTTGACAGTAGTTCCTTACTGTTTCATTCGACAATTTTTGCAAACAAGCAGATCCTCGAGGATATTTTGTTTCACTGTGCAGTCTACAATCATTTTTTCTCAAACTTGCTTTTAGCAATATCATTACGTTCTCTCAAAAAAAAAAAAAAAAAAAAATTCAGTAACATAAAAACAGCTCAACTTAAAAATACAAGTTATTGGAATAAATTAATAGATTTTTCTGCTATCTTGAAGATAATAGTATTAGCAGTATAATGAAAGAATCAAGTATTTAAATAAATTAACATGTACAATTTTAAATTAGTTTAAGTTACAGGCAACTTATTGATTTCACTTAAGACAGGCAGATCAGATCACAGGTTCTTTTCTCAATTAGTAAATAACTTTCAAAGTAAAAAATAATCACATTTTTTGGACTACACTAGTCTTCCTAGAAAACAAAAATACTGAGGAAATCACTTCATATTGTATGACAGCTAGGGGGGGGGGGGGGGGGGGGGCGGCTATGTGGCCAACTGCTTCAAATTCCTACTGGGATCAATACAATTAAATTCCTCTAATACAGTGCATTCTGGTCAGTTGCATACCAGCTTTGAGCATGTGTTAGGACCTGTAGTACAGTACAAGGATATACAGACACGTTTTGTTTTCCTGCTCAGGTGTCTGGCCTTCAAATCAGGAAAATGGAACTCTTAAGTTATCAGTGCTTGAACAACACTCATGTTTCATTCAATCAATTCAGGGTGGACATCAAGTGGTTATTATATACAGTTTGATTATGTTGATAACAAAGGATCTACTGCCTTTTCCCTGCATTCATTAGCATTAACTTTGCTAAATCTCATTAAGCAAACTAATCCTGTTTTTAAAAACTCAACTACTACAATGAATAAACAGAAAAAATAGCCATAGTTTGTTTGTTTGTTTATATATATATATATATATATATATATATATATATATATATATATATATATATATATATATATATATATATATATCACAATGCTATACAGAACAGAATGCATTGCAGGTGCAGGGGGTTTGATACACACACTATATAGGGAGAAAGAAGAGGCGTCGCTGTGAAGAATGACTCGTGATGTGGGAGGAATTGATGCCTGTGGGTGAGTTGGCGCAACAGACAAACACATGGTGCCAGACTACGGATCTAAGGATTGCCATCAGTGGTCATGTTGAAGTCATCAGCGACCAGCAGCAGAGCCTCAATGTTGGCAGCTGTCTCAGGGCTCTGCAGGGAAAGGAAGTCCGAGACATCCATATTGGCTAACCCGCCAGACGAGGGAGGGTTTGTGGCAGTGCTGCTCCCTATCGTGGAGAATGTCTGAGCTGAGAAGGAGGAAGAAGAAGAAGAGGGTGCCTCCAGCCTCACCTCACCCACCTTAGAGGAAGACTCAGGGGGGCAGCATGAAGAAGAGGAGGTGGCTGAATGATGTGGAGGCTCCGGGGGTTGTGATAGTGGGGGAGGAGGGGGCTCTGGTGGTTGCGGCTGTGCTGGGGCTGAAACAATGGAGGAGGCACTCTTTGAACCCTTGTCTTTAGCAGCGTCCCTGCAGGCACACTGGCACTGGCAGGATTCCTCCTGTTTGATGATGATGACAGGCAGACTGAGGCCGATCTGCTGGACTGAGCTGCCTGAAAACGGAAACACAATTTAAAGTTCACTGAAAACCAAAAGTAAAAAACACATTTGCTTTCCAAGTGTTCTGCAAAGCATATCCAAGTTAAATTACTAACCGCTTAGTAAGAAGTTGGCATTGATCAGTTGTTGAATGCGAAGAGAGCAGAGTTGATGCCACGCATACTGATAGACCTCTTGGTCAACAAATAGAAGAATGTGACGGTGGGAAACCTTTTTTCCATCAACTTTCAAAGCAGTTTATATCTTGTTCCTTCTCAGCATTTAAACAGTTAATTTGAATGAGAACTCCAATCAGAGATGCTTAGTCATGACCCTTTCGAAGAGGATAACGCGGATAATAAAAAAGCTGAAACAAGAGGTCAATTAATCGGTAAGTCGACAATACTTGTTCTCTTCCTATCCTGAATATTTTTTAATGTTATTGCTCCTGTGCCTTTACTTGTCATTTTTATTATTACGTATTATAATGGTATATCATTTTAACTGTTCTAGCACAGTGCATTAATTGAGTGTCAGCATCTTGGAACTGCATTTGTATTATAAAACCATTGTGACTGTATCTTAGTGGAGCTCACTGGACACCACTCTACTATCTAATGAACCCTATTAAAGCTAAGCACCTCACTGGATGTCAAAACAAATCTATGATTTCATTACAGCCTTTTGTCCCAAACATGAAAATATATTTTAATTTACTACCCATTGACTTACCAGCATTTCCTCCCACTGGTATGGCTGTCGTGAAGAAAACCTTTTCCACTTTTGGAGCTCCTTGATGTGGCTGCAAACAAATGTTCAACACCACAGTTGAAGCTGGATGGAAAAAAGCTGGGGACACGCTAGAGTACTATGAGGTTGATTTGCACCAGATTTCTAACTGTGTGGTGTGTCTGTGTTTTATTAAAAGTAATATTGATAAATACACTCACCTAAAGGATTATTAGGAACACCATACTAATACCGTGTTTGACCCCCTTTCGCCTTCAGAACTACCTTAATTCTTTGTGGCATTGATTCAACAAGGTGCTGGAAGCATTCTTTAGAAATGTTGGCCCATATTGATAGAATAGCATCCCCCACACCATTACACCACCACCACCACCCTGCACAGTGGTAACAAGGCATGATGGATCCATGTTCTCATTCTGTTTACGCCAAATTCTGACTCTACCATCTGAATGTCTCAACAGAAATCGAGACTCATCAGACCAGGCAACATTTTTCCAGTCTTCAACTGTCCAATTTTGGTGAGCTCGTGCAAATTGTAGCCTCATTTTCCTATTTTTAGTAGAGATAAGTGGTACCCGGTGGGGTCTTCTGCTGGTGTAGCCCAGCCGCCTCAAGGTTGTGCCTGTTGTGGCTTCACAAATGCTTTGACCAGGACCACACCCCTAAATGCATTGAAAAAGCTGCCATGTGTTGATTAGATAATTGCATTAACGAGAAATTTAACTTTAATTTAAGGTGTTCCTAATAATCCTTTAAGTGAGTGTAAAGTAACACCTATTCCTTTGCTACACTTCCTTCAAATAGAGTCAGTGCTAACCATGGTCTTAGCTATTCCCACTGGTTTACTTTACATTTTTGTTTGTTAAAGTAGGCTTTTGCACAATTATGTAAGCGCATGGCATGTTGTTTGCTAATCCTCCCACATGAACATACTTATGATTAGAAGACAAAATGCAAGAAATCCCTAATTTAATGCATGTAGGAATGTGTTTTTGAACTTAAGAACAAATCACAAAATTAGGGCTAGTACAAATCAAGTCACCATTTCTGTGTGGAAGCATTACTCACCATTTGTTCTGGGTTCTGCTGGCTGTTGGCAGCACTGCTGAGGATCCACTGGAGGTTCTGGTCAGACATGACCAGGCTGGGCTGCAGCAGGTTTGGGGTGGGAGCTATGGTGATAGTGGCAGGGGTGTTAGCCAAACCATGGCCAGGGCTGGGGGCAGGAATGTTGGCCAAAGGCAAAGGTTGAGATACAGCTGCCAGAGCATCTGGTGCGGTGGCTGCAACAACAGACATAGGGGCGGTGCCGGGTACAGGGGTGGTCAGTGCTGGAGCCACTGGAGGAGTAGTGGAGATGGCTTGTGGTAAAGGCGTGGTCTGGGTGGCACTATCCGACGACAGGAATGTGGGTGGCAGTGCCACAAAGTGCTGGGGGGTGACATTGTTTGGCGCTTGGACAGAAGCCTGGGCAGGCACATCGGAGATCTGCTGAGGCCCAGTTAGTTGCATGAAAGGCGGAGGCTGCGTGGCGCTGACAGTGGCGGGGACAGCGGCAGGGGTGGAGGCCTGAGGGGAAGAGCTCTGACTGAACTGGGAAGGAGCCTCCATGACTGCAGTTTTGTGGGAACAGGGAGATGAGGAAGTAGGATAGGGAGATGAGGAAGTAGGATGGAGAGAGAAAGAGATGAGAGACGATCCATCAGTCACTACTGACCGGGTAGACGTCTCCAGGCTGAAGGATTCCACAAGGCTCTCTGACGAAGGAAAAAAAAAAACTCCCATCAGTGAACAAGAACATTCAATACAATTCAAGCTGTCGGGTTTCGAAAAAGCACTGACCGTTGGGATGGGCATCATCTTGGCTGACACTATTTTCAGGACTCTGGAACATGAGCTCAAAGATTTTCACATTGCTGAGGTCCAAATTGTGAGCCTGTAATACAATTAAATGACTTTACGAAGTGTCACAACAGCCAGAAACTCTTGTTTTGCCTCCAAATTCTTGACAGTGACGGATAAACTTAGGTGTCAAGTAGCTGCCTGAAAATTTGCACCGTAACTAGCTTGACAATTGCTCAACATGTTCAATCCACTGTCTGTTTGACAAAGCTGAAGCAAAGGCCAGACTTACATTGTGGATGTTCTCTCGTAGCTCTGAGTCTGTAGAGATGAGGCTCAAGTCACTGAGGCACAGCGAGTGATTTGCATCCTGTAATTAAGAGAGGAATTGGACCTGATTAAACCTGCTATGGGATCAAGCACCAAATCATTGTAGGGAAACGATATTGGAAATGAGTACAACACCTACTGTACGTTACTGTCAAAATCATTTTACTTGAAAGGAACCATTAACCACAAAAGGTAAACTAGCAAGTAATGACATATTAATTAGTGGCAAACAAAATAACTTTTCCGTTGAAGAGGACAAGCAAAGTTTGTTTTTATACAAGTTGTTTAATCTAAAAGCTAAATTATTTTCATAATAACTTTTAAATGTATGGTGGTTAATGCAGTGTAGTGTGAACCCCTCTAACTCAGGTCTTTGTAGACATACGCAAACGTCCACATCAGATGTGTAGATTTTGTTTTTAATAAAGTTAAAATTATCACTACCATAGTGTCATGTTGCTCTCAGGCTGTGCATGGACAACATGTACCAACATCGGGAGACAAAGTTGCTGTGACTCACTTCAGACAGCGGATGGGTGAGGGTGACGGTGAAGGGCTGTCCTTTGTCGTGGCCACGGATGTGACTCTTCAGACTATATTGGCTGCTAAACGTCTTCTCACAGCCATCACTGGGACAGTTGAACGGCTTCTCCCCTACAAAATGAGGACAGACAGAGGGGGAAGCATAAGGACAGGTAAGAGCTAATATCTACAGCTTAATCACTTAAATGTAAGCCAAGATAAAATGTACTACTTAATTTTTTAACTTTGGAGACAATATTACAAAGAAATGTAATGATGACCTATCGCAGACACTAAAAATGTACATGCATTTATATTATAGACTAAAACAATATTAGGTCAATTACAGCACTTTGGCAGTAACTTTTTCATCACCAGAGTGAGGCCTTTGCTATTTATGATACAATAAAACTGAAAAATACTGAGTGGTGGATGTTTTATTATATTTGATTGTTTTATAGCATGCACACAACTGTAAACACAGGCAAGCCGTAGAATCTAATGTTTTACTTTTGTTTTCATTCAACAGGAGATTATATTGGATACATAGCAATAAAAACCCAAGGTGTGTTAAGGAAAAACTCAGGAGCAACACAACTCATTTCACATACGTGAAGAAGATTCAGGAGACTTTGATGAATTACACAGGAGCATTTAATGAACACTCAATTGAGGCGAATTTAGGATCACACAGTACAGTGTGGGTGTCATCCCAACTTCTGAAGTTCCTGTCTTCCTGACGGTGTATTTAAACTCTGGAGGTGTTACGCTTAGCTGAACCTTCAAAATAAACAAAGATACTGCAGGTGCCCAAATCTCAGCACAGACACAATTTGTAATGTGTTTACTTTCTCTATGGCCTTGGCAGGGTGAGCTAACCTGACTCCACCAGATGGATTGCTTCGCATTTGCTCGGCATATCCATCTGGGAACTTTCCATTGGAAATTTTTGGGAAGGGGTGAAAATACTGGTTAGCTGATTGGATAAACCATGTTGGTGATAGACGGGCCAAATCAACCAATCAGATCAACGATATATCAAACTCTTGCCGAAAGCAGTCGGGAGAAGAGAAAAAACATCTTTTCCTCCGAGAAAAGCCTCCAGTGCCGTTTTTTGCTCTTCTTTCAATGAAGGAATACTTTCTCATTCGGATAAAACTTGCGCGATAGCTACGCTCATCTCATCCGTGGAAGCCGCCATGTTGTTTAGACTGAACAGTCGCTTCTCGTTGCGTCACACCTATACCTGCCTCAAAACCAACGCTGATTGGTCGGTCGTTTGGCGAACGGCTCCAAATTTTCTCTGTCTCAAGATGCCAGACTGAGCTGCGAGTGGAAAACTGGAGGTTGCGAGATCAGGACGGTCTCACGAGGCTAAGGGTGAGCAGCACTGTCTTATCATACAGCTACTACGTCTCGTCATCTATGGATGCACAAAGTTGTAGTACATCTCTGCCTGGAAAGGTTATGAGGTTATGTTGGACACTGACCTGAATGACACCTGGGTACCACTGTGTCAACTTACATAGCATGAGTTCATAAGCTGGAAATTTTTATGTGAGGATAAACCTCTTGAGATGCATCTTATTTTCAAGCAAACATTGGTTTTTAAAGTGGCTTCTGCACAAAACTAACCAGATATAAAATAAATGCCAAAAACATTGCCGAATAAAAAAACTAGGGCTATCAAACGATTATATTTTCTTAATCGCAATTAATCGTTGAAGTTCTATAGTTAATCGCGATTAATCGCAGGTTTTATCACATGATTAAAATTCTATTATTTTGCATTTCAGAACTGTTTTTAAGTACATATTAACAATGGAAAGCCATTCTTACCAGTGGATCTTGATTGGGAATCAAATGCATCCAAAGAAAGTGACTTTATGAACTTGATTTTCAGATTTGTATTTGTTTATTATATTTAATCTAGTCACACATTTGAATTTAACAACAACTTTGAATGCACCACGAGGCTGTATATTACCAGTTTCAGTGTTTTTCCGACAACAGCAGCTGCAGATTGTTACATCCCGGTGTCGGAATCCTCTACAGTAAAATCCAGTCACACTTTACACCGTTTAGCGTTAGCTGTCAGCACTGTAACCGTGTTTAATCCAGCTACTAGCTAGCGGTAGGCTAACAGTAGCTGCTGTCGAGTGTAGTGTTAATTAGCGTCACGTGCAGCGATGTTTCTGTTGCCTGTAACGTCTGTTTCAGAGCATCAGAGAGAAGTGCAGGCATATCAGTGGCACCAGAATGAGGCACCGAAATCCGCGTTGCTATTCGACGTGTTACGAGGAAGTGCGGCAAAATAGTAGCCTGTTAGGCACGACGCAAAGCCGAGTGAAGTGAAAATACATTAATAAATGGTGGCATACGATTAATACGATTAAAAAAAATTAACGCATTATGCTCGACCATTAATCGCATCGCGATTAACGCGTTAATGCTGACAGCCATAAAAAAAAAACATTAGGTCAAAGTACAAACCCCAACTGCAATGAAGTTGGGACGTTGTGTAAAACGTAAATAAAAACAGAGTACAATGATTTGCAAATCCTTTCCAACCTATATTCAATTTAATACACTATAAAGGCAAGATATTTAATTTTCAAACTGATAAACTTTGTTTTTTTGCAAATATTCACTCATTTTGATTTTGATGCCTGCAACACATTCCAAAAAAGCTGGGACAGGGGCAACGGAAGACTGGGAAGGTTGAGAAATGCTCAAAAAACACCTGTTTGGAACATTCCACAGGTGAACAGGTTAATTGGTCATGATTGGGTATAAAAGGAGCATCCCCAAAAGGTCGTTCACAAGCAAGGATGAGGCGAGGTTCACTACTTTGTTACCAACTGCGTGAGCAAATAGTCCAACAGTTTAAGAATGTTTCTCAACGTACAATTGCAAGGAATTTAGGGATTTCATTATCTACAGTCCATAATATCATCAAAAGATCCAGAGAATCTGGAGAAATCTCTGCACGTAAGCGGCAAGGCTGAAAACCAACATTAAATGCCTGTGATCCCTCAGGCGGCACTGCATTAAAAACCAACTTTATTATGTAAAGGATATTACCACGTGGGCTCATGAACACTTTTGAAAACCATTGTCAGTTAACACAGTTCGTCGCTACATCTACAAGTGCAAGTTCAAATTCTACCATGCAAAGCGAAAGCCATATATCACCCAGAAATGCCACTGGCTTCTCTGGGTCCAAGCTCATCTGAGATGAACTGACGCAAAGTAGAAAAGTGTGCTGTGGTCCACATTTCAAATTTGTTTTTGGAAATCATGGACGTCATGTCCTCAGGGCCAAAGAGGAAAAGGACCATCCAAATTGTTATCAGCGCAAAGGTCAAAAGCCAGCATCTGTGATGGTATGGGGGTGTGTTAGTGCCCATGGTATGGGTAACTTGCACATCTGTGAAGGCACCATTAATGCTGAAAGGTACATATAGGTTTTGGAGCAACATATGCTGCCATCCAAGCAACGTCTTTTTCCAGGGACGTCCCTGCTTATTTCAGCAAGACAATGCCAAGCCACATTCTGCACGTGTTACAACAGCGTGGCTTCATAGTAAAAGAGTGCGGGTACAAGACTGGCCTTCCTGCAGTCCAGACCTGTCTCCCATTGAAAACGTGTGGCGCATTATGAAGCGCAAAATACGACAACGGAGACCCCGGACTGTTGAACAACTGAAGTCGTACATCAAGCAAGAATGGGAAAGAATTCCACCTACAAAGCTTCAACAATAAGTGTCCTCAGTTCCCAAACGCTTATTGAGTGTTGTTAAAAGAACACAGTGGTAAACATGCCCCTTTCCCAGCTTTTTTGGAACGTGCTGCAGGCATCAAATTCAAAATCAGTAAATATTTGCAAAAAACAAACAATAAAATAAAATCAGTTTGAACATTAAATATAGAATGCAAATTTATTATTTTTAACTTAGCTTCTAAGCCATCGGGTCCAGGAGCACAGCCAACTACAATTAGGGAAGTTATTTGTCCAATCATTACAAGTACACATGCCCGCAGTCGTTTTTTTTAAGTTCACTTTTGAAAGGAAGACAGTAAAAACAAAACCACATTAAAATGTTTTGGCTGCAAGAAAAACTCATTTGGTTGGGCTATTCAGATTAACTATGTGTGGGAGGCACTGGTAACAATGTAAATGCAAATCAGGCATAGCTGAAAACATGTCCTTGTTCAAGCTTCCTTAGAAAAATCAAGGTTACATAAAACAAACCAGTAATATGTACCTGTGTGTGTCCGTACATGTGTTTTTAGGTGATGACTTGCAGCAAAGGCTTTGCCACAGCCATCGTGGTCACACCTGAAGGCAAAGACAGAAAAAAACCCATGTCAGGAATGCTTAGGACCCGATGCAAATAGACAAAAGTGATAAATTTGGAAACTTATGTGCTGAATATTTCGGGCCTCTGCTTAACCAAAATGTAGCTCCCAAAACAACAGGATGGGTAAACATTTTGAATATGAAAAAACCCTAAACATTTGATTAGTGCAGACAAGCAAACACTAAAACAGACTAAAAGAGATGTCTTTGAGTATCTATTAGTATCACAGATCTTCGTGTGATAATGGAAATGCTCACCGGAATGGCTTCTCCCCAGTGTGTGTGCGAATGTGCTTCCTCAGGTCGCTAAGTGTGGTAAAGTACTTTGTGCATCCCTCTGATTCACAGTTGAATGTCTTGCCTGTGTGAAGTCTCTGGTGTGCTTTTAGTCTGCAGAGACAATCATTAAACCACAATGGAAGACATGCAGAGAGAAACAAACTAACCACAGTGGCATTAAACGGGCATGTGTTCATTTGTGTTGCACATATTTTACGAATGTCTAAAGCGCATATAAAAATACAGTTGAGTGAGTCCACATTCAGATGACAACAGAATCTAGTCAGAAAGGGAAAACGACTGAACCATGTACACACACTGTCAATGGCGGTCGTATAGAGAATCTGGGTGGTATGGAAGATGGGGAGAGGAAAGTAATGTTATTAAAAAGAGAATCCACCCATGTGTGGCATCGGTTGGCTGCCTTGAGTACAAGCCTCTGACAGGGAATTGATGGCAGTGGCACAGCTCCACCAAGCCCCGGACATGTTGTCAGAGCAACTGAACCAATACAGACCAGAGGGCTTGTGTGTGAACTGCTTGAGATCACAGCAAAATACAGCAACATCTGAACAGTGAAAAAGCTACAAACAAAAAGCATGCCTGGCATTGCTCAAAGTTGACTTAAACTGTAATTGGGCCTAGTGCTGTCAAAAATATATAATCATCTGCAGTATCAATCTCGGACAGTTCAGACAGCAGATTTACCTCATTATAAGATGCATCTTTAATGACCAAACTCACCCCTTCACCAACATTTGTAGTTGAGCGAAAAGGGGCAGACACATGCAAGGTAAAAACTTACTTAAATTACTTATTGTGACCATCTCACATTGTATTATTTGAATAAAACAGGCATGTCAGTATGTTGACAACACTAGTTAGGCCATTTACTTCATGGTAGGACCTGCCTCATAATTGACTTTGTATCTATCTGATTGATGACCCAATCCAATCTTGATTAGTTATACTTAGAGCTAGGTATTAAACTAACCTAGTACCAAGTAGTATTGAATTCTTCAGTCATACAATACCAGCATTTAAACCTTTTTGTACCCATAAAAAAAAATGACTATTCGGTTTTGATCGCAGCCAATCACCGCAAGCGTTCTTCGATTTAATGCCACGTCTGATTGGCCCACTAACACAACAGCTACAACCCATACAGTCTGTGGTGGGGCGAAGTCGAGTGTGGTGTAATTGCCACCAAAACGTTCAAAAGTATGGCTATACTACACACCTGTGATGTCTGATAAATGCATAAAATGTGAAAGGATTATTTTAAATTAAGTACTCTTATTGGTATCCAATCCCTTAAAAAAGGTACTGTTATTGGTACTGCTATCGTAATTTATTAAACCAATACCCAGCACTTATACTATAGTTTCTAGACACTGCTAACAGGACCTACAGTGGTGATAATGATCTGAATATCACCCACGAGGAGAAATAAAACACAACAAAGCTGTTTAAAGTAATTATTTATTCTGTAAAGGCTTACCTGTATAACGTGTTGAAGGCCTTCTCACAGCCTTGCACATCACACTCAAACGGCTTCTCCTTGGTGTGAACACGGACATGGATCTTAAGGCTGTAAGAGGTGAGGAAGGCCTTTCCACAACCCTGTTGATTACACACAAATGTGTATTCGCCTCGGTGCGTCTTCTGGTGCGTTCGCAGGTTTCCTGCCGTGCTGTATGTCCTGGTGCAGCCTTCGAACATGCACTGGTAGCGCTTCACCTGATAGAGAAATGAAGAGGAGGGGGACATCAACGCCTAAACATGTTTGAATTCAACTCTACTGTATGAAATCATCCTGAATCTGAGGACAAATGTAACATTAACTCCCTTAAAAAAAAAATCAATGAAATAGTCTTCAACCGGCATTTCAAAAAGCCTATGAAAAGTAATTTGCTAATGAATTAGCAAATTACTTTGCACTGGCTTTCTGAGTAATAACCAGCTTGGCCATACAATGACGTGACAGTCTGACTTGGTATGACCTTACAGACGGGACCTGAACTCAATGACTCAGCTACCCGTCAGCACATGAAGTGGGTGAGCACAAAGAATAGCGATGAGGAGAAACCCCTCATGCAATACATCCCATTCAAGTCTGTTTTACAACGCCAATCTCAGCTGCAGTGTGGCAGTCTCCTGCTCTCTTCTCACACAAAAGCCCTGGGGCAATGTGGATAAAAGCAGTTCATTCTCTTCTTCAAAAAACATCCTGTGTTGAACACAAAGTCAGGAGGAGGAAGCGTGTGGTCGACGAGAGAATCCCCTTTCTCAGCGAACATTATTCCTGTAACTCACACTGACCCTCTTAAAGCCTGTTTTATGCTTCTGCATCAACTTCACAGCATAGCTACGCCGTCGCTCCTACAGCGTCGTGACCCTTTCGGAGTTCTGCGTCAGGGTTGCTTTGCATCGCGGTGCATTTCACCGCCACAACGCTAGGGGGTGATAAGTCTGAGGTTATTTGCGAGGTGTCTGCCAGCCTGTTTATGTTATGTTAGCAAGCAAACTTTAGCACAACTGCCCACAAAGTACTGCTTGCTGACGAAGTGCTAATTTCAAAACGTTACCGACATATAGACACTTTACAAACGGATAACCCCGTCATTGTAACCAAAATATGTCTGAGTTTATTTGCAAAGTTTATGTCAGTGAACTAGCATGTTGCTACTCCCCATAGTAGGCTGCTTGAAACACCGACTATCAACACACAGGACGAGTTGACCAATCATAGTCCTTGCGGTCTGCGTCGCCTTGACGCAAAGTTACACATTTTTGGAGGCGCACGTCGAGCTACGGCGGAGGGCTCGGAGGGGGGTTCGCGGCGACACAGAGGGGTCTGCGGGGGTACACCGTCGATTCGACGCAGAAGCATAAATCAGCCTTTAGGGATCTTTTTAAGTCTTTTCCCATTAACATGACATGGCCGTAATAGATCAGGTAGTCGACTGCTGAGTAGCCAGCAAAGTGGGAGAATTGAGAGAAAACATTTTTACTGTAATGTCATTTTTACACAAAGTAATATAGAGATGTCTAATGCATGTATATGATGTCTTCATTTTGATGAAGACCTCTGAGATCAGTTGAGTTTCAGCCAAAATTGCAGCACAATTTCCAAGAAAGCAAGCCAACTGTAATGACATTTTTATGAAGGGCCTGATGTCGAATTCAAACTTAGTTTTAAACTATTTATTAAAAACTGCCTGACTGAATGATATTACACATAGCAGTTAAGTGCTAATGCATGTTAATATTTCTTTTTTAAGCAAAAACTCAAGTTTCTGATGTTTAACATTTCTTATGGTGCAAGCGATTGCCTTTTGTAAAATAACTGGCACATCAGTGAAAACTAGGGGTGTGCAAACAAATCGATTCTTATTCTTATCGCGATTCAAGCTCTACCGATTCATAAAATTCAAAAAACTCAAAATTTTTTATATTGTATGTCTACTGCAATCACATCATAGATAGATTCTTCATTGAGCCATAAGGGGAAAATCAAGGTCCCAGTAGCTTACAGACATCACACACAACATACACATACATAACAGGATGTTAAAATAACAAATAACGTGAATAATATGGACAAAGAAAGACACTAAATAAAAAATCCACATGAATGAATAAATTAAAAAAAAATAATAAAATGTATATATATATATATATATATATATATATATATATATATATATATATATATATATATATATATATATATATATACACACACACACACACACACACACACGGGAAAAGTAACTACATTTACATACTGTGAATAATTTTTTTAATTGAGAATCGAAAATCGATTTTGAATTGAATCGTGACTCCAAAAATTCGATATCGAATTGAATCGTGACATTTTCTGAATCGTGCACCCCTAATGAAAACCCTACGTTGTTCATCCTTACAGTCTCAATGCTTCACTTCAGGACACATCCTCAAACACACCTAATCATACCATGAAAAGGACAAAACCTGCTTAGTTGTTGTATATACAGTGAAAGTGATATAAAGCTAAGTAAACTTCCTGTCAGTCAGACAAACAAATTAATCTTAGTGATGGGTAGTCTAAGGCTATTCATTTTGATTTTAAGGATGTGGGAGAGATCATTTATTTACCAAACATCCATGCAGAGCCACTGTAGGAGGCCTGCTAAAGCTTGCAGCTCAGTACTGTATTCATATCCCACACCGTCGTGACTCTTCTCCACCATCAGTTTGATCATTGTGAAAGAGCATTGTATGCTTTGGTCTCCCACATGCATAGTGGAAAAAGACCACTCCATTACAATTTAAATGGTTATGGGAGTATATTTACAGCAATATCACTAAGTCCTTGACGTTGCTTGTCATTAGGTTTTTTTCTTGACACCTGTTGAACAAGAGGCTGGAATCTTCGATTTGTTGTTCACAGGAAATAGCCACTCTTGGGTCAGCTCTACTTTTGTCATGCTTTTCAAAGACTGGCTAAAATGACACTGAATACACACTGAATTGAATGCACATAACATAATTAGCACATCACAGTGTGCTCATATTCATATTAGCAGGATGTGACGGCTTCAATTTACGACACATGATGTGATTTTGTTAAAGGTTTCTTGCATTTTCTTGCGTGGTCACTTCAGGTTAGGGATAATGACGTACCGTAAGTGAATGGATAGTTTATTGTCCTCTTGGAAATTCATTATGTGCCTTGGGCAATCATCAAAACAATGTCATAGCAAATTAAGACATAATATCGTTACAAGGACAACAATATAGATAAAAACCAACCAACAATGCAAGGACAATGACGGTGATCAAGACAATCGAACATTACATAAAGATCAAACAAACACCATGCTCGTCGTACAACAATAACACAGACAGATACAGGCCAACTTCACACACACACACACACACACACACACACACACACACACACACACACACACACACACACACACACACACACACACACACACACACACACACACACACACACACACACACACACACACACACACACACACACACACACACACACACACACACACACACACACAGTTTGTTTAGTGATATTATTCTGCTGGATAAAAAAGCCTTACAGGCACGCAACTTCACAAAGAAAGTACCCTGTACCCTCAACCTCATGTCAACACATAATCTTCACTAAAAAGGGGATGTGATACATCCTCAAGAACTGTCTGTCATTTTCTTGTGACTCAGAACCATCAGAACAGTGTTGCACCATTTTGTTGGAGCAGGAAATATTAACCGTCAGTGCAGTTTCTTCTCATTTACAGACAAGAAAAAAAGTAGTATCACAAATTCTCCACACATTTAAAAAAAAAAAAGAGAACCAGTTTCTATGCTGTCTACAGAAATGTGTAGGTTTTTCATCCACAACTTCAATGACAGATGGCAGTGGGGACTAAAACACAATTATTTTTCTAGTTTTTAACAAGAGTCCAAGATTTTTTTTCTCAGTGGCCCAAACTGGGCTGACACCAACTAACAGAGTGATCAGTCCATTCCATCCACAATACCTTGTCTCATCTTCATTGATCAAACCAACACTGGCTATGTCATTAGAAAAAGTAAAGATGAAAAACAGCACTGGAGACAAAGTACTCCCTTGTGGGGCCTCTGTATTAACATTAGGGGAAAACACTGCATTCACTTTAGCACTCCAGCCATCTAATGATGCTACTATTCACATCCAGTTGTAGATATGTATTTATTAAAATACTGTATAGTCTTACAGTATTCAATATAAACATTAAAAACGGTAATGGGTTACATTTATTTTAAACCACACCAGGAACCGGATTTGTATTACCAACTTCAGAGTTTTCATTATAATAGATGTTGAGGAAACTGGTAATTAATTAACAACTTCTCATACAACTGTATGTGGCATATCCTTGATAGGTATACAGTGTGCATCATCTGAAACAACTGGCTAAACACAGGACTGACTTTTCCCCCGCAGTCCTTAAGCACCCTAACACTTATTCGGCAAGGACTTTGCAATAGTACTTTGCATTTCACTGAGGAAAAGCATGTAGACAATAACACTTGCTATACTGTTACATTAAAAATCTTACAGTTCGTAAGGCCATTAGGTATGTCAGATTGATCTTCAAACAATATGCTGTTCTGTTGAGCAATTAGCTGGAATGAATGGAAGAGCCTCCACAAACCAAACAATTACTTCAGCACTAACCAAACAAAACCGAGCATCAATCCTTTAGCATTAACAGCTGACCACATTCTGTCTACCGTCATGTCTGTTGTAACTGGTGTGAAAATGATTTTGCACCATATGTTACTGAATAGAAGCACAAAACCTTGATACAAAAAGAAACTGCTTATTGAAATCATTGTACAGCTGTGTTCAGACTGAACATTCAAAATGAGTAGATATATTTTTGTGAACTTTTGAGCACAGACACATTTCATCGGTATGTAGGTGCTGTAAATCCTTTACATTTGGAGGAGATACACTTATTAGGCTTACCTCTCTCAGCTTGGTCTCTGGGCACTCAGAGTGCAGGGTGAGGGTGGCCCCCTCTATGTTGCGTGGCATGCGGGTGGAGCCGGGATTAATCGTGAACTGGATCTGGTCTGGAGAAATGGTGTGGTGCACATAACCCTGTGACATGCCGTCAGGGTCGTTCATAAAAGCCAGCGAGACATCCTCCTCATCTCCATCACCTTCCCCTTCAGTTAGGAAGGTGACCCCGTCTTCGTCCCCTCCACAGTGACCCTCTTCTTCGCCCTCCTCATCTAGCCGGATAGGGTCCCGCTCAATGAGTACTGTGGTGCGGTCGTACACCCGACCAGCGGACGTTGAAGGCTCAGCAATCAGGTCATTATCTTTGTCAAAGTGGTTCTTTTCTTCTTCTTCTTCGTCGTCGTCGTCCCGCTCCAGGTGATCCACCTCCACCTCAAAGTACATTGACGCCGACGTATGAGGGCCATTCTCACTCATGGTCCCTGGTGCCTCTCCTTCCTTGGCAAGGAGGACTGCACACTCACACTGTTAACGTTACAGCCTGCAATATAAATTTGCTAAATTATTAGTATTATGTGGCAATTCAAAGAGCTTACATATGGCATAAAAAGGATATGAGACACAATGTGTTATTAAAAGACACATAACAGGGTTTAAAAGGAGTAAAATAAAAGAGAAGATGGACATATGCTAAAATCGAATAATACAGATACACAGGAGAATCAAAATTACAGTGCAATTAGAATGACGTGCATGATATGTATTAATAGTACTACGTTTGATTTAATAAAAGGCAGAGCCAAACAGAAATGTTTAAAAAGAATAGAGTTGGAGCAGATGTTTTCTGAGAGTTTGTTCCAGATATATGATGTAAAAAAATAAATAAACCTGAATGCTGCTTCTTCATGGACAGTAAGCAATTCTGTCCCAAATGATCTGAGTGGCTTGGAAAAGTCCCTGATCTAACGTAGCAGTGGATGAGTTGAGTGGCCATCAATTCAAAATAGACAACCACATTGCCTTGTTAAAAGAGCTCAGCATGGAAATTAGAGAAAATGTTTAGATTGATCATAACACCTAATAGAGCAATGTATCTTGAAGGCCTGTTCTGATAGAAAAGAACAATTACCAGCAACTGACTAGACACAGCCTCAAATACGTGTGCTATATCTAGCGTGGGGCTTTGATTATACTAAACACCAATGTAAATACGTCCGTGGGTCAATCAAAAGAAGGTTAATTATTGTCAGTACTGAAAAACGGATGCGTCCTATAGTAAGCCAGCGGTCAATAGGACACATTAGCCCCGTTAGGGGAAACTAACGTTGCAGAGACCACACCGACATCTAGAACTTTCTGATTTCACGACATAGTAGCGGCTACTGAAATGACCAATCGACTAACATTCCTCAGGCTACCTTTTATAAAAACGTAATGAGTAACGTATGAAAGATGTCACACTCACAGGACAATGCCAGTTAACTTTTCCATACTCGACACGGCTAGCTAACGTTTACAAACACAAGAGTGGCCCGATGTACACGCAATGACTATTGACGCTGAAGTCAGCTTCCGATTCGGCAGTTAAGGGGAAACTTAAGTGAAATGTAAAACTTAACACTGAAGTTAGCTAGCTTCCGATTTCGCAGTTTATTTTTAATGGAAACATAACTTGCATTGCTGAGCGACTCTGCAGCCCAGTGTAGGTCTGGCAATGCGAGATTACTGAGCGACTGATGCTCCGTTTTTTGCACATCTTACTGACATTTTAGGTAGCTAAAGCATTAAAGCTGTCTGACTTTAACATTTTTTAATGCATTTTCTCAAATAGAAGAAAGCTTTCACATATCTCAAAGTGGGTTTCAGACAGTTGTAATGCTGTAACGTTAGCAGAACCCAACGCTTTCATACATCTAGCTATGTTTCACAACAGTAAGAGGTGCAAATAAGGACCAGTCGGTATGTTTCCCTTAGCCTTTACTGCCAAATTGGACGCTGTCAATATAAGCTTTCCCTTAACTGTCAATTCGGAAGCTAACTTCAGCATCGTTCAGTAACTGCCAAGTTTACCCCGTTTGAAACACAATATAGTAACGCTTACCGAACTTAATGTCACAGTACTGAGGTTGTTACCCGTGCACCGTCATGCAGGCTTTGTAACATTCCGCTGGTTGATACTGACCTGACGTTATTTCACAGAATACATCTCGGTCACATTGTTAACGTTACTAGCATCAGAGATATGTCGCTAGCTTCCTGCTACAAACCATATCAAACGGTAGGAGAGTATTTTTTCCCCCTAGGATGGCAAAGGCATGTCCCGCCCTACTCTGCCTCCGATTAGCTTACATTCTTACCCTAACAAATCGCACTCCTCTTGCCTAAACCTAACCAACCCAACCCAACAAAAGCACGAGTACTAGCCAATCAGAGAGAGAGTAGGGCGGTACATGCCTACGCCATCCTAGGAAATCCTTTTTGGCAAACCGTAGTTCGTGTATATTAAATAATACGTCCATCGTTATAAGCAACTCTGAACGTTATGCCACTTGACTTGAGTCATCATAACATTTTTGTATTTTGCTTGCGAGCGCCAAATAGCAAAATGAACGGCCAAGTCAACTAACGTTATCACTGCACATGCATAGCTTTGCTAGCTAGCAACAATTTGGCTCACAGCTAAGCTAGGGAGCTAACGTTAGCTAGTAACGTTTGCCAGTCCACTCTCGACAGTTGACATTAGCTACCTATCTTCCATGCAAGGATAACAAGTTTTATGTTACCAAGTGATACACTGACGAACACCCAGTAGTGTGTTAACGCTTACGTTCATCAACTACAAGGAAATTACATTAAAATATATTTACCTATTAAAATTTAAGCCTTATCCCTAGGCTTTGGATGTTTAGCACTTTCTTCCTATCCCCTCCCTAGGATACCAACGTCACTCACAGCCATTCGTGATGAATTATGGGAAAAATAATTCTTAATGTTAAATTAAAACATAAAATGTTATTCTTCTAAGTATGTGACTTTTGCCTTTTTGTGTAAAAAATGTGATTCTATAGGCTAAACGCAGGGAAGGGTATTCTCACACAAACATTATCAGAAATCTTAGCATTAATTAAGTGTTTTTTGTTGATTGGCAAAACAATCACCAGTTAGACACACCTTGTTTCCAACAGTTTATATAAAAACAATATGCTGTTGAGATCAGAAACATTAAAATATTTTTTTTTAAATAAAAAATACACACATTAAAAACTGTTAGGTCTCTTCAGATGCTTAATGCTATACAATAAACTCTGTATCAACAGATCACAAACATCTGCTGTGTGAAACAAACTAATATCAGATAAGAACTTAATTATACTAAATATATCTATACAAAGAGCCTTCAAATAATATAAGAAATCATTACAGTTTATTTAAAATACTGGACTGTACAGTTTTTAGTGTTTGACTTCAGCATGATAGACAAGAGGGAGAAGTCCTCCATCTAGGAGGAGCCTTGGGCCAGGAAGTGCTGAAAGAACTCCCGAGTCTTCCTCTTTTCTGCAAGATCCTGCTTCGTTGGTGACCTCAGGAGCAATGAGGCAAAAATGGTAGCTATACAGAAAGAAAATAAATTATTCATATGTATTACAAAGGGTTATTTTTCTGAGTTGTAATGTTATATCTTTATTAGCAGGGTTTCATTTTTGTGGCAGAAAAGATGAGTAGAAATTCAGTGTAATATATTACATTGAATAATATATATGTCCCTATATAATATAATACAATTATATTATATATATATATATATATATATATATATATATATATATATATATATATTATTATTATTTTTTTTTAAATAATTACCATATGTAAATTAGATGTTTCTACAATTCCTTCTGATGCTATAATTTAGTTCACATTCAACCATTATTTATACTGGGTAGGTTAGGTGAGCATACATTCTTTTTTCCAGAAACAGACTGTTTTACACCAAGTAGTGAACAGATAATAAATGCCAACAGTCCTTGATCATAAGCAGAAGGGAATAATAAACAGGATTTTCCTTCATTTTTACTTTCTATTGCTTTATTTGCCCTTACACAACATGCTGACGAAAGCAAAAAGCAGCAGCTAATAGTAACAACACATTCACGAATGAAAGAGACTGTGCAACCTGCTTCCTTTTCTTACCCAAGATGTTGACATCTAATCGATTACTTGCAGAATTCTTCAACAGCTCACGGAGAAAGGCAGCTAAATAGTTGAACACGTTTTTATGGCAC
This sequence comes from Zingel zingel, assembly GCA_023566125.1. Classification (NCBI taxonomy): domain Eukaryota; kingdom Metazoa; phylum Chordata; class Actinopteri; order Perciformes; family Percidae; genus Zingel; species Zingel zingel. The sequence continues at coordinate 11,967,209 of CM042321.1, read as the reverse complement.
TGAGGTAGCATGGAAATAACCTGAAGACAGAAGAAATTAACATATTAAACAAAGCTAGGGATTCATTTTTATAATTTAACACATCTTGGAATAGATTAATGGTGATCAGCGATTAACTCAAGCTGTCTCACTCACTTTCTCACACTGACTGGCATTGGAGCAGATTTCTAGGCACTGCTGGTAAAAGGAGTAGGGAACCACAGGCTCTGGGAGGGCATCTAGAAAGAGAAGCAAGGCCTCTGCCACTGAGTGGTTACTGCCCGCTACAGGTCAATACAGAGTCAAGGACATAATTCTTGAGCATTGGTATATATAAACAGTGCTATTTAAAAAAAAATATGTATGGTGTACACTGTGTTACATTTTCAAATATTCTATCAAGATTAACAGGTTTTTTTCACTGATGGTTATGATGGAAATAGTGTTGAAGGATACGAAGAGAATCTGGAATGCCAGTGTCAAGGCAATCCCTTATTTCTGCAAATTCACTCCGGAGCCCAGGTTGCTGAAATATGTCTTCCTGCATATAGAGGACAGTAAATATTAAATCTTTGATTTCTTAAAAAGCCAAGGTGCTTAATTACAAATAGGTTCACTTGGGCTGAAGAAAATGCTATTTTGGTTTGACTTAATTAAAACTAAAAGCACAATCCTATGTTTAAATGTTTAAAAATAAAGATTAATTCCCCTCACCAAATCAATGCAGACTTGAAGATATTTTGCTTTCTAGGACAACCACTTAAGCCAAAAGTCAGACAAAAGATCTGCAGATCAGTTTGTTTTTGTGAGTTTTTAGGATGTGCATACCTGTTTGTCTTAGGCACAACTACAAAGTCATAACAATATCTTTGTAGACTCGAGAAAAATCTTGAAAACATTTTTTATTGTGCTCAATACTTGTGACATGCAGTGACTTTCATTTATTTGTCATTCTATGACACAAAAAGCTTGGAAGGAGGAAGAGTTAAAAATCGGACTATAGTGTTCTTTGCACCAAAATAGAAGCTCCAGCAACCCATTTTCTTACCTGTTTGAGGGCATTGCGGAACAAATGATCCACCATCATCCAGAGTTCTTTAGGAATGTCTAGAGGCTTTTCGGTGTTTACTGCATTTTTATCTCCAGACATCTGATGTTAAGAACAAACAAAGCAAAGAGAAGCAGTTCAGTCAAAATTGACTCAACAGTGTTTAACTTAAATATGAAACACTATCAATTAAAGCTGTGGCCTATGAGACAACCCTGAAAGGAGAGGAAGTATTTCAAGGACACTGGGGACACTAACCACTTCGCGGAGGGTCTCTTGCGACATGTCCCGTATGGGCTCCCTCAGCTGACACAATGAATGGATGGAGGAGCCGTAGCAGCTGGGCAGGTAGTTTCCTATCACAGAGATGAAGTAGTCCTTGCCGCGCTCCAGGTGGAGCACCAGGATGTCTTCGATCTGCTCCTTGCCAGAGTTAAGTTCAGGCGCTGTTGAGCGGTTTACAAAAACCTCAAGCTCAATGTCCACAGAACCACCTAGATGTTGAGAGAGATGCGCAAATAAAGTAAGGGGGAGGCTGAACAGTCATCATTCAGGAATTGATGCCTGCTGACCCAGTGAGTTGTTATGCTGCGTTAAGGTCTGTTTGAGGATTTGTAAAGCACCAAGGAATCTCTAATCTGATTACTTAAATTTGCAAGACAGAAAACCTACCATTGTCAGTCAAAATCAAAGAGATCTGGCCTCATAGCTCATAGTGTACTTAATTTCAAAAAACCTAAAGGCAGGACAATGATGCTTTATGAAATGATAAATATGTGACTGAAATGCTGACTGTATGTGCTACTCACCCTGAGCGATAAAGCCTTTGGGAGGGTTGGCTGTGAGCCAGGGCTTGCAGTATGTGGGCTCATTCGGCTTCTGGATAAATTCAAACTGACACGGGACCTGCCCGTCATTGAAGAGGCTCAATGTCTCTGCATGGTGCTGCATGTATTTCACCTCCTTAAAGTGGAACTAAAATAAGATGGGAAAGGTTCATGAGGCAAGATGGACAAGTTCTACTCGTTCTTCTTCATTTCATGTAAATGTATCCTTTGAATATCTGGATTAGGCTCACAGCCCAAGATCAATACACATCTTCATTAGTGGTGGTTTACTTACTGAATTCATCAAAGGAACATAATGAGAAGAAACATTCATTGTACAAGATGTATCAGAGAGGTATTACAGCTCCCATTACAATGTAATAGGACTAAATGTGATAGGAAACTTTACCTCTCGCTTGGACAAGGTTACAGATGGAATACACTCATTCTCCATTTTGTCTATATTGCGTACAATCTCTTCAAAGGTCCTTTTATAGGCCTCAGGATTTACTCTCTTGATCTGTAGGAACAGACAAAAAAAGATGTAAGAGGCAAAGAAACAATGCACATATCTGTGTTATGTAACTCTTATATAATACTGTAATAGAATTGTGATATGGCCTTAGCAAAAAATAAGATGTGAAGCAAGCAGATAAAGTTATATCTTAATGCACTTTTTATTGATGTATAATCTCTTCTCTCCCTCCCTACTTTAAGTATGTATGAGTTTTAAAAAAAGGGACCACTGCATCTTTTTCAAACCATAAGAAATTAAATGAATGAATTCGAGACGAAACCAGTAAGAAGGCTGAATCATTTACCCCAATGACAAGCAGGGAACTGACTGGTTTGTGGTCACTGGTCTTCAGAGCCATGTGACTCTGATAATGCTGTTGCACAATGTTCTTCCCTCTCCACAGGATACGGTCACACCATGCAGGCACGCGGCATTTTTCACTTAATGCAGAAGAAAGAACAGATGTTAATTCTCAAGTATGTTTATTACATGTTTTACTATACCAATTATCTAAATGCATAGGGAAAAACATTAGGTATGTATTACAGTGTATTTGTAAATGCGCCACACAACACTGTTCTTGTGATTTAGGGCCACATTCACTGTGAAGCCTGTTTATTGATAATGTTAATTGATAGCGTGAAAACTGAGTGGCTAAAGTGTTTTATTAAGGCCAGCAGAGCAAAGTGTTTTGCTGTTTTGTGATTCAATTTAAGAAGCCCCTTCACGTTTACCAGGTAAAACATGTAAGGCAAGCAAACATTGGTACAGAGCAGAGTCCGATTAATGAATGACCATGTCCCTCTATCAATAGAGAGATGTTTATTGGTAGACTAGAAAGCTTCCATAAACATTCACACGATAAGTTTCATTGTCGGAGTACTTCACATTTCAATTATCCTTACTTAAACTATGAACATCACTCTATCATTGAAGAATGATCTCCTTACTAAAAATGTTCCATTCTGTTTTTTTTGCAAATGAGATTACCTTGTATCCCACTTGTCAGAGCCGGTGTCATATTTGTAGGTGGGCTGGAAAGCAATATCTCCCTCCACAAAGCCAACAAACACGGCCTCCTCATCGATCTGCCTCTTGAGCTGAGGACCATATGCAGCTGATAAGTATAACTACTCCTTAACACGAATGATGAGTAAAGACCACTTTAATTGCAGAAAGAAGAGACATCATTGATATTACCTGATCATAACTGTGCAGCGTTTCAAAGTCCTTCTTGCCAATTAGCTCCTTCACGTTGGAGACGTCAAGTTCACTGATCCTGTAGTTGAGGTCCCCAATCCATAAAACCACACTGGTGAAGGACAGAGAGACAGAGGAAGAAACATGGAGATAACTTGAATATGGATAAAATATATGTTCAGATGATGAATTGGATAATAATTTGCAAAATCTCATTCAACTACTACAAATATTGCATACTAATCCTAAACTTAAATCCAAACATTTCTGGATTTTAAGCAATAAATCGCAGCAAAAGCAGTTTTATAATCAAAGTTTAGCATGACAAATTCTTGATGTAGTGGCATTAAATAAAATGCAATACATGTTTATAAAGAAACCACTTAATACATATGAAGACACTGTAACTCTATAATATCCCATTGGTTACATACTCATGCTTCATGATATTAAGTGGAGGCTGGGACGGGTCAAGCTGGCGAAATTGGAGACGACTGCATATTTCCTTGTAGTCTTGATTACGTCTCTCGTATTCTTCAATGTGGGCAGCTAGGTGAGAGTTGACCACGCAGATATCAGAGTTGTGGAAGCGAAAACGGACTGCCACAGCACCCTTATTTCCCTGCAAATCAATGAGTCATTGAAAGAGAAAGAAAGAAAAATTCAGTCAGAATAATGTACGGAACAACTAAAAGCTCCTGCAAAAAGATTTAGAGAAAACACGTTTTAGACAGTATGCAGTTATAGATGCTCCCTTGCTTGACAGCAATCCGATATTATGCCAACACTTTGACACTTGGCATGTTTCTTGGTGCAGATTATGAACCAGTTTTGCATTACTGCAGGAAAGGATGGAGCAACCTTAAAAAGGCCCCCACTGATCACCAGCCAGTCATCTGCTCTACACTGCAGGGAGTACTAAGTAAGCATGTCCATATACGTACAAGACAAGAATAAGCTATTCTCGAAAAGTTAAGTTGGGGCTGCAGGGCGTAGCACTTAATAGATGATGAAGTACTAAAGTGAAGAGTAGTTTGAAGAAGGAACCAGACAAGGCTGGCAGTAAAACAACACTGTCATTGTAGAAGCCTAAATGTTTTTTTTTTGGCTACATTCATTTGCTGTGATAGTCAATGATGTGTAAAGCTACTGTTGATACTTACTCAACACTTTATGTGTGACATAACTAACTAATGCATGTATAGAATGGCAATGGGAGGACTTTAATGTTAAGCCAAAGACAATAACAGTGACACTACTAAAATGTATAAAACATTTTTAAAAAAATGTATGCCTGGAAGTTGTTTTGAAACTCTGCACGGATTAAATACACACATTTTATACAAAGCAAGATAAAAGTGAGTGAATCAGATAACAACAAGGACTGATGTTCAGTACGTGAGAAACCCTGACAGCACTTTTTCCTCAACTGCCTGGAAACACCTCGCCCACATTCCTGTTTGAAATTCCTCAAATAATTATTAAGTAATTTATTGAGAAAGCCAGCCCAGTTTTTCAAATGTGCTGCCCATTGGTGCTGCCTAAAGGCCCTGACACACCAACCAGATGGGCCGACCGGACTGATCAGTCGGGTCCCCGAGGTCCAAAAAATGCCTCAGAACACACTGAGGCGACGCCGACTTGAGCGTACGTTCTGCACGTGCGTGAAACGTAATACGTCTCCATAGCAGCAGGCGGCGCTGCTCTGTATTGTTTCCATTAACAGTCTGATTTTTCCCAGAAAATGAAAACCGGCAGCTGATTAGACGAACGCGTCACGTGGTTCTTTTTTCTCCGGAAATTCACAGCCAGACTGTCATGGCGGCTTGTTCAGAATACGATCTCATATTGTACGAAAATAGTTCACCGAAACGTGTTTCTGAAAACATTTTAAGTGAGAAATAGGCCATGCAGTTGTTGAATCTGTCTTCAGTTCAGATCAACAAATGTTAGTTTAAAAGATTTGTCAGATTTTGAGCGGCTCATCCGCTCCCCATTTCCAGTTGAGTCCCGACTGCCCTGTCTCCGACTGAACATGTTGGGTCGGCACAAATCAAGGCCGACGGCACGGTACACATCAAACAGACTTGAGTCACCGACCTCACCAGACGGCCCGACGGCCGATTATCGGGCTGTTGTGTCTCCTCTATAAGCAAGCACAGCCCACCCAGTAGCTTGTTTGAATTTGGTTGACCAATCACAACAGACTGGGCCTGCTGACCAATCAGAGCAGACTGGGCTATTCAGGAAGGCAGGCCAGGAGCTCAGACAGAGTGTTTCAGGTGGAGGCACGGCAGCAATGGACAGTATGAGAAACTTGATGTTGTTTTGTTTAACCTCAAAGCATGTAAACCTATTCTAGGAGACCCCATGAGTACACATATGATGGTGAAAAGGTATAATAGGGGCTCTTTAAAGACACATCACCCAACAGAGTAGGGTGAGTTTGTTAAGATGACTTCAGAGAGTTAAAGGCAGAGAAAGAGGCACCCAAATGGCAGGTAACGCAAACTACTTTACAGAGCACCTGCCCGTATGACCGTGATAGTCAGATGGTATAATAACATTGGGAATTTCAGTTGCCCTTACTGACTTACTGCAATCTACATATTGCAAGGCTCCTTGGAAGTTCTTTTTACTGCTCTGTTGACTGAACAGACTAAGTAAAAGCATGTTGACAGAATAAGAAACCAACAAGATTGACTTTTTGTGATTCTTTATTCATTCTGAGATCCCAGTACATGACAAAGCAGTCAAACTGACCTATACTGTAATACAGCTATAACAGCTGCTATAACAAAACAACATAAAAAATGATCGGTATCGGCTATTTATAGGCCGACATGGCTCATAGACGATCATCAAACGGTATCGGTGGCTAAAAAACAACATTGGGGCATCACTACTCTCAACAGCTCAGCGCTGTTTATGATTTAATATCTTATAATATACAAAACAGCAGTGACTCTACATGAGAGGCAGTGCCTGAAAGGATAAGTCCTGTAAAATCAGTCCTTACCATCCTTCCCATGATGCCGGTGCCCACAGTCTCAGCCTCCACATCAGAGATGAACTCTGCATGCTCCTTCTTTACATAGAAGATCAGCATGATGCCCACCAGACGCACCAACTTCACCTGTAGAAGATGAGTAGATTTACAAATGTCATTTCATACAGGAAATGGAAAAGAGACACGACAATTCACAGAGTAATGTTACCTCTAGATTCCACCAGGTGCGTCTGCGCTGCTTTTCAGCGGCGCTGCGGGCGCTTAAGAAAATGCTTGCGATTCCACCAGCTGCTAAAAATACATGCCATCCGCGCCAGGTGGAATTCCATTAGCTTGATATTTTTTTTAATGGGCCGTCAGTGAGTTTTTAATACAGTTTTTGCTGCTTATATCAACATTTTTACATTTTTCAACCACAACTACTATGAACGATGACAACATTTAAAGTTGAAGACATTTAGTGTCATGCCCTGCCTTATCTCAAGGAAAAACATTCATTTTTTAGCTTGCTGAGCTAAACAGTGTCAGTTACAGATTAGCCAAGTGTGATTTAGTCAGAGCACTGACAGTGGATTAAAGTGCTCATATTATGCTTTTTGGCTTTTTTATTGTGTTATATATCTTTTTTTGTGCATATAATAGGTTTACAAAGTGAAAAAGCCCAAAGTCCACCCCAAAGGCAATTACCATCTCCAACAGAAAACACTGTTCAGCTAGCAGCTAGCTCGCCTAGCTGCTAGCATGGCACTCCCTCATACTCTGCTTCTGTCTGGTTAGTAGTCCTTACCTAGCTACTGCACACGTGCGACTCCCAACAAAGATGGAACAGAAGTGAGATGCCTCACTCTGTAGCTAAAACAGAGAGTTCAACACACATGTAAACCTATCCTGGTACAACCTCTAAATACAATTATGAACCTGAAAATGAGCATAATATGAGCACTTTAAGAAATGACACGTCATTTAACTGCCTACGTGACTTACAAACCTGTTAGCCCTAAAATGACTAGTAGAAAACTGCCCAACTAAGAAGGGAGGAAGCCAAAAAAATCTAGAGTCTGAGTCAGCACTCTCAGAAAAGGGAAGTAGATGAAAGAATAAAAGTTACTTCAAATATAAAGCCAGACTAAGCTTATCAAATAAGCAGGGATAACGTGATTGTTCCTTAGTGTAATAATCCATGTAATGTACTTATGTACTGTATGTTATGTAGACAGTTACTATGGCTACACGCAGAAATTGCTGCTTAGTTATCTGCCAGTTTACTGTAACACAAGACTTCAAACACAATCAAAGAAGAATATGGTAAACGCCTCCATGTAAGAAAAAGCTAAACAAGCTCTACAGACAGATTGTAGTGGGCTTCGCACAGGCCCAGTTCAAATACCAATTTGTGGTTAATAATTATATTAATACAGGAAAAACAAGATTAAAGAAAAAAAGACGTCCTTACTAAAGCATACTTGGCATCGGGATGCAAGGCCTCGGACACAGCCTTTGTCCACTCCAGCTCTTTGGGGGTGTCATTGAAGAAGAAAGCCTCTTTGCTGAGGTCAAGCTCCTGAAAACTATCAGGAAGGACAGTAGAACAGTAGAGTTTTGATGTTTGAGCTTTACCCAGTACTTTTATGGTATTCTCAAAACTTTTTTACTCTTCCACACCCAAGTAGTAAACTGAAATGTAGGCAGAATTACACATAGTGCTGAATCTGTGGGTGGGCATGTTCTCCTACTTAAAACAGGATCAACGGTTGCATAGATCTGTCAGAGCAGTATATGTCTGTCTGTGTAATGGGATTAAGTGGAGAATTGCAAGGCTATTCTCCAGCAGGGTGAATGTGTCTTACCCAATGCAGTACATGTCAGGAGGATTCAGAGTGCAGCTCAGCCAAGGATGGAGGCTTTCCTTTGGAGTCTGTCCATTCACATTGTATGTGCCGAGAAAAAAGCTGAAACAGAACGGGGAGAAATAAGAAGTTGACACAAAAGGAGAGGGAATACAGAGCCACAGTTTGTTTGCCAACTATTGTGAGTTTATTCTGCAGACTGTGAGGGTCTTTTTATAAAAAAATATAATTTACAGTTCACATCAGGGGAGCGTAAAATAGTCAAACAATGACCACAATCTATATTAAGATGCTTTACTGCAGTATTAGAAGCCCCGTCCCGACGTCGGATAAGGGAGACCGTGTCTGACCATTTCTGTAACTTTCCAAAACTTACAATATGACATTCACGTTGACTTGTGCAGGTGTGTGGAGGTAAGAAAGGAGCCAGTGTTTGAAATACTCTCTCTAGCTCTAATAGAAACAACTTTATCTGTCACTTTTCGGGTGTACAAACGAGTGCATCACTTTGAATGTCTTCCAAGAAAGACTATATGAAAATGTGTGCCATTATCCCCATATTTTAACAATATCGCATCTCCCCCTCTCTGGCATTGTACTCCGCTTTTGTGTGTAGCCCTCCAGAAAAACTAAAAAACACTTTTGATTTCCGACCTGGTTGGACTGCACAATTTAAGAACTATTTCAGATTAAGTGTACCCCAGGCCTTAAACAGTTAACCTCTGAGCTGTCTACAGTGCAAAGTGACAGTGGAGAATAAAAATTGTCTAATTTTCTGAGCCGCCCCACTGGAACTTAAGTGCCTTCTTGAAGTGCACCTAAATTGTGAGAAATGGTAAGAGGGAGAGACCCAGCCATTGTCATTTACCTCCCCACTGAGATTTAATCTGCAGGTCCAGATTAAAAATCAGCTTCCTTCCATTCAATAGCTCTCTTCTCTGACCTTCAGGCAGCTGCTACTCTGCTCATGCTGCTGCAAAGGGGCAGCTGTATTTTGTTATGACTGAATCACAATGTACAACACTTTCTGCCCTAATGGCCCTACCCTCAGCTACCTGGAAATATGCTAAAGCTGTCTTTATACAATAATCTGGGCTTCAGGAAATCATCATACATATTCAGTACATTCTCAGTATGAAATGTAATGAGATGAAAGCAGGCATTGCATGTGTTCCAGCACAACATAAACTTTTCTGTATCTCAACTGTTTCTGATAAAGGCAACTATGCAAGTTTTAAAGCCTTTTGTGTATTTTTTCTTATAGTTCTTCAGTTTTACACTGAATAACAGCCATGTTTTTGCATTTCATTGTATCACAGATGCTGTGGTTTTTTTTAATCTTTTCATATTTAGGATTTCTTCTTCCATTCACATTGTATGTATGTATGTATGTATGTATGTATGTATGTATGTATGTATCCATCTATCATTTGCTATATTCTTTATATGGCTGTACATATTAAGGCACAGATGTACCAGCAGGAGGCAGTGTCAGCATCATAGCTAAACCATGATGCTGACTTCAGCAAATGCTTCTTTTTCAACCATCTGACAGAAACAAAAACCCTCAATTAAAATCTCTAGGCCTCTACAAGGAAATGAAATAGGAGCTACAAACTGAGTTACAGCATGTTAATGCACTTCTTGACAGCGTCTGGTCTGAGACACTGCAGCACAATTAGGCAAAGAGCTAAGTTCACAGAAATACAAACCCACAGTTGGTTAACTCATTCATTTCACATAACACTTCTAGGATCCAAACTGTGCTGTGTGCTCACAGTTACACTGTGGGCTCACACTGTTCCTGTACAAACTGTCTTTCCAACAAAGTTAAAGAAACAATTCTAGATTTTAACAGGCCAGCAGAGTACAGCTCAACACACCTGTATAGTAGCACCACATTATTTATTTATTTATTTATTTTATATATATATATATATATATATATATATAAATAAATAAAAGTACAACATTTTTTTAGATTTTCTTATGATAGTGATTTGTTATTCGATTGCATTATGATCAGATCACCTCGTTCTACGTCCACGTGCCTGCACCAATCTGCCAAAAACATGTACATTTTAAAACAGATTCAAAACTGACACAACAAGCCGTTAAGAGTAAAGTACCTGAAGTCCTCCGGATAAGTATAAAGGTCCTCATTCTTCAGCAGCTCACACCTGATGAGGTTGTCGCGCAGGCCAAACTGCGGCATGGCCAGTATCTGAGCTTTGTTAGACGGGGTGTGGCTGGAGGAGCGCACCAGGTCATGCCGGTCCTCTCGACTGAAGATGCTCTGACTGAACAATAGCAGAGTAGAAATAACAGCTAGGCGTGGGGACGAAAGACAGACAGAGATAGAAATAGGGTCATTTTGTCACGGTTGTGATCTTAGATGGAACAAATTATCATTAACTGTGAGTTTGTTTGGTTGTTTGTATGTATTGCCTGTTCACATTCATAGCCTAACGGCTACAAACTGGTTTGGTAGTGAACGACACGCTAACGTGCTAACGGATTTCATGTTTTTAGCTGAGCTTGACCAGAGAATATTCGGTAAGGGGGGGGGGGGGGGGGGGGGGGGGGGGGGGGGGGGTACGACACACTGCAATCTGCTCCAGACTAACAGCCTAATGTACAACAGAACACCACAGTGACAACAGGAACCCAGGCTATGCAGTGAAGCTCTATTTCCATGTGGTCAATATGGAATGACGCTGAAGGGAGAGGAAGACATGTAATATGCCTGAACCTTGCAATA